>BSBK01009947.1:12500-255000 GCA_027943335.1 Chamaecyparis obtusa
CCTTAAGCCATGACCCCTCAAGACCTTATAAGACCTAAAACACCTAATATGACCTAACATGTCCTAACATGACCTAAAAGACCCCTTAAGACCTAATATGACCTCACATGACCTAAAAGACCTCTTAAGACCTAACATGACCTCACATGACCTAATAAGACCCCTTAAGACCTAACATGACCTAAAAGACCCCTTAAGACCTAAAATGATCACTTAAGACCTAATTTTACCTCACATGAGCCCTTAAGGACCAAACATGACCTAATATGACCTAACATGACCTAATAAGACCTAATATGACCTAATATGAGCTAACATGACCTAATAAGTCCTACTATGAACTAATAAGACCTAACATGACCCCTTAAGACCTAAAATGATCTAAGATGACCCCTTAAGACCTAAAATGAGACCTAAAATGATCTAATATGACCCCTTAGGACCTAAAATAAGACCTAACATGACCTAACATGACCCCTTAAGACCTAAAATGATCCCTTAAGACCAAATTTGACCTCACATGACCCCTTAAAGACCAAACATGACCTAATATGACCTAATAAGACCTAGCATGATGTCACATGACCCCTTAAGCCCTTAAGGACCGAACATGACCCTTAAGCCATGACCCCTTAAGCCCTTAACCCCTTAAGCCATGACCCCTCAAGACCTTATAAGACCTAAAAGACCTAATATGACCTAACATGTCCTAACATGACCTAAAAGACCCCTTACGACCTAATATGACCTCACATGACCTAAAAGACCCCTTAAGACCTAACATGACCTCACATGACCTAATAAGACTCCTTAAGACCTAACATGACCTAAAAGACCCCTTAAGACCTAAAATGATCACTTAAGACCTAATTTTACCTCACATGAGCCCTTAAGGACCAAACATGACCTAATATGACCTAACATGACCTAATAAGACCTAATATGACCTAATATGAGCTAACATGACCTAATAAGTCCTACTATGAACTAATAAGACCTAACATGACCCCTTAAGACCTAAAATGATCTAAGATGACCCCTTAAGACCTAAAATGATCTAACATGACCCCTTAAGACCTAAAATAAGACCTAACATGACCTAACATGACCCCTTAAGACCTAAAATGATCCCTTTTAAGACCTAATTTGACCTCACATGACCCCTTAAAGACCAAACATGACCTAATATGACCTAATAAGATCTAGCATGACCTAACATGACCTCACATGACCCCTCAAGCCCTTAAGGACCGAACATGACCCTTAAGCCATGACCCCTTAAGCCCTTAAGCCCCAACCCCTTAAGCCATGACCCCTTAAGCCCTTAACCCCTTAAGCCATGACCCCTCAAGACCTTATAAGACCTAAAAGACCTAATATGACCTAACATGTCCTAACATGACCTAAACGACCCCTTAAGACCTAATATGACCTCACATGACCTAAAAGACCCCTTAAGACCTAACATGACCTAAAAGACCCCTTAAGATCTAAACAAAAAATAGAAATATAGACCTATCTAATATTTAGCTAATCAATCTAATGAATAAATTGAAATTAAAATTCAAGTAGAAAGTAAATTGAAAGTTCTAGTTCTAAGAGAGAGAGAGAGAGAGGGGGGGAAGGGGAAGGGGAAGGGAGAGAGAGAGAGAGAGAGAGAGAGAGAGAGAGAGAGAGAGAGAGAGAGAGAGAGAGAGAGAGAGAGAGAGAGAGATAACTTTCATCAATTAAAATTCAATTAAAATTCAATTCAGGTTTAATCTTGATCCATAAATTCAATCTAATCATAAATTTCAAATCAAATTTAAAGTCTACATAGAAGTTTCAAATAGGATTTAAATTAAGTATGTAAAAATTAAAATCCTTAAACCTTAAGCTCCTGATACATGTAGTCTGGATCCTCTCTATCCTTTATTATCTCCAAAAGTTTTTCATGCTCTTCAATAGGCAACTTCCACTTTTGGTTTTTACTTGACCCTTTTTTTGACACAGTTTCAAACTGCAATTTCATCGCTATAACCAAGTGACTATAATGTAGAACTCTCTCTCCACGCATGTATTCAACAAATTTAATTCCATTTTTTTCAATCTTATCTTGTTGATAATAGGTGCCTTCAATAACAACTGAACCAGTCGGATATTTTTGTCCATCACCATCAACAACTTCTTCAAGCAACTTGTGTTTTTCCTTGGTGCATCTTAGTAGATAATAATCTACACCTTCTATGTTCTCAGGATCCGCAACCACAGCAAAAATATCACCTACACAATTTATATTTATGTGTACAAGTAAATGTTAAATTTAAACCTCAAGTTCATGTATAATATATATATATATATATATATATATATATATATATATATATATATATATATATATATATATATATATATATATATATATATATATATATATATATATATATATCATGTAAATATACCTAGAAATAAAAAATATGCACCTGTAACAACTAAATCAGAAACACGTTCATAGTCAGCTGAATATATAGGATCATGGATGTCTATGACATTGTCATCATCTTCATAAGGAGGCATTCTAATTAACACTTTATGATCCCATATTGAAATATATCCATTTGCAATATTAACACATTGACTCATTGTGTTGTTGTTAAGACAATCTTCACAAAAGCATGATTTATCTCTTAGTTGAATTAGTGGAGGCTTGTGTTGTCCCGTAGTCATCACTTGATGCAAACTTCTAATTCCAACAATTGATTGACAATTGTAGGGATTCGATCGATCGATATCTGGATTGAATGGATTGATATATAGATCTCAGTTTGAAATCATGAAAAATGTGAAATGCATTTTATATATATATATATATATATATATATATATATATATATATATATATATATATATATATATATATATATATATATATATATATATATATATATATATACAACAAGTTAAAACACACATACATGACATACCTATATATGTAGTTTCATGAATTTGAGTTTGAAAAATAAAAGTAAATTAAATAAATACCTATCACTTCCCAAAAGTAACGTTTGTTGTATTTTGTGTCTCGAGTAGCGAAATGATTTTGACACCATTCAACAATCTTCTTTGAATTCTCTATCATGTTACCTAGAGAGATATATTTTTAACAATTTAGTTATATATATACATGTGTACATGTAATGTAAGTTTTAAATAGTCTAGTCAAGTAAACAAGTTGAATATCAAATGTATGTACACATACCTTGAAGTTCATGTTGTCGGAGTGCACGCTTCACACATGCTCCTACTCCATCATGTTCTCCTTTTCCATGTCCACTTTCAAAGAAGTTCCAAACAAACTTAACGTTGTGTCTAGCATGTTGCATGGCTAACCAATTAAAAGCTTTTGCAGACTTAAATTGACCTACAATTCAAATAAATAAAAAAATGTATTTAAATGTGACACATAAATATATCTAGAAATGCTCAAAAAAAAAATTAAAATAAAATTTATAATGCATGTACGTACTTACCTGCACACCCATCAGACCAGATCCAATGTTGTGAAGCATTTATCCCACGACTTGCAAGATTGTTGAAAAATATGTTGAAACAATGAGCCACATAGCTCCTATCATGAACCTTGTCATCACTAATATAGAAATGAACCTCCTTGATGATAATGCGTTCATTTTGATCTATACCAGATTCTATCCCATCCAAATCATATTGTGCATGTCTATAGGTCACATGCACAAATATTGCAACTTGATCAGAATGATAATATTGACTTTGGAGCTCCTTTTGAGGGGAAAATGTATAGTTCTCCGCAAAATCTACAACTGAAAGAATACAACCAAGTGGGAAACAATTTTTGGAATCACGAAACTGTTTAGCTTGCCATCGTGCACCATGACAATGTTGGATATGTGGATAAATCATATATCAAAATCTATCCATGAACTGAAGGTACGGTAATTCACTCTCTTTTAATGTAATTTTTTTTGATTCACCTCCTGTCTTCGTTTGGTATATCTCATATTCAAATCTCTTCCACTGGACTGGTGTTATAACATAAATATTATCAAATTGTAAAGGAAATTGCTGCAAATTTCCACAATTATTGCATTCATTTTTTATACACTGGACATTAAATTCATCTGAATCTTCTCATTTATCACATAAAATGGACTTTACAAATTTTGTTGTACTTCCAGTAACCATACCTAGATTAAGTATTGTCGTAACCTTTTTATATGATTGCAAGTATAAGTGAAACTCAACATGATTTCGACAACAACATGTTTCACGAACCTTATTTATGTGTACGAAGCAAGGGCGCAACATCTCAAACATTCTCTGACATATTTTCACATCTGAAAATTCATGTTTGAATGCTTCAAACAATTCACTTTGTGTAGTATCGACAAAATGTTTTGGATGTGAAATCTTCATACCGGTCTCTTCATCGTCCATTTGTATAGTGTCCCTTCTATTGGAAGAAACACGAGAGTGGTTGGTCCAAAAATCAATGACCCTTCTTCTTACATCTTCAAAAATTCTATCTTTACGGGGAAGTCTACAAATCTGTACCCAATTCTTTTCAATATTCATATCCAACATATTTCTCTTCCTAATATATCTCTGTATAGTTCTTCGAGATACGTTGAGTAAATCAGAAATTGCTCGAACTTGATTTCTATGTGTCAATTTCTTACTAGTTATCATAGTCATCAAGGCTCTTCTAGCTGCATTTGAATCTGGTCCTTTATGATCTACCTTGTTAACAACATTCAGTGCATCTTGTAAATTTTGAATTATTGTCTCTTTTACTTTACCTCCTCCAACTTTCCTATTATCAATACCCAACAATTCCAAAACCGGAGTCATTTCTTTTTTCTTGAATAACTTTGCAAATAATTGTGCTTTTCCCACCAAAGATTTACTCTCAAAATATTCCATCCAGATATTTTTGAGATGCAATTTAATAGTGCTTTCAGGTACCAAGTGTTCTGGTTCAATTTGACTAATAAGTGATTCCTCATTCATGTCCATCAAATTCTGCATTGTAGGAAAAAAATGTATACTTCGACTACTACCAATATCCTCCCCTAGTTGAGTTGCACCTTCTACAGCGATAGGTTCTTCTTCAACATCCATTGGTTGCTCTTGGACATGTTTCGTATGACCTTTCATTTGGTCATCCCTTTTACGATCATACTTCCTTGTTCTAGTCCTTTTATTTCCCATTGCTCAAATATTTAAGCAAGATTTTTTTTATTGTTTTACTACTTCGTCACTGAAAAACTTGTCTTCAAACTCTTTCAAAATCAAAATTTCTTTGAAACTTCTCCAAAAGAATGACTCCTTGCTTCAAAATATCCTTATATCTTAAAATAAGAATGTAAATTCGCAATTGATATATATATTTTTAAAAATATTATGCACATATATACCCTTCGGTTTGAAAGGACCGGTCGCTCATGTGACCGGTCGCGAGGGGCCGATGACTTGAGGGGACTCGGTCGAGTCCCACTCGGCTGAGTCATCCTAAGTGGCATGCCAACTTGGCAACCAAAACTTAAAAAACACAAATAATACACAATTTGCACTTGTGGTGTTTTTTTCTCTTCTGCAAATTAAAAATTTGAAAAAATTAAAACTGCCCTTTTGTAGATCTCAGAATTACAATTCTAAAAATATAAATTTTATATAATTTCAATTGGAAAATGTTAAACAAATTTGTAAAAAACCACATGTAGGTATATAAAGCTTTGAGAAGTTGCCGATTCGATAAATTAAAAAAAATAGTAAATCAATTAAAAAAAAAAATAAAATTATATGAGGCACTAGAGAAGAGAATCTTCTTCAAGAATATATAATTTATTTGAATTTTAGAAAATTTTTGATAGCTGAAAAGTGGCGGGAGATAAAAACTACTGATTTCGTGTAAGTTGTACTTTGAATACTTATAACGGGCAAATTATAGATCGAAAACACTTCTTTCCTTTTTGTTGCACTAGGTATACATGTCATCTAAAACATATTTTGAAATTGGAAGAAAAAACAATGTCTTACTTATAATTATTTGATGGGAGGTAAACCCCCTGATTTGCTGTATTTTCAGGACATGAAAAATAGACTTTAAAAATTAAAAAAATATATTAATTTATGTCCAAAATTATTTTAAAAAATTATAAGCATAAAATTTATCCTATTTCACACATTTCATTAGTTTACATCATCTTCAAATTCTAAATAGAAATGTGACTTTTATGCCTTTGAAGTTTTTTCATTTTGGTGTTGTTAGCCTCTTCCTTTGTAAAAGGGTGATAGCTTATTGTGCTTTTACCCTTATACATTAGTATATATATAATATATTATATATATTAGTATATTTAATACATTAATATATATAATACATTAGTCTATTATAATACATTAGTACATATATAATATACATTATATATATCATATGCCTCTTTTTTATAGATATATTATATACATAAATATATGTAAAAGTTCAATTGTTTTCATTTGCTCCCACCAGTTTTTCATTGGCAGGAGAATATCGGGTACCCGATTTTTCCCAGGCAATATTTGACCAAAATATTCCCTGTCCCCATAGAGCAGACAATCACAAGATTTTATACTTTTTTCATGCGTTGCAAAACAAAAAATGTGATTTGGGGTCCATTGTTTGATTTTTGTCGACTTGTGGTCTCACCATGGGAAGCACCAGTCGTCGAAAGACTAAACGCAAGAGGAAGCTGACAGATGACAAAATTCAGGCATATAGGGAAAAAGATAAGGAAAATCATTGAAGAAGGAGAGCAAGTATGTTAAACATTAATCAAGGTGACCCCGTAAATGTAGTTGTAAGTGAAGAGGATGTTCAATTTGAAAATGCACAGATGGAGATTGAAAATGTAGACTTTGGGAACGAAAATGTTGCACAAGAACCACATGAATGTTATACATCTCCAAGTTATATGCGAAATGAAGTCCCTTGCAATAAGGATAATGAATCTTCAAATTTGGGGCTTTCAAGAACACCTAAATGGTTAATTGAAATTGAGGAGAACATTATGAATAATTGGGAAGGAAAGAGGTCACATAGAACCATTAGGTTGTGGGCTTCAAGACTTTATGATCAATTTTTTCGAAACAAGATATTGGTTGAGAAATGTCAAATTTTTGTGCAGTTGTTAAAGATGCAAAAGATGAGACCTGTGCTTGTGAAATTGAAGATTCGTGTGAACAAGAAAATGGAGAGAAATGCCATTGTTGTGAAGAATCTTTTTAATTCTCTCAATAGCATTGGGAAGACTAGCAGAGAAAAAGACAAGAGAGTTGCTCGGAGGGTTATTACAACCTCCTTAGTAAGTCATCAGTTGAGAAAGGCTCATGTGATGAGACAAACTTGTGTTGACTTCAATATAGCCCGTAAAACTTTGGGTAGAGCACTTGCAAGAAGAGGACTTGATGATCCCCTTCAAATTAATACATGGGCTTATGGTGGCAGACTTCCATGTTTCGATAAGAAGCTAACAGATGTTGTCAAGGATGAAATTCAACAATTTTGGGATGCTAACTCAAGAGTGTCACCAAATGTGAAGGATGTCTTGAAGTTGAGAGTTGGCAATCGAGACCGCACTCCACATCCTAAACATTATGTGGAGGTAAGTCAAACAATGTTGTATAAAAGATTTTGTGAGACACATCCAACATTGAAAATATCACAAAGGTCTTTTGAATCCGTGAAGCCATTTTATTGTGTACCCCTTAAGATTCGAAATACATGTTGTTGCAAAAATCATGTTGAGTTTTCAATGCATCATGAATTATTATGGTCCATTCATTCTACTTTGCATACTAATGAAATGCTAGAGGATTGTGGTGCAAGTGGTCTTCCCAAATCATCAAGAGACTTGCTAGATCAATTTTTATGTCAAAGAGATGATGGTTGTTTATTTTATAAAAAAGATTTCTTAAATGCCAAGTGCTCAGAATGTGGTGGCTTGTCCAAGTTTAGAACATGTTTTCATGAGGGTTTGGAACACAATTTTGTAAAGACACTCGTCCAAAAAAAGGTATATGAAACAGTGAAATATACATTGAAGAGTGGAGGTGAAGGCTCTAGATGTGAGTTAGTTGCAAATGAATACAATGTTGCTGATTTTATCTCAGATTTCAAGACAAATCTTTTTTACAAGTATGCAAGACATAGTCACAGGTCTCAATGGTTGGATAAAAAATTCAGGACATGTAAGGACACTTTCCCCATTGGAACTATTATATTTGTTGTAGACTTTGCGGAGAACTATACATTGCAGCCCCAAAATGAGACTCAAGCTCAATATTACAATTTGATTTAGGTTGCTATTTTTGCACACATCACATATAGACATTCCCCTAATAGCACAAAAGATGAGCGAAAGATAATCAGAGAGTACCATTTGTATATGAGCAACGACAGGTCTCACTCTCATGAGTTTGTTCAACATTGTTTCCAGAACTATTTTGACTTCTTGCAGGAAAATGGTATTGCTATGGATAGGCATCTCATTTGGTCGGATAATTGCACCGGTCAATTTAAGAATGCCAGAATGTTTTATTGGTTGTGTAGAATGCATGTGGAGAGAGGTGTACCTCATATTTGGAGTTTTTTTGAGTCAGGGCATGGGAAAGGGGAGCATGATGGAGCAGGTGCGTGTGTGAAGAGAGCTCTAGTTAAGGAGAAATTGAGGATTTCAGGTGCTGTACTTCTTGATGCTCATTCTATTGTTGATTGGTGTACTTTAGCATTGTCATAGGGGGGACTCTTGATTCTACAATGTGTATATTCTTTTGGTTGGTTGAGGAGGGAACTATAGGAGATAGATTGGATTGTCAAACAGTGAAAGACTCTTCAAAAATGCATTCATTCCGAAGCTCCAATAGTAGTACATGGACCATTTGGACATGAGAGTTGGCTTGTTTTTGCCCCATGTGTTTTTAGTATGATTGGGATCATTGCGAGTCAAGTGAGTGGGTGGATACATGGGTTCCACAGTATCTAACTCATTTATCTTTGACACTCTCTATAAGAAATGATGACATGGACACTTCAGATGACTATGACCATCTTTCAGATCTTTTGAAGCTAGGAGATGTTTTTGCATTGGTTGCACCATAGAGGAATGATGAGAGGTCAGATTATTGGTTAGCACATTGTGTACAAGGTAAACAGAAGCTTGTACAACTGATGACAGATGGTGATGGGTTCACATATCCTACTGGTTCAGTTGTTGTTACGGGAACATGGTTGCGAACATACATGATTAGAAAGAATGGAGTTCCCGCATTTGAAGACTATGACAAGCATAAAACTATTCTGATGTATTCACACCTTGTTATAGCAACAAATGTCAAGTTGTCAAATCATCATGGAAGACCAAAGACAAAAGAACTTTGGACTATTACTACTGCTGATCATGAAGCACTATTGGAGACCCTGAAGCAAAGAGATGACCCTTCAGGAACACTTGACTAGGTAATAAGTTAACTTAGTGCATTATTTTCTAAGTTTGTTAAGCTTAATTTCAATACATTAATTTGACCTTTCTTAGATTGTATTTTGAGTTAGTAAACTTGGTTTTGTATGTGGAATGTAACTTGTGTAGGAGCACCTATGAAGACGCCTACGGTCACCATGGATCCAATCAGAGATAGAAGGACAAAAGGATCCTTAATGGTTAATTGAGATCTTTTGAAGCCTATAATGGCAATTTGTAACAATCAATTTGATTTAAAAGTTAAATGTCCTTAAACTCTTCATAAGGACTTATGACCAAAATCATGTATGGGTGGCCAATAGTGCCAAGAAGAGATATTACATGTCATATACTTATGTCATTTGCATGGTTTGAATTCTTACATGTTTGATTGTTGTTTGTAATGGTTTAAGGATATTATTTTTTATCATTTCAAAAAATCTATAAAAGTTAAACCTCAAACATAATAAGCTCCACAGTTCAAATTTAACAAGCTTAATCATGATTAATTTCATAGTTCAAATTTCGAACATAGCATTAACAGTCAGTTGAAAGTGGATCGTATCTTAGACCTCGTGAGAGGTATTGAAAAACTATCAGGTGCTATAGGATTATGTTTTCAAGGTCTAGAATAACCTCTCTTAGTTTTGGGTGATTCGACTTCATTTGCATTTGGCAAGGTGATCTCAGTCGATGCCAAAACTTGCAGTGAGGGTCAGTTGAAAGTGGCTCAGTAGCGTATCTTTCAAACCGTCTAACCTGGCATCAAACTATTTTCTCCATCAGCTCTGGTTGGCCAGGTAAACACCAATGACAACCCCATTCTACCCACAGAGTCACTGGAACGCTCGCGACCACGCTCGACCCAAGTGACCCCAAGGTGCACTAAGCACGATTGGGCCGTGATCTTCTGGGGCTCGTATCTTTGACCTCGTGAGAGGTATCAACAAACTATCATGTGTTACAAGATCATGTTTTTGAGGTGTACAATAACCTCTCTCAGCTTTGGGCGATTTGACTTCGTTTGCATTTGGCAAGGCGATCTCAGTCGATGCCAAAACTTGTAGTGAGGGTCAATTGAAAGTGGCTCAGCAGCGTATCTTTCAAACCGTCTGACTTGGCATCGAATCATCTTCTCCATTGGCTCTAGTTGGCTGGGTAAATGCCAGTGACAACCTCGTTCTGCCCACAAAGTCACCGGAATGCTCACGACCACGCTCGACCCAAGTGACCCCAAGGTGCACTAAGCATGATTGGGCAGCAATCTTATGGGGCTCATATCTTGGACCTCGTGAGAGGTATCGAAAAATTGTTAGGTGTTACAAGATCACATTTTTGAGGTCTACAATAACCTCTCTCAGTTTTGGGCGATTCGACTTCATTTGCATTTGGCAAGGCGATCTTAGTGGATGCCAAAAATTGCAGTGAGGGTCAGTTGAAAGTGGCTCAGCAGCGTATCTTTCAAACTATCTGACTTGGCATCGAACCATCTACTCCATTGGTTCCTGTTGGCAGGGTAAACACCAATGAAAACCCCATTCTACCCACAGAGTCATCGGAACGATCGTGACCACACTCGACCCAAGTGACCCCAAGGTGCACTAAGCACGATTGGGTAGCGATCTTTTGGGGCTCGTATCTTGGACCTCGTGAGAGCTATCAACAAACTGTTAGGTGTTATAGGATCATGTTTTTGAGGTCTACAATAATCTCTCTCAATTTTGGGCAATTTGACTTCCTTTGCATTTGGCAAGGTGATCTCAGTCGATGCCAAAACTTGTAGTCAAGGTCAGTTGAAAGTGGCTCAGCAGCGTATCTTTCAAACTGTCTGACCTAGCATTGAATGATCTACTCCATTGGCTCTGGTTGGCTGGGTAAATGCCAGTGACAACCCCATTCTACCCATAGAGTCACCGGAATGCTTGCGACCACACTCGACCCAAGTGACCCCAAGGTGCACTAAGCACGATTGGGTAGTGATCTTCTGGGGCTCATATCTCAAACCTCGTGAGAGCTATCAAAAAATTGTTAGGTGCTACGGGATTGTGTTTTTGAGGTCTACAATAAACACTCTCAGTTTTGGGCAATTCGACTTCATTTGCATTTGGCAAGGCGATCTCAGTCGATGCCAAAACTTGCAGTCAGGGTCAGGTGAAAGTGGCTTAGGAGCGTATCTTTCAAACCGTCAGACTTGGCATTGAATCATCTACTCCATCGGCTTCGGTTAGCTGGGTAAATGGTAGTGACAACCCCATTCTGCCCACAGAGTCACCGGAACACTCGCGACCATGCTTGACCCAAGTGACCCCAAGGTGCAGTAAGCAGGATTGGGCAGTGATCTTCTCGGGCTCGTATCTTAGACCTCGTGAGAGGTATTGAAAAACTATTAGGTGGTACAAGATCATGTTTTTGAGTTCTACAATAACCTCTCTCAGTTTTGTGCAATTTGACTTCGTTTGCATTTGGCAAGGCGATCTCAGTCGATGCCAAAACTTGTAGTCAGGGTCAGTTGAAAGTGGCTTAGGAGCGTATCTTTCAAACCATCTAACCTGGCTTCAAATCCTTTGCTCCATCAGCTCTGGTTAGCTATGTAAATGCTAGTGAAAACCCCGTTCTACCCACAGAGTCACCAGAACGCTCGCGACCACGCTTGACCCAAGTGACCCCAAGGTGCACTAAGCACGATTGGGCAGCGATCTTCTGGGGCTCGTATCTTGGACCTTGTGAGAGGTATTGATAAACTGTTAGGTGTTACAGGATCATGTCTTTGAGGTCTACAATAACATCTCTCAGTTTTGGATGATTTGACTTCGTTTACATTTGGCAAGGCGATCTTAGTCTATGCCAAAACTTGCAGTGAGGGTCAGTTAAAAGTGGCTCAGCAGCGTATCTTTCAAACCGTCTGACTTGGCATGAAACCATCTACTCCATCAACTCCGGTTGGCTGGGTAAACACCAATGAAAACTCCATTCCACCCACAAAGTCACCGGAACGCTCGCGACCACACTCGACCCAAGTGACCCCAAGGTGCACTAAGCATGATTGGGCAGCGATCTTCTGGGACTCGTATCTCAGACCTCATGAGAGCTATCGATAAACTATCAGGTGCTACGGGATCATTTTTATGAGGTCTACAATAACCTCTCTCAATTTTGGGCGATTCGACTTCCTTTGCATATGGCAAGGTGATCTCAGTCGATGCCAAAACTTAAAGTTAGGGTCAGTTGAAAGTGGCTCAGCAGCATATCTTTCAAACCGTCTGACCTGGAATTGAACCATCTACTCCATTGACTTTGGTTGGCTGGGTAAACATTAGTGACAACCCCATTCTGCCCACAGAGTCACCGAAATGCTCGCGACCACGCTCGACCCAAGTGACCCCAAGGTGGACTAAGCACGATTGGGCCGCGATCTTCTAGGGCTCGTATCTTGGACCTTGTTGGGGCTCAAAAATGCTGGTCATTTTGAGGCCAACTGACAGGCACAACAACAGGTGCCTCTACAATTTTGGTTCAATCGAACCAAGGCTGGTAAACCTAAAATTAATGAATTTTCCTAAATGAATAAACAGAATAATCTAGATAAATGCTATGATAAAAGGATAAATAAAATTAACTATACTTAAAATAAAGACCAGTGCCTACTCCTAACCAAAAATGAAAAATATGTGTGATTACTTTAATTGAGGATTACTGTCAGAGTTCATTTAGTTTTATCTATTAACAACAAAATGATATCTTGAATTAAAAGTGTAACTTTAGAGACGGATTCAAATAAATCTATCACTTTAGAGATTGATCAATTAACAACAGGAACAGGAAGACAACTATTCAGAATAACTTTAATTTCCAGAGGACAGACCAATTGAATTCTAAATTATTCAAAAGGCATGCTTAGCCATACACAATGGAAAACTAATCTGACATAGCTCTACAATTCCTATTTACAATTGCAATATAATAGTCTCTAAGAAAGCAAATATACTTTATCCAAAGCATTAAACCCAAAAATAACACAGAGGAACAGATTTTACCGGTGAACTTTGCAATTAAACTTCAAAAACCACTTGATGTACAAATTGATCCAATAATTTTCATCCAATTCCAGAGCAAGAGCATTAACCAGGTTCTCAAATATTTCCGAATGTAATTGTAAATTCCGTATGTTTTCATGCCCTTTGTTTACAAATGTTTGCATATAAATATATTTTCCTAAGGTTGTCTGTGAAAAGTCATGTCCATTCACAAAAACCTAATCCTCAACTAACCCTAAAAATTATAAAATAAACTATTACAATAATTGTTAGAGAAATATTTCCCATTCAACAAAAATTTGATTTGTTGTCATTTTCAGGTAATGTGCATAGTGATCCGCAAATCTAACTCCTGCACACAAATACTTAAAGTTAAATATGCATTCAATAAAATTTTAAAATTAAAATCATTATATTAAACTATCAATTAGATACCAATGATTTTAATTATTAATTAATAATACATATCAAATAAACTTAAACCCATGATATAATTTTACAAGTATTTTGAAAATAAAATTACTCATAAAAATTAAACAATTAACCATAAGTTGCCTACCATTGGTTATCACACATGAATATTACATTAATAATTGTATAACCTAAAATATTAAATGGGTATATAACTTCAAATTTAATCACAAAATTCCACCATAATATATTTACCTTCTAAAAAATATTCCCTCAAACATATGATAGAAATGTTCCAAATATTAGGGTAAAAAGGTTTCATAACTCTTTTGAAATAGGGAAAATTTACTTTAATATTTTTAAAAAGAATTCACATAAAGAAAGTGTTAATTTTGTTGTAACATAACAACTCAAAAGTTATAAATATCTACCAGTGTATGAAACAATCTTATAATCCTTTTAATATGAATTAATTTTAATACACTTTTCACTTTAGGTAAATTAGGAACTAAATTTTAACTAAAGCAAATCACGTAAAAAATAAAATTCTTTTAAAAATATCATGCACAAGAAACTCAATATCGTAATAATTTAATCTCAAATTATTAAAAGGGAATAAAAAAAACTCTAAAATTTATACCTTAATTACTACCCATATTCTCAAGGAAAAACATAGGACAATTGGTTAGGGTAGGTCGGGTAGTTTAGGTAGGATAAAGGATGGGTCAAGAGGTCGAGTGTTCAACTCCCTCTCCCCATTCTTTTTCCATTTTAACATTAAAAATAAATAATATAAAAATAAATAAAATTCACATTATTACAAAAAGAAGAATGATTAAAGGAGAAATTACTCCCTGTGTAAGAGTTGTAATAATTCTTCACCTGTACATAGAAACAAAGATAAATAAATATCTCCTCCTATTCCTCTCGAAGAAAATAAATAGACTAACTGGTTAAGGGGTAGGAGGGTAGATAGGTAGGAAAAAAGGTTGGCTTGAGAGGTCGAGGGTTCTACTCCCTCTCGCCGCCCTTTTTTCTACCTAATTTATTTTAATTTTAAAAATATTATTTATTTCAAATGAATATGCATTAAATAAATTGAAATATATTTAATTAATCAACTAAGTAAATAACAAACATAATATGCATCTTCATTTATTTTCACTTTTATCGAAGGAAATTTACAAAGTATGATAAATATATAATATACTTCCTTGTCGTCTTGTTTTTTAGGAGTTGAAATTCTCGGTATCAACAGTGGCTCTTATTGGGGACGTGCGTTCATATCTGGATGCAGGGAGATCCCAGCTATCTCTGGAAAAGCAGACCATAGTAAGAAAAGAAACATGATGCTTTAAAAGAAAATAAAAAGATTATATACAAGTTAAGGAATACTTCCTATTTTAAGAGAAAAATGGTTTCAAATATTGACCATGGGTAGGGAACTCCTGAATTACTTCATCAGTGTCCTACAAATAATAAGAATTCTCATCTACTTTTGAAACCACCATGTAAGATCCTAACCACAACGCCTCGAACTTACCATGTTTTCCTTTGTCTTGGTCTTTTGCATTCCATTTCAAACCCAATCACCTCCCTGAAAGGTCTCTCAGATGCTCTTTTATCATGCAAGGTCTTAATCTATTTTTGTTGATGTATATTCTTTTCTTGTGCTATTCTTCTCATCTCATCTAACTCAGATAATTGGCTCAGTCGGTCTTCCATAAAGTTTATGTCCTCAAGCTCTTCTTCTTGAATAAATTTGTATACTGGTAAGAGGTTATTCAATGGTAATCATGCTTGTTTTCCATAAACCAACTCATAAGGAGCAAAACCTGTTGATCTCTTCACTGTTACTCTGTCTGCCCATAAAGCTAGATTTAGTTTAGAGTCCCAAGCCCTTTTATTGTTATTCAACATTCTTCTAATAATCTTCAATATATTCTTATTGCTCGATTCTGCCTGACCATTCCCTTGTGGATGATACAGAGATGAATAAGATATATTTATGCCATATTTCTCACAAAATTCTATGAATTCTTTAGATCTAAAGCACATACCATTGTCACAAATAATTTTACAAGGTACCCAAAATCTGGTAAGTATATTGTCCGTCAAAAACTTAATAACCACCTTGCTTGTTGCCTGTCTCGTAGGTATAGCTTCAACCCATTTTGTAAAATAATCAGTCGTAATTAATATCCATTTGTGACCTCCACTCAAAGCATCTACAATTTCCCCGATAAAATCTATTCCCCACATTTTGAAAGGTTCCTCAGTTTGTAACGGAATAAGGGGTAAAGCACCATTGTATTTTAGTTTCCCAGAGAATTTCTGATAGGACTCACACTTTCTAACATAATCATGACAATCTTTGAAAATATGAGGCCAGTAATACCCGGCTTTCAATATCTCGTGAGCAGTTGTCTTAGCTGAAAAATGACCACCGCACACCCCATCATGTAAATCTTTAATCACTAACTTGGCTTGATAGGTGTCTAGACAAAATAGGAGAACACCATCATTATTTTTCCAATATAGATCTCCTTGAATCAACACATATCTTGATGCTTCTAACTTTATGGTTCTTTTCTAATTATCACTCAAGCCTTCTTGACATTTCATGTGTTTTAGAAAATATACTATATCGGTATACCATGGACAATGCTTGATACTCATCTCAGCTTCTTCTAAATCTACTTGGTTGACCTGTACTGCATCTAAATTAGTTTCTGCCATAAGCTTAGCCAACCCTTGTCCTCTGATTAACTTGGTGATTTGAATCTCAATGTCGAACTCTTGAATCTGATTTATCCATCGACATCTTTTCCCTATAACCTCTGATTGCCTTAAGATATCCTTAGTTGCCGCATTCAGAACATAAGCCACAATTTTGGCCCCAACCAGATAAGGTCTGAATGACTTTACCGACTTAACCAATGCATAACCTTGTTTTTCATGTATGTCATAACTCAGCTCAGAAGGTTGGAGAGTTTTACTAAAGGAAGCTATAGGTTGCTCATATCCTTCATCATTTTTTTGTAACAAGACTGTTGCTATGGTGTGGTATGAAGCAAAGGAAAACAACTGAAATGGCTTAGAGAAATTAGGAGATTTCAAGATTGGAGCTTCCCTGATTGCTTTCTTGATATTGGAAAATGCTTGCAAAGCCTCATCTGACCAGCTTATAACCGTACCTTTCTTTAACATCTTTGCAATAGGTTTTATGATTTCTGAAAAGTTTGGGACAAACCATCTCACAAAGTTGATTTGTCCAAGGAAAGATTGAAATCCTTTAACATTTTTAGGGATTGGAACTTTATCAATTGCTTCTATTCTTTTAGGATCTATTTTGACTCCTTCCTTGGAAACTATATGACCAAGGAGTTTACCCTCAGTTACCCCAAAATGACATTTCTTTGGGTTTAAAGATATTCCATATTCAAGAGCTCTTTTGAAGATTTTCTCTAGATTTCTGCAATGATCTTCTGCTTTCTTGGAATAAGCTGTGATGTCATCCTGATATACTACCATGATAATATCAATGAATTCCTCAAAGGCAACGTCCATGGCCCTCTGAAAAGTAGCTCCTGCATTTGTAAGCCCAAATTGCATTCTTGCATAAACATATGTACCCCATGGCGTGGTGAATGCTATTTTGTATTGTTCTTCCTCTTTCACTTTAACCTGGTTATACCCGGAGAACCCATCCATCATGGATAACAATTCATTTCCTGTAACCTTCTGCAATAATGCTTTCATGTTTGGTAGTGCATAGTTGTCTTTTAATGAAGATATGTTTAAATTTCTAAAATCTACACAAAGCCTGATATCCCCATTCTTCTTCCTAACAGGTGTGTGCTATAAATGTGTCACACTTCTATGAATCATTACATGCAAGGAAACTCAAGAATGAGCCCTCACAAATCGATCCATAGCTCTCTAGGCATGGAGTGCAAGGGTTTTAAGAATGCTCTCAGCTAGAGCTATTTAGCCTATAACCTTGCTAGTAAACCATGAAATGGGAGATTCAATGAAGACAAGGGCAAGAATGCAAATATCTCCAATGAAGCCAAATGTATGCAATGGAAAGCAAATCTATATGACAATGCAAGTTAATCTATTGCATAAAAGGAAATCTAAGCTAAGAATGCTATGAAAATGAAACTACTATGCAAGAAATGAAATCTAACTATGAAGCAAGAAAGCCATGATGATGCAAGAATGAAGAAAAGAAGATAGAGTGTTGATGAAGATCCAAGATGAATGCCAACAATGCTCCAAATCTTCAAACCCTAGATGCAAGAATGTCTCCAAAAGCTCCAAGATGACCTAGAAAACCTGTAGCATAACAATAACATAAAAATTGTGTGTGCAAATGAGGAAGAGAGCTCTCCTTTTATAGGGAATGAAAAAGGAATGGGCCATGGAGATTAAGAGGCCAAAGATTTAATCAACGGTGGAGCTTAAAAGAGGAGCAATCCATGTGCACAAGTATCCTCCAATAGGAAAATAAGAGTTGACTTTTGTGTCCATATGAGACAAAAAGTACTTTTCTCTTTTTATAAAATAAGAATAATGCTTTATTTGTGCAACTTAGGATAAGAGGAAAAGTGGGGGCTTTTTATTTATTAAAAGGGGAGGAAATATTCCTTTTAATAAATAAAGACTTAGGATAAGATGGTTAGCCCATAGAAAATAATCGAATAAATGATAGAACTAGGATTTGAACAAGAATAAGTAATTTATGATTTAGCAAAAGGGGCTAATAGTCTAGATGACCATTTTTAGGTGTATACATTTGCCCCTCTTTGACTAATGTGTGATCGATCTGGGAACACATGTAGTCAAAGAATGAAGTTGAAATGTGAGATCGATTTGGGATCACAAAGCAACTCAGATCAGCCAAGAAAGCAAGAGATAGCCAAGAAGGCAAGCAAATAGCGATCTAACTCCAAAGAATGAAGTGCAGAGAGATAGCAAATCCTGCATGGTCAGCCTGGTAGTGATAGTACTGAATACTTAGGAAAGAGATAACCAATAAGATATGATGTGTCTGCCCCCTCGGGATCAAAAGCGAAATCCAGGTAGAGGGAATACAGAAGCAAGAGAGACATGATCAAATCACTAGAAATCATAATTGAAGAAAGAGAACAGAATAACCATCAAGCAGTGAAGATATGCCCCACACATGGGACCCGGGGCACGAACCAAGTGGTCCCTCAACCTGAAAACACCACAGAGGGGGATTTGAACTTGGAATTTGAAAGTGAATGAAAGACTAGAAGTTTGAAAGAGATGGGGATGAAGAGGTTATGATGCCCTAGTGAAGATCAAAGGATCAAGCCTCAAAAGGTCAGCCAACTGTGCGGAAAAAGGAGAAAGGGTCAAGGTGAATGTGGATTTCGGTTTGGATCCTGAAATGAAGAGAAAATGATGTGAGATGAAAGACAAGAAAGTGAAAGACATGATCGGGAAGAAGCGAAAGGTGAGCGCAGCTGATTAACAAGTCCATGAAAAATGAAAGGAGAGCTCTCTCCATATGCAAGATGCAAAACTAAACTAACATGAACCTAAGAAATGCAAGCTACATGAAAAGTGGTTTACTTGCAAGGTTACAAAGCCAATAGACATCTAATATTCATCATCGAGTGTTATTGGTAGCGTCGCAAGATCATACAATACACACTAGCATAACTATGTGAATATGAATATGATCTTTATCAGATAGGAATGTGGAAATCTCACCTAGGCATCAAAGACATGTAGGTCAAGATGACTAGCACAGTGAGATTACCTAAGTTTAATATAGCAAGATTATACTCGCATCGAGACACAAGGAAAGTCAAGATGGCTACAAGTATGCACTTGCACAAAAATAGTCAAGGATAATACCCTGTCAATCCACAGTGTCAAGTAAGACCAGCATAAATGCTCATGACAGTTAGGATCAATAAAATATACCCACAAGCAGAAAAAGCAATAAAACATGTTCTCATACCCTCAGTCTTCTAGCTATGCATCATCGAAAACTTCTCAGGGAGAGACCACTCAGCACAGAAATCATCATAGATAGCATGCAAAGAAATAAATGTAAATAAATCTCAGCAAGTCAAGTGTGTGTGTGTAGGTCATAGAGTCAAACTTTGAGTATTGCATCTGCAAATGAGAAATATCACATCATACTAGACTACAGGTAGGACATCTGATAAGTGTTGAGAAACACTCGACGCAAGGGTAGTGTTGAAAAACACCATTGGGGTGGTGTTGAAAAACACCATTGGAACCAAGTTGCCCAAGAAACCCAGATGCACAAAGAGACCCAAGATAAGCTTAAAGCAACATATGCCCCCTAGACTAAGACAAGAATCAATTCCAGGCTAGGAGAGGCAAAGCGAGAAGTGGAGCGAAAGAGTGCCACGCAAGAATGATAGACATAGGTGCAGAGGGTCTCAAGCAGCGCCTGTTTCCAGGTTTTCACCACTTGATAGATTTTTTCAAGACTTTTTTATAATTTTTTTTTTGTATTTTTGCTACCAAGGCGCTTGTTTCCAGGTTTTCACCAAGGCACTTTTTCTATTTTTATTTTTTTAAATTTTTGAATTTTTTGATTTTTTTGTATTTTTTCAGGACTTTATATGCTTTTTAGGATTTTTTTAGCATCATATATGAATTTTTTTGGAGTTTTTTTAGGATCATAAAGAATATGTACAATAGATGCCCCAGACAGGAATGGGCATCAATAATCTGCTTCCTCTGATGTAGAGAACTGATAGGCCCTAGGCCCAAATGCTATAGCTGTGATGATAGGAGGTCTCAACTAGTTCGACCAATAATAACCAGCCCTAAGCAATGTCTGAGTTAGTGGAGGATCATTAGAATGTGATCCACATATGCCATCGTGGATTTCAGCTAGTACTTTTTCTGACTCCTCTATTTCTAGACACCTAAGGAGAGTTCCATCTAGACCCTTCCTATACAAGCCACCAGAGACAAAGGCAAAGTGTAAGGAATGGCAGAAAGAATGGCATGGTGGATTTTCAGGGAGAATATGAGGTGGAAGACATGAAAAGATGGTAGGATTGGAAGATTTGTGAGCAGGATAGAGTAATTCATCCACTAGGAACTTGAAGCA
Source organism: Chamaecyparis obtusa (assembly GCA_027943335.1). NCBI lineage: Eukaryota > Viridiplantae > Streptophyta > Pinopsida > Cupressales > Cupressaceae > Chamaecyparis > Chamaecyparis obtusa. Next base: position 33,593 of record BSBK01009947.1, read on the forward strand.
AAATTTATGCTTTTTCATTTGTAAAAGGGATGTCAAAGTAACCAAGGCATTAGCAACTCTTTTCTCAGCTTTAGGAATGGGCTGAAGTATAACAGTTATGAGATCATGCTTGAAGTAATGCACCATTTGTTTGTAGAGAATCAGCTTCTCATCTTTTATTTTGGAGTCATTATTTTTGAGCAAATTTTTATCTTTACTTTTCTTAGGTTTGGATACTGCCACAATGTGGTTTTCGCCATCCGACCATTGCTCTTTTCTTTTGACTTGATGACTGTGATGCTTGATTTCTGATTCAATCTTTTTTGTTGCTAGTTCGCTGGTGGAAGAAGTAATAGTTGTTGATGCGAGATGAAATGGAGTGACTGGTTCAATAGCATTTATGCGAGGGATGTCATCTCTAGTGACAAGAGAGGTTGAGCCTATAGGGTAGGCTCCAAAAGTAGCTAGATCTAGAGTTGTCATAGAAGGACCAACATAGTCTAGTAAGGCAATACGGGGAACAAACTCATCAGACCCTACACGAGACTCATCAACTATGTCAGGTGGGTTACAAGAGGTATGAACCACATCAACATCCATATCTATCATGGGAGGATCTTCTGGAAGAGGCTTAAGAATCCGAGAAGTAGAGATACTCATGTCATTATGTGAGAGATCACCTCTTTGTAGCAGTCGTGCAATGTTGCGACGTTGTCTATCATAGTGCAATAATTCTTTAGGCACATAGGTTCTAGACATAGAGGCCTCAGCCATATCATCAGTAGATATACATTCTTCTCCCCAAAGGAGTGAAGTAGAAGGAAGATCATCTCCCATTTGAGCCATAGTGTGTAGCGGTGACTCATCTGTATCTGTGTCTGAATTACTAAGCATGGGAGTATTTCTAGAATCCTCTCTATAGATCCACTCTTGAATAGCTTGTTCTTCTCTTTCTGCTTCTAAAGGAATGGATGAAGGAACAAAAGTATCAAAGATCACCATAGCAGAAGTGGAAGGCTGCATCTGATCAGAAGGTCTCCCATATGACCTAGGAGAAACAGGTATAGAAGCAAAGGAACCCAGTTTATATTCGCCCATACCAAGGCTCATCATCTTAAGTGATTTCTCAGCAGTAGCTAGAGATGTACTAGGATCAACAAAAGGTTCATTATGAGGAACAAATTTTTCAGTAGTAGCAAGAGCATTGATAGCAATAGTATGATCTCCAGGAATCACAACCTCAGTGCCATTGTACGGAAATTTAACGCACTGATGATAAGTGGAAGGAACAGCTTGCATGTCATGGATCCAAGGATGACCCAAAAGAATGTTATATGCGAGTGGGATGTCCAATACTTGGAAGCTAATATCTTTCGTGATAGGGCCCACTCAGACAGGTAGCATGACAAGACCTTTGGAAGATCTTTCCACTTCATCGTAAGCTTTTATAGTAATCTTCTTCTTGGAATCCACAGCCAATTCTAACAAACCTAATTGTTGTATGACATTGAAAGAAACAATATTTAACCCTGCACCATTATCTATCAGGACTCGGCGGACTCGGGTATTATAGACTAGAACTTCAATGTGTAAAGCCAAATTATGAGGGTGAGCAATAGATATGTCATCTTCTGTAGAAAAGGAGAGAGATAGCGGAGATGAAATGTGGTTGACCATAGCCTGAAATTGATCTGGATCAATGTCATTGGGAACACGTGTTGTACGTAGAGCCTCATCAAGAATCTCTCTATGCGAAGAGGATAACTGAAGCAACTCAAGGATAGATATTTGTGCTGGTGTCTTTTGCAAATGTTGGACAAGATCATAGCTAGGGGTGGCTGAAGGAGACACTTGTTTGGAAGGCAAAGCTTGCTTGGGATCTTGTGCAATTTTAAGGACAATCTTGGCTTGCCCCCTAGTAACAGCATTCAGTGTCTCACTTCGGGAAGATGAACTAACACGTGTTTGCAAGACTAACTTTGGCTTACCATGATTGGCTTTATTATCATCTTGAGATCTTACCATAAGAACACTCTCAACAGGCTCTACCATGTTAATCACAAGCGTATTAGAAGGATATGTGTAATTGATCTTGGCATCATGATTCTTCTTATGTGTTTGAGAGGTTTCCCCCTTATCATGCTTAGGTAGAGGATCTTTGAAAGCTGTGTGATCAGAATTTTTAGTTAAGCCATCAGTGGAGATTGTGCCATTCTCAATAAGATCCTGAATATCATCCTTAAGCCTAAAACAATTATCTGTTGGATGTCCCTTGTTTTTGTGATAATGGCAGTAATGATCCTCTCTCCACCAATCGGGCTTATTTATCAGATCCCAGTTACCAGGTTTATCAGGAAGTGTAAGATATCCATTGTCAACCAAAGTCTTAAGGATCACATCGTAAGGTTCTGCCAACTTGGTATAGACTCACTTTCGAAATAACTTCTTAGGCTTATCTGCATATTGAGGTTTAGGAGCACTGTGAGCGTTGGCAGCTTCTTGTTGTTTTGCTACATAGATAGCATTGGAAAGATTGAAAGAAGGCTCTTTAACTTTAGGAGCATCAACAACCCCATCATTAACAACATACTTGTTCTTATTCCAAGGTTTGTTCTTGTCTTTACCATTGCCTTTAGCATCTTTATTAATAACAATATCCCCTTTTTCTTATAGCTACATCCTCAATCCGATATGCACTTTCAACCATGTCATGGAAGGAGGAGAACAGTTGCTTCCTTTGATCATAAAATAGCTCAGGCACAAGTGTGTTGACGAAAATGTCAATCTTTTCTCTTTCAGGTAGCTGACGAGGATATTGAGAATATAATGACCTCCAACGTTGTAAGTAAGTTGCAAATGGCTCACCTTGATGTTGTCTTAGATTATCGAGATCTATCACAGTGACAGGTTGTTGGATGTTGTAAGAGTACTGCTGGGTAAACCGCTGAACTAACTCATCAAAAGTCTTAAGCGGTGGTGTCAATTTCACAAACCATTCCAAAGCTTGGCCTCTTAAGCTTCGAGGGAATAAGCGTAGAAGATATGTGTCTTCATGAAGAAAGTCCATACTAAGAGCATAAAAATGACGCACATGGTCATGAGGGTCACCATTTCCATCATACTTGTCATATTTAGGAACCTCAATATCCTTAGGAAATGGGACCATGTATAGATCTTTATCAAAAGGAAGAGCACAAATTGATTGTACAAAAGAGACCTTTGGAGGCTCTCTTTCTAATGCCATTTGGGTAAGGCGTTGATTTGTCTGACGTAATTCTTCTTGAAGGACTTCCAATTCAGTTGGTACTCTTTGTTGGACAATTTGTCTGACATCATAGCCGGGAGGAAGCTTGTATCCTCTAGAAGTCATATATTGAAAATATTGATCGCCATTACGCTCTAAAAGCTTATGCATCATTCGTTGGAAATCCACATCTTGTTCACATCTCATAAGATCCTCACTAGAAATCTCATCATTAGCCTCTGCCTCATGTTGACAGGGAGGAGGTCTAGGGGGTGAAGAAGGCATAGCAAAAGTTGGCCTTGGAGGAGATCTTGGTGGCGTGTTGTTGTCATTGTTTCCATTGTTAAAAAGAGGTCTATGCTCATGATTACTAGTCTCAGGTTGCTCATGAAATGTCCCTCTATAAGCCATGCACCTAGTAGCATCCATCTTTTGTTGATTGTGTTCTTTGTCTAAGCGCGCTTGATTATCCTTACGCTCAAAGTGTTCTTGCAAGAGTTGAAACTTTTCTTGTTCAGTCAAAGTGAGTGAGACACTGTCTGTGTTTTTGGGGGTCTTGAATGCGGAAAAGAGGAAACCTCCTTTATACCACGGTGTAGCCTTAGAATTCTCAGATTGGTCAGAACTAGAACTGTTGTTGCTAATGGGTGCTTTTGAACATCTAGTTGGAGAAGGTAACTGTGTATAATTGAACGGAGGATGACTCTCCTGCTCAAATTGAGACCGAGTTGTAACCGGCATGAAAAGAGATGTTGGTTGACTAATAGAATGAGACAAAGTTTCTTAGATTTGAGATAAGAAAAGCTAATAAAGATCACTTGTCAAAGTAGAACAATAGAGAGATGACTCGTCAAAAGTGCTCAAGTACTTACAGCAATCAATTGACTAAAGTCAAGCAGCGAGCAAGAAGCTCAATAAGCAAGTAGCTAGAGAGGTAACCATGATGCGACAAGTGATCAAGAGTAGCATTCGTTAAACTCAAACCCAATAGTTTTAGCTCATTTGTTTCAGTCTAGAACAAATCTAAGCATGTAGGTAACAAACCAATTTCAAGTAAGAATAGAAAAGGACACTCTACAGCAGGTTAAAGTGCAAGTTTAGCAACTCTGAATTGCAACAATGACAGGACAGTAGAAATGACTCAGGATTCTTGGTTGAGGGTATGCAAGGATACTTCAATATCATATGAATCTTGACCAGTGAACGTGAAAAACTCAGTTTTGAAGCGCTTGGACCAAATTTGTAGATTGAACAGTGCAATTTTTCAGTTTGACAAGTAGTAGCAGCAGATAAAAGATAGGTTTGCAAATAGTGTAGGATCAAACATGTCATAGAACACTTGAAACAAGGGCAAAAGCAACCTTGCCAAGACAAGCACTTGTGATATCAAAATAGAAAACCTTATGAACGCTACCGTGTGTTTGAATGTTGAGAACGTTTACACGGGCATAGCACAATCGAAGACAATTCAAGCAATTACTACCTAGAAGGACAAGGCTCATTACTTAACAACATGGCCCACAACTTGATGCTCCCTTGCCTCACACCAAGTGGTTTCCTACAAGAGATATTGGCATTGTCATGGAAGTGTCAAAGACACAACCAAAGGAACACATATGGTGAGTGTCTTGGGGTGATCCGGGTAAGTCCACTTGGATCAATCCTTGCACCAAGAAGCTAAGCGGCTAAAATAAGGTGGCCTCTATCTAATGGTTCATAGTAAGGGTTTCCATTCATGGCACCCCTCTTGCTCCTCATAAAGGACTAGGACCTCGCGGCCTCAAGAGTACCTTAAGCATTCTTGCTTAATGCTTTCCTCATGGTCACAATCCCACAAGTTACTCACATCAAGCGAAGATAAGTACTATGTCTACCAAGGTTTTGTGTCCTCGATAGCCTTGAGATTATAGTGAGTTGGAATCACTCGCCACCAAGGAAAATGATGACAAGGTTGTCCCCACTTGGGTCGTTCCTCTTGATTGCTCAAGAGCAGGCCTGCTAAAGGATCCTAAGCTAAACAAAGAGTGGATTAATTCTTGAGGTTCAAGGTTTTTGATTCACCACAAGGGTGAAGAGCATACTCCCCTATCTCAAGAATCTCTCCCAAACACACCAAGCAAAGATTTAATTACCCCCTTGCTTTCAAAATCCCAAGATGGGTCAAGATTTCTGTTTCACCACAAGGGTGAAGAGCATACTCTCCTACCACCTCAAAATTTCTACAACAAGGTATTAAGTGCCTATGAAAGGAAACAACTAGTATATGCCGCACTTAATAAAGAAAGAAATTAAACAAGCACTTGATTTGGTTTTTATGCTTAGGGCAGCCCTGCAAAAACCATTAGTAGCCCTCTTTGACATGCGATTTTAGCAAATTTCAAGCAAGAAGCACCTACAACCACAACTTGACAAGAGAACAAGCAAACAAGATATGCAATATATATCCAATTTATGCAAACCCTAAGGTTAGATCTAAAAATCAATTGTTAGGAGCAATGATAACCAGCAAATAATCCAAATGATAACTCATATCATGCAATGAACAATGAAAAATAAGTGCATACCCATCACAAAATTTTATTTTTTTTGCATTTGACCTAGTCAACAAGATCTGATTTTTACTACGTGAATTTGGACCCTAAACTCAAAATACAAAAAAAAGACCTCTGTCAAAAAATAGAGAGCTTTCCAAAAATATAAAAATTTTAGAAAAATCTCTTCATTTGTGCCCTAGAGAGCCATTTTACCAAAACAGACCAGATTTTATAAATCAACCAAATGAGCTATGATATGATTTCTAAATTAAAAAAATAGTGAATGGACCCCTGTAGAATTTGAAGACCTTTCCAGAAATATAAAAATTTCTGAAAAATATGCTGATTTGCGCCAAAAATCAATTTTTTATGAAAAATAAAGAAAAAATCATAAAAAATACAAATTACCTCCGAAAATTCTAAAATTTTTTTTGGAGCTTCTCTGATATGTCAGCAACCTACAAATTTTTTTTCAAACTAGAACACCAAGCCGTTTGGGAGATATGGTCAAATCTTTCAAATCTAGGGTTTTTTTCATCTCCAAACAAATTTGCACAAGGGTTAGCTCCAAAAATAATCAAAACCAGCATGCAAGAGGTGGGTTGCCCCACGGTGGGCAACAAAAAATGTGTGCAATAAATGTGTCACACTTCTATGAATCATTACATGCAAGGAAACTCAAGAATGAGCCCTCACAAATCGATCCATAATTCCCTAGGCATGGAGTGCAAGGGTTTTAAGAATGCTCTCAGCTAGAGCTATTTAACCTATAAACTTGCTAGTAAACCATGAAATGGGAGATTCAATGAAGACAAGGGCAAGAATGCCAATATCTCTAATGAAGCCAAATGTATGCAATGCAAAGCAAATCTATATGACAATGCAAGTTAATCTATTGCATAAAAGGAAATCTAAGCTAAGAATGCTATGAAAATGAAACTACTATGCAAGAAATGAAATCTAACTATGAAGCAAGAAAGCCATGATGATGCAAGAATGAAGACAAGAAGATAGAGTGTTGATGAAGATCCAAGATGAATGCCAACAATGCTCCAAATCTTCAAACCCTAGATGCAAGAATGTCTCCAAAAGCTCCAAGATGACCTAGAAAACCTGTAGCATAACAATAACATAAAAATTGTGTGTGCAAATGAGGAAGAGAGCTCTCCTTTTATAGGGAATGAAAAAGGAATGGGCCATGGAGATTAAGAGGCAAAAGATTTAATCAACGGTGGAGCTTAAAAGAGGAGCAATCCATGTGCACAAGTATCCTCCAATAGGAAAATAAGAGTTGACTTTTGTGTCCATATGAGACAAAAAGTACTTTTCTCTTTTTATAAAATAAGAATAATGCTTTATTTGTACAACTTAGGATAAGAGGAAAAGTGGGGGCTTTTTATTTATTAAAAGGGGAGGAAATATTCCTTTTAATAAATAAAGACTTAGGATAAGATGGTTAGCCCATAGAAAATAATCGAATAAATGATAGAACTAGGATTTGATCAAGAATAAGTAATTTATGATTTAGCAAAAGGGGCTGATAGTCTAGATGACCATTTTTAGGTGTATACAACAGGGACCAAGTTCGAAACCCAAGTGGAGTGCCTAATCAGTTTTATGATACCAACATCCCTCATCTTAACGATTTCCTCTTTCATCTTAGGAGCCAAGGTTGGATTTATCAGTCTCTGCCTTTGTCTAAAAGGTTTCGTATCTAGTTTTAAGGGTATCTCATGTTGAAACAAGTCCTCTCTATAGGCCTTAAGATCGTCATAGGACCAGGCAAACACATGTCTATACTTTCTAAGCAGATTAACAATATCAGATTTGATTTTACGAGTTAACTTTTTACCAATGAAAATTTCTTTAGGAGCATGTTCATTTCCTAGATTTATCTTTTCCACTTCCTCTATATTAGTGTTTTCCAATTTGACATTACCATTAGAATCTTTACTATCAAACATTTTTTCTAGTGTAACAAGCCCTTTAGGAATCTTATTAGTTTTAAGCTGAATCACATCTTTTCCAAATAAAGTATATTTCTCATCTATTGTTTCAACATAAGCATTTAAATCAATGAGTTGATCTTCATACCTTTCTTCGCATGCAAGGAACCTTATGATATCTCTATCATTGTCAAAAATTTTCCAATTATGTACGTTATCTGGTATCGATGGCCTTGGTTTGATCTCTACCTGTGTAATATCTTCACATGGAATGTCATTATACCTAACTACTAGGTTAGCCATGAAATCAGCAAGAATATTCTCAGATCTATCTATCCATGTTATTGAAAAAGCATCAAAGATTTCTATATAATCCCACACTTCATTCTTATATCTTTTTAGGGTATGATTTTTAGTAGTAAACTTATCCCTAATCTGAGATACAATTAATTCAAAATCACCATAAACAGAGAGAATTTTAATACCATGCTTACCTGCTATTCTGAGACCTAATAGAAGTGCTTCGTACTCTGCAATATTGTTAGTACATTCAAATGCTAACAAGAAAGAATACTTAAAAGATTTTCCATTTGGGGACACAAATACTACACCTACTCCATTACCATTTTTACTACATGATCCATCAAAAAACATTTTCCACATGAGATCATTGTTTTCTTTGACACATATTTCAATAGGACTGATATTCTCAATAAGGTTCTTATGAATTCTTACCTGAAAATTCTCCATGTCAGTGTGGCAGAAATTCGTAACTTGGCTTGGGTCAACGTCTTCAATGATATAGGTAGATCTTGGTTCTCTATCAATCCTTATAACCCTGTCATTCACTGGGATAGAAGCATAAGATAGATCTAACTGAATATTTCCACCTACCAAGTTAGACCACTGTCTAGATAATAACATTCCATAAGTAGATGGTACTTCTACAATAGTGATGTCTATTTTATAAGATTTTTCAGGACACGATGGGAACTTAAACTCAACATTTTTCATTATTTCGATAACTGGAACTGACCTATTATCCATAGCATAACACTTTCCATAAGTAGTATCTACATTCATTCCTAACTCTTTCATTACCCCATGAGGCATAATATTAATTGCTGCCCTAGAGTCTAACATACAATTTTTAACCAATTTATTGTTTATCAATAAAGTTAAAAAGAAAGGATCTACTTTAGCAGCATCTTCGCTAACAAAAGTTCCTAGGTAAATAACAAGTAATTCTTCATTATCTTTTTGTTCCTTTGCATCCTTTTTAACAACATCATTTATTAATTTGATTGTTTCGTTCCTGCAATCAGTTAATTTAATGATTTCCATTAGAGGAATAGAAAGCTTCACCTGAGATAATGCTTGAGACATAAATGAAGTACAATTTGAAATTTCCTTACCATTGCTTTGTTTGTTCATAGGTTTACTTATCTTTGATGTTTGATCAATTTGCTTTCTAGGAACATCTGCTTTTGAGCTCTTGATCTCGTTGTTCTTATTTGAAATCTTATACATCCCCACTGCTTGCTCATTTCCTGAGTTCACATTCCATTCCTTAACTGATATTTGCTAAGCACTTGTTCCATCGCTGCTACAGTGTAAGCCTCTCTTTCTTCTTTTGTTGTCCTTCTAATAACCGGACCCCTATCATCATCTGAGAAGACTTGCTGCTCTTGTTGGTATCCCAACCTCCTGTAGCTTTCATCTGGCACATACTCCCCATCTGAATCATCACTGTCTCCTGACCAAAAGGGTGTTGATGAAAGGGCATTAATAACCAGCCTTTCCGCATACTCCTGACTTTCCTCTTCTAAGATCTCTTGTGCTATAAGACATTGATCCTTAGGGTGAGGCATTTTACATATTTCACACCACATCTCATCCCCTATGAAATGATTATTCTTCTTGAGAGGATCTGGAGTATCCATCTGCTTCTTTACTGGCCTTCCGTCTTTCCACTCAGTATGGTAAGGCATATCATGTAACCTATACTTATCATTTTTGTTGAAATTTCTATCTTGTCTCCCTGCTTGAAAATTACCTTTATTTGGTTGCAAATTCTTCATCAGACTCACTAATTCATCCATTTTATCATTATCATCATTCTTCTTCGGGGCAGTGGGGTCAAAAAGCTTAGGATCACTTCTCTTATCAATTCTTCCGGCAGCTATCCTATTGTTTTCAATATTAAGAGCATTCTTGAAAGCCTGTTGCAAGGTTGTTGGGTTATGAGATCTTATCTCATAGTTCATCTTCACATCAAAGGCTTTTAAGTAAAAAGTAATAAAAAAAGAGTCCACAAGACGAATATCTTTAGGAATCTTGTTCAGTACTCTATTAAATCTTTTATTTAAATCCCTAACTGTTTCATTGACATTTTTCCTTATAGTTGTTAATTCATGAGTTGCGAATGATGGGTCCTTGTGATCCCCGAACTCTTCTATAAACTGATCAATGAAGTTCTGCTAACTAGTGATTGATCCATCTGGCAAATTCCTATACCACTCATCGACACCATCCTTGAATGAAAGAACTAACATTTTCATGTGCACATCTTCATGTGTAATATCATATTCATAAATAGTATTCTTCACATTAATAACATGTTGTTCTGCTAGCTGAGATCCATCCCCCATAAATTTAGGAATAGCGGTCTTCAATTTATTTGGTATAGGGTCAGGATAACATATTACTTCCAATAAATCTAATGGTTTATACCTTTCATTAACTTCTTGACATCTATTGCTCCCCTGCCCACTATTAGGATTGTTGCTCTGATAGTTATTCCTTGTCATATTCCGTGGCATAGGATTCCTCTGATTCTGATCTTGTTCATAAACATTTTCATGGGCAGCCCTATGTATGCTTTGATTGAAATCTTGATTGGATGGCTCATCATAATTATTCTGCCTATCTGAGGTATCAAAGCCTATTCTAAGTCATCTAGGACCATCATAATTGCCTCTCTGAGGAATACTTTCATTATTATACCCATTTTCTATATCACGCTCATATGTTCTGTAATTTTGTTGAATAGGGTTTCGAACTATATTCTGTCCCTCATACTACCTAGAATTGTGATTCTGACATTGATATGAGTAATTTTCTTGATTAGAGTTAGGATAAATATCTCTTCTCTGATTATTTCTTCGATTAAGCACCTGACATTGCTTAACATTACAATTGGGCATATCACATGCATTGATTCTATCAAAATTATAATCATCACGCAACCTATTATCATATTCTCGATCTTGATTTCTCCTATGATGCACTATGTCCCTATATTGATCGCAATTCTCTAGATCACATTGATTAAAAATGACCCTATCAGTTTCATTTTTATATATATTTTCACATCTCTGATCACCATTATTATTAAAATCCAAAAATTTATATGCACTATGTACCATATCTCTATTAGAAATCTTTTCTGGCATATATCGATAAAAACTATTGCATTGATAATCTTGATTATTTTCAAAATTGATCCTATTTATATTCTGAGCATTAATATAATCAGACTTACCTGGAATTTTATGAGAATAGCTCGGAAGTTTTCCTTGCTGTGGGTGCTCTTTCAAGCTTTGTACATTGTGATCATTCATATCATATCCCCTTATTTGTAATGTGTCTGGTACCTGCATATTTATCCCTTCTTCCCAAGCATGTGATCTAGGGTTGTGTACTTCACCTGTACATTGATCCACATAAGTAAATGGCAGCTCCTTATTTTGATCCTGCACAATCTAAGAGTGTACATTCTTATTTAAATAATATATATCATTATTAGATCTGGTATCATATTTATCCATTTTTGCAGGTTGTTTATTAAAAAACATCTGGTCTTGACTTCATGCAACACCAACAGGCTACTCACGTTGATTATATTTACCACATTTTTTATTATGCTATTCATTAAAATGCATTTGCACAAGCTGGTCCTCATCAACTTCATTCTGTGCAAGTTTTCCCTGGAACTGCATGAATACCGGTTGTTGCATTTGATTATCTTTATGATGTCTATATTCCACGCCATGCTGCTGGTTATAATGGCATTGTGGCTCATTATTTGTTTGACCAGCTTGTGTAGAAATTCATTGGTGCTGCATAGATCCTCGTAGCTGTTGAATATAGTATTTTCATTGATTACTCCTTTTAAAACAATCAACATTGTCTGGCCCACCATTAACATAAGGATATCCATGCATATCTCAGGATTGCTAGTGATAAAAACAATTAAAATCTGCATCATCATTTGGATGTGTTCGCCCTTCATAACACTTCTCCTCCTTTTGCGCAAAACGATAAACCTTTTCTGGCTCACATTTTTCTCCATGTTGCTCATTAAGCACAAATTCATCTTGATATTTCTTTTCGGGCAGATGCTGACTGTTTTGCCTTTGCAAAGGATAATGTTCATTATTTTCGTTATCTTTGCATTTCTTTGAATTCAACACATGTTTACAACCGATGCTTTGGCCTTCGTGATGTGTACTCGGCAAACCTTCAAAATTATCATTATAGCTTTCATTGTGAATGTTTTTACCTTTGTTTTGCACAAATTTATGATCACGTGACTGCTGTTTATAATATTCACGTTCAAGTTGGCGCTCATGTGGTTGAAACCCCTTATTATTATTCTGCAGAAACTCATGATTATATGGCTACTGACGCATATTATATATACCACCATCCAACATTTTACCACTTTGGATATCATGCTCTAACTTACCCGCCCGTCCACGCACTATATCATTTTGATAACTTCTATTGTTTTTGAGATAACTCTCCTGCGCAAACTCAAGAGTATGCATCTGCCCACGTGGAACATTACCATGCTGGGCGTGACCTATATTGCATTGCTGGTTATTAAGATGATGTGAGTCCAGATTTTTCACACTTCCACCATTATATTCAATTTTCTTATCATTTTCTTCGTAGTATTCCCTCCTGTTTTGCATGTGCTGGCCATCATTTGGCTGTTTGTATAAGCTATTATTATATTGTTTATTCTCATCTTGCCCAAACTCGAACCTATTCGGCTGCTGGCGTGTGCTTTCAAATTGCTGAATTCAGATTTGTTTGGGTATATTATTATCAACTTTGTACTTGCAATCCTCCTGTGCAATTTGATAGTCGTTATTAATGAATTGTTCTTTGCAATTCCATTTTTGTGCAGGTTGGTAACTCTCTTTTCCTGGCTGCACGTTCTTATAATGTGCACCTTGTGTATATGGTTGAAATGCGGTAGCACCTTCAAAGCTCTTCCCATCCTGATACTTCTGTTGATGATGATACATATCATCATTTTGATTTTGATTACAAATGCTATTATTATGGTAAATATTTAGGTTACGCTGAGCATTATCTTTTTTGTTTGTATTACATATATCTCTCTTACTATAATCTTCTTCATTGTTTAAATGTGGGTTGAATAATTCCAAACAATGACTATTATTATTTTGCTGATAAATCTTAGGGTCTTCATCTCCATTATTAAGATGGACCTCCATTTCTTCACTGATATTTTCATTTCCTCGCATACTTTCATAATACTTTTTATCATGACTTTGCCTGGGATAATGACCAAGATAATTATTATATTTTCCCCGATACTGCAAATCTTCCTCATAATGAGGGTAATTACTTTCCTCGCCATTAAATAAACTGTAAGTACTTCTATTATGCAGAGGGTTTTTTTGAAATTTGTTCAAACCACATTCATTATTTTGTTGATTTCTCCAACCACTTCCATTTTTTCTTCCCTCACTCTTTTGATTGCTACAGGGATCATTAATATTTTTTGATCTATTTCTCAAATCACACATTGGATTATTAAAAACCTTAAACCATCCATTGTCATCCTGTGTACTTCCCCCTTCTTTATCTATTTCACACACAGGTTTAGTGGCATTATCCTGGATAGCATGACCACTACTCTTTCTATGAAGAGGAGTATAGACTGATGTCTGAATGCTTCTATCTGTACCTTCCTTTTTATTTTCTTTCATATTTTCAGCTTCACTACTATCAGATGACACAAGGTTTTCCCTTTCTATTCCTAGTCTTCTAAGAGTTTCATCTGACCGTCTCCTAAGGTCTCTTAGCATCCCTTTGTCTTTATGTTCCAACCTAATCATCCCCTCAACTATATCATCCATCTGACTCTCACTATAGTCTAGATTCTGATCTTTCTGAGAGATGTGAATTTTGTTATCACTTTGAGAGAGTGGATTAGAACCTTCATCACCTCCTTCATCATTCTGATGGTGAGGTCCTGGAAACTATTCGCAAGCAAGCTCCTGATCATCCTTGTCAGGCCGCCTTTCAAGTGATATATACATCTTCTTCTTTGGTTTCTTATTCCTTTTCTTCAGTTTCAATTCAGAAACTAAATTGTTTTCCAAGGATCTTCTCCCTAACATAAATTTCTCATGAAACTAAAATTTAGAGTCGCCACCTCACCTTCTGTGAGGAATCAATAACTATTCTGGATCTTTCTCCCATTAGAGTCTTCACAACTTAACCAGAGATTTTGTAATTGAATCTTTCCCTAGTAGAGTCGCCAATTTGTTGGGGCTCAAAAACGCCAGTCGTTTTGAGGCCAACTGACAAGCACAACAACAGGTGCCTCTACAATTTTGGTTCAATCGAACCAACGCTGGTAAACCTAAAATTAATGAATTTTCCTAAATGAATAAACAGAATAATCTAGATAAATGCTATGATAAAAGGATAAATAAAATTAACTATACTTAAAATAAAGACCAGTGCCTACTCCTGACCAGAAATGAAAAATATGTGTGATTACTTTAATTGAGGATTACTGTCAGAGTTCATTTAGTTTTATCTATTAACGACAAAATGATATCTTGAATTAAAAGTGTAACTTTAGAGACAGATTCAAATAAATCTATCACTTTAGAGATTGATCAATTAACAACAGGAATAGGAAGACAACTATTCAGAATAACTTTAATTTCCAGAGGATAGACCAATTGAATTCTAAATTATTCAAAAGGCATGCTTAGCCATACACAATGGAAAACTAATCTGACATAGCTCTACAATTCCTATTTACAATTGCAATATAATAGTCTCTAAGAAAGCAAATATACTTTATCCAAAGCATTAAACCCAAAAATAACACAGAGGAACAGATGTTACCGGTGAACTTTGCAATTAAACTTCAAAAACCACTTGATGTACAAATTGATCCAATAATTTTCATCCAATTCCAGAGCAAGAGCATTAACCAGGTTCTCAAATATTTCCAAATGTAATTGTAAATTCCGTATGTTGTCATGCCCTTTGTTTACAAATGTTTGCATATAAATATATTTTCCTAAGGTTGTCTGTGAAAAGTCATGTCCATTCATAGAAACCTAATCCTCAACTAACCCTAAAAATTATAAAATAAACTATTACAATAATTGTTAGAGAAATATTTCCCATTCAACAAAAAATTGATTTGTTGTCATTTTCGGGTAATGTGCATAGTGATCCGCAAATCTAACTCCTGCACACAAATACTTAAAGTTAAATATCCATTCAATAAAATTTTAAAATTAAAATCATTATATTAAACTATCAATTAGATACAAATGATTTTAATTATTAATTAATAATATATATCAAATAAACTTAAACCCATGATATAATTTTACAAGTATTTTGAAAATAAAATTACTCATAAAAATTAAGCAATTAACCATGAGTTGCCTACCATTGGTTATCACACATGAATATTACATTAATAATTGTATAACCTAAAATATTAAATGGGTATATAACTTCAAATTTAATCTCAAAATTCCACCATAATATATTTACCTTCTAAAAAATATTCCCTCAAACATATGATAGAAATGTTCCAAATATTAGGGTAAAAAGGTTTCATAACTCTTTTGAAATAGGGAAAATTTACTTTAATATTTTTAAAAAGAATTCACATAAAGAAAGTGTTAATTTTGTTGTAACATAACAACTCAAAAGTTATAAATATCTACCAGTGTATGAAACAATCTTATAATCCTTTTAATATGAATTAATTTTAATACACTTTTCACTTTAGGTAAATTAGGAACTAAATTTTAACTAAAGAAAATCACGTAAAAAATAAAATTCTTTTAAAAATATCATGCACAAGAAACTCAATATCCTAATAATTTAATCTCAAATTATTAAAAGGGAATAAAAAAAACTCTAAAATTTATACCTTAATTACTACCCATATTCTCAGGGAAAAACATAGGACAATTGGTTAGGGTAGGTCGGGTAGTTTAGGTAGGATAAAGGATGGGTCAAGAGGTCGAGTGTTCAACTCCCTCTCCCCATTCTTTTTCCTTTTTAACATTAAAAATAAATAATATAAAAATAAATAAAATTCACATTATTACAAAAAGAAGAATGATTAAAGGAGAAATTACTCCCTGTGTAAGAGTTGTAATAATTCTTCACCTTCACATAGAAACAAAGATAAATAAATATCTCCTCCTATTCATCTCGAAGAAAATAAATAGACTAACTGGTTAAGGGGTAGGAGGGTAGATAGGTAGGAAAAAAGGTTGGCTTGAGAGGTCGAGGGTTCTACTCCCTCTCGCCGCCCTTTTTTCTACCTACTTTATTTTAATTTTTAAAAATATTATTTATTTCAAATGAATATGCATTAAATAAATTGAAATATATTTAATTAATCAACTAAGTAAATGACAAACATAATATGCATCTTCATTTATTTTCACTTTTATCGAAGGAAATTTTCAAAGTATGATAAATATATAATATACTTCCCTGTCGTCTTATTTTCTAGGAGTTGAAATTCTCGGTATCAACATACCTCATGAGAGGTATCAACAAACTGTTAGGTGCTACGTGATCATGTTTTTGAGCTCTACAATAACCTCTCTCAGCTTTGGGAAATTCGACTTCATTTGCATATGGCAAGGCAATCTCAGTCGATGCCAAAACTTGCAGTCGGGGTCAATTGAAAGTGCCTTAGTAGCGTATCTTTCAAACCGTCTGACCTGGCATCGAATCATCTACTCCATTGGCTTTGGTTGGCCGAGTAAACACCAGTGACAACCTCATTCTTCCCAAATAGTCACCGGAATGCTCGCGACCACACTCGACCCAAGTGACCCCAAGGTGCACTTAGCACGATTGGGCAGTGATCTTATGGGGCTCGTATCTTGGACCTTGTGAGAGGTATCGACAAAATGTCAGCTGTTATAGGATCATGTTTTCAAGGTCTACAATAACCTCTCTCAATTTTGGGTGATTCGACTTCATTTGCATTTGGCAAGGTGATCTCAGTCAATGCCAAAACTTGCAGTGAGGGTCAGTTGAATGTGGCTCAACATCGTATCTTTCAAACCATCTAACTTGGCATCGAATCGTCTACTCCATTAGCTCTGGTTGGCTGGGTAAATGCCAGTGACAACCTCATTCTTTCCACAGAGTCACCGGAATGCTCACGACCACACTCGACCCAAGTAACCCCAAGGTGCACTTAGCACGATTGGGCAGAAATCTTCTGGGACACATATCTCAGACCTTGTGAGACTATTGAAATTTTTTTGGGTGCTATGGGATCATGTTTTTGAGGTCTACAATAACCTCTCTCAATTTTGTGCGATTCAACTTCATTTGCATTTGGCAAGGCGATCTCAGTAGATGCCAAAACCTGGAGTGAGGGTCAGTTGAAAGTGGCTCAGCAGTGTATCTTTCAAACCATCTGACCTGGCATCAAACCGTCTGCTCCATTGGCTCTGGTTGGTTGGGTAAACGCTAGTGACAACCCCGTTCTACCCACAGAGTCATCGAAACACTCGCGACCACGCTCGACCCAAGTGACCCCAAGGTGCACTAAGCACGATTGGGCAGTGATCTTCTAGGGCTTGTATCTTGGACCTTGTAAGAGGTATCAAAAAACTATTAGGTGCTACGAGATTATTTTTTTGAGGTCTACAATAACCTCTCTCAGTTTTGGGCGGTTCGACTTCATTTGCATTTGGCAAGGCAATCTCAGTCGATGCCAAAACTTGTAGTGAGGGTTAGTTGAAAGTGGCTCAGTAGCGTATCTTTCAAACCGTCTGGCCTGGCATCGAACCATCTACTCCATCGGCTCTAGTTGGCTGGGTAAACACTAATGACAACCCCATTCTGCCCACAGAGTCACCGAAATGCTCGCGACCACACTCGACCCAAGTGACCCCAAGGTGCACTAAGCATGATTGGCCAGTGATCTTCTGCGGCTCGTATCTTGGACCTCATGAGAGGTATCAACAATTTGTCATTTGTTACAGGATCATGTTTTCAAGGTCTACAATAACCTCTCTTAGTTTTGGGCGATTCAACTTCATTTGCATTTGGTAAGGCGATCTCAGTCGATGCCAAAACTTGCAGTCAGGGTCAGTTGAAAGTGGCTCAGCAGCGTATCTTTCAAACCGTCTGACCTGGCATCGAATCGTCTACTCCATTGGCTCTGGTTGGCTGGGTAAACTCTAGTGACAACCCCGTTCTGCCCATAGAGTCATCGGAATGCTCGCGACCACGCTCGACCCAAGTTACACCAAGGTGCACTAAGCATGATTGGGCCGCAATCTTCTGGGGCTCATATCTCAGACCTCGTGAGAGCTATCAACAAACTATTAGGTGCTACAAGATCATGTTTTTTAGGTCTACAATAACCTCTCTCAGCTTTGGGTGATTCAACTTCATTTGCATTTGGCAAGGTGATCTCAGTCGATGCCAAAACTTGCAGTTAGGGTCAGTTGAAAGTGGCTTAGCAGTGTATCTTTCAAACCGTCTGACCTGGCATCAATTTGTCTGCTCCATCGGCTCTGGTTGGCTGGGTAAATGCCAATGAAAACCTCGTTCTGCCCACAGATTCACCGAAACACTCACGACCACGCTCGACCCAAGTGACCCCAAGGTGTACTAAGCATGATTGGGAAGCGATCTTCCGGGGCTCGTGGATCAAGTAGAAATTTTTCTGAGCAGACATTGTCCTATTTGGTATGGTTATGAAGGTAGACTAAAATGGTTGGAGAGGCTATCAATGCCACTATCTACCCAAGGACATGCCATCATCCTTGGGGTTGGTTATAATTTTAACTATGGAGTCCCATAAAAATTGTGACTTGGAAGCATAGACAATATATGTAAACTATTCAACAGAATGCTCGCAAGCAGAGCACGACATATGGAATTGTAGATAGGAGTAGTAGAACTAGTAAAAGGTATCCAAAAATGAAGTTTCCAAAGCTTTGTCAGGTTAGACTGGTCGATGACAATGAGAATTGGTTTTGCACATCGATAGTATTGGCATTCGAGAACATGATAATCTATAACGCAATTTCAATATTAAGAAATTATCATTTCCTGAGAATACCCCAACACTGAATGTCAAGGAGGATCCGACATCTTTCTTGATGGACAGAACCTTGTTTCATGCTTGGTTGTTGGATTCATAGAGGTCTGGGACTATATCAGTGGGAAACTTAAGAGCGATTTTCAATACCAAGATGATGATGCCTTCATGACACATGATAATGCAGTTCTTTGTGTTGACATCAGTCATGATTTAGAGATGTTGGCTTCAGGTTCACACGGTGGGAAAATTGAGGAGGACATGCTCGCAATTGAATCCCAAAATACATATGTATGATGGCTTCGAAAAAATGTTTCTTGGTGTCACTTGCATGAAGTGGTATGTTTGTGGAGAGCCAAAAATGACACACTCTAGTTATAGCACCAAGCGTCCAATCAAAACACAGAGGCATTAACACTTGTGTTGCAATAAGATCCAGATGGCACTATTCTATAGGAATAGAGCCATTTTGAAAGATGTAGAGCACCAAGTAACATGGACTTTCATAAAAAAATATTACTAAGGCACTCACAAAGGGATACTTTAATGTATTTGAGAAAGAAGATGTGGATAGACACGTCCTCAAGAATTAGTTATTATAACAGGAAAGAAACTAACCGAAAGGGGAAAATAAGTAAGGCTAGTAGAGGAGATTTTGGGGGTTTCGGATTCCGCCTGACCTGAGAGACTTTGTGCCAGGGGAGGGATAGATTAGGATTTTTATTGTAATGCAGGGAAAGAGGGATTTTATTTTCAGATAATGATTAATGTACAGGAACATCAGAATCTTTGTTGTTTTGTTGTGTTTAAAGAAGGATATGTCAGCATATTAAAACTTTGATTTTAGATGCTCACTTTCTGATTAATATTCATGTTTGAATGATATTGGTTTCTTTTGAATGCATATCTATTACATCTGATCATTAGCACGATCATCTGTGGACTTTATGCTATAGTTTTTCGTGTATTTGGAAAGAACCATTCGTCTTTCTCTCTTAGTTTCTTTTTGTAATGCATTGTTTAGGAAAATGAAATTTGTAGTGTTTACTGTCCTTTTCTTTTCAGTAAATTAGTCCCTTTGCATCTATCTCGTGTTTATGAATAGATGTTTGTAAGCCTTTATTGCTTTTAGGTTGAAAGCATTATCATTTATAGTTTAGTTGATTCATTGTAAATCCTGCACGGGGAGTTGTACCCGGATAATTCAAAGGTTGCTTACGCTTCTCAATAGTGAAGTGACCCAACTGTTGGTGTTGGTTGAGTCTTTTTGTTTGGGCTTTAAGGGTCATTTTGTAAGTGTTTCTTTTGAAGACAAATTTTTTCACCAACAAGAAGTTAAACCTCAAACATAATAAGCTCCATGAACAGGGTATTCTAGAGTAAAGAAAAAAAAATGTAACTTCAACAAGATATAATTTAAATCATAATGATAATCATAGTCAAGATATAACTTCACCATTCAATTCCATAAACATGAATAATAAATATGTATATACAAAAGATGACGCAAATATAACATATAAATGAATATGTTCTATATATGTATCAAATGTATCAAAAGTATGTCCATATACAAATATGGCACATGCCATTTCAAAATGTCTACAAAATCAATGTTTTAAGGTGTACAATGTGGCATATATGCCATCTCAAAATGTGCCAAGTGTCATCTCTAAATGACCACAAAACTAAAACTGCATCCTATGCTATAGGGGGGTCATCAAAATGTAGCCTCTTTGAAGGAGTGTTGGGCTCTGATTGATCCTGCATAAAAAATGAGTTCAAACCAAAGTTAGATTGCTTACTTTATATGATTTGTACATATATATATATATATATATATATATATATATATATATATATATATATATATATATATATATATATATATATATATATATATATAATTCATAATTTTCAAACACTAATTTAATTAAAATTATAATCGAATACAAATAAATTTGTACCTGGTCTCTCGATCGCCTACCATGATCAGGTGTCCTAGCATAAGTCCTGGGTAGCAAAGGGACCATGCCAACAATACCAACTCTGACCTATAAATATATATTTGCAATAATGAGATTAGTAGACTGGTGCAACATAGAGTAATAAATCTACAAAATAGGATGATAGCATAATAAAATTACAAATTGATTGAACTAAAATTAAAAATTACATCTGGTGATCCCTCCTTTGGAATAGTGGGTTAGGTCAACAAAGAAACAAAAGATTCTTGTGGGACCTCCCTCACAGTCGGAGTAACCTATGAGAGTAAAAAGATTGTCAATTATATATCAATGTACTTCATCATAGCAACCCTAGTTACAAAATACAAATAACAATATGTAAAAGTCTATGTACAATCGGGCTATCACTCCGAATTGAGATGCCTGTAACCCTACGCCGCCGAACCGGTGTCGGGACATCATCAATAGCCACACCCTATACAATAAAGTGCAAGTAAAATATTTATTACTACACACAAGTGGCATACATATGCATGCATAATTAATCTTAAACAATTAAATACCTTTCCTTTGTCGACACCTGATGAAAGAACCCCCTCACGCCCCCCACTAATGTCAGCTATAGCTTGCAAGAACACAATAAGATGACAATATATATTAGTAAATGTATGAATTTTATTGCTCTAATTGATAGAGATTTAAGCATGTACACCAAATGATATTAAAAAAAACTAATGGGTACATAATTTATAATATACCGTATAGTCATCAAGGCCAAATGAAATGGCCGAAAGTGTGGACTCATCCACCTGTCTCACCTCCTCCTATGTCATCAACTGAACATAAATGGAAAAAATATATATACATAAGTGCATGCAATCATTAAAACTAATCTAAATAAATAAATTATTTTTAAATTAAATAAGTCATGTGAAAAATTTATTTATAATTTTTACTCTTACCATATCAACAAGAGTCAATGGCTCTACGTGCACCTCCTGAGCACTCTCATGAGATGTAGATGCTCCATGAGGTGTTGCAGCCTCTGCAGCAGCCTCTCCTATATCTCCCTCATCAATATCATGAAACTGATATATATCAAAATCAGTGAGTGGTCCAAGGCACATATGCCTGCACATAATGCACATATGGGGCTCGCATACATGTGAACTCCGATGAGATGTCAATGCACCAGCAGCATCTAGAGGAGGCAACACTGACCTAGTCTATGTGATCAACTGATCACTCAGTAAATGAATGGCCCTAATAGTCAGTTCAGCAGCCTCATAAATGATATCGGGATGCTGTACTGGAGGAGGGGGTGTGACATCAGTGGAGGGGACAAAGGTAGTGGCCTTTCAGCGCTGGGAAGATGGCCTAGTCTGAGGAGCTCCTCTGCCTAAGCCCATGTTGGGCCTCATACTCCAATAATCAACATGGTGACCAAGCACAAACTCAACATACAATTTTTTAAGGAAATAAAATGGGACCTCCAAATTGCTATGTGGTGGTTTATCAAAAACCATCCACCAATGATCCCAAAATTTTGTGCGCATTGCTTCATTTGTGCACCATTTTATTGATAATTTGGGCTTTTTGGGGTCAACTGGTATTCCGGTTTTAGGATCGACAATAAGGGCGGCTATATCTTCCTTACTTATATTAAGGGCCACAATCCCATCATGGTCAAGCCCATCATCAAATTGGGCATGCATATCATCACGCCAATGAAGAGCAACATTATGTTGCTGTGTGAGTGTGTCAATATTTCCAACAATTGTATTTAGTGTGGCAAGCATGGGACCTAATGTAGGTATATTTTGATACGTGTTTTGGAAACCTCGTATTGTGTTCAAATTTTCTTCTATCAAATCTTGTAAAGATTTAGGGTTTAGATATGGGGGATTGTTTTTGGGATTGTTATTTGGAGGGTTATTTTCTTCATTGTTGTCAGCCATGCCTAATTAAATAAAAAACAAATCTAAGTTTCAAATATTATTACAAATATAAATACAAAACCTTATTTTTTTAAAAAATGCTACATTTATAATGAAAATGAAATAAATTAATAAAAATATGCAATTAACTACTTACCGAATATGCTCGGAGTCAAATTTGGGGTTTCCAATATCAGGTATCCGAAAATATATCGGGTATCAGAAAAATGCGGTTAGAAACTTGAAGAAATCGCGCTAGGAAATGAAGAATAGGGCTCGCGGGTGTCGGATATATGCCACAGTTATTGGGTACCCAAAAATATCAGGTACCCGATATTTTTGGGTACCCGATTAGGTATGTGCTTTGGTGGCAGCTTTGCCCAGGTGTACTGACACCTAGGCCTACTAAAAAGTCAACAAGCACTTTCATGCGCTTTTGGACAAGTGAAAAGTGAATATTTTTCACATCGCCACTTTTTGGCCCCTCATGATCTTGCACAGACCCATCTCTTGTGTTATGTCTTGATTGTGATATTTTTTTTTTTATCATTCTTTGCATATTACATGTTAGATTTGATCAGTGACTATTATAAGTTTACACTGATAATTGGTAAAAGCACAGATAGTGAAAGTATTTTATGTTTACCAAGTAGCAAAAATTGAAGTATTTGTTTTGGATTATATATTTTGATTTGGGATAGTGTTTAACTGATTCACCCCACCTCTCAGTTATTCCAACATCATATCCTTTGGTGCCTTTTACATACCTTAGGATTCTCTTTCCCACTTGCCAATGGGAGTCCTTTGGAGTTTCCATAAATCTAGAAATCAAACTTACTGCATACATAGTGTCTGGCCTAGTAGCTATTAAATACATCAAACTTCCAACTAAGTTTTTAAATAAAGTTGGATCCACATTCCTACTGCAATCTTGCTTGCTTAACTTCAAACCTACTAAAGTTGGTGTTGGAGTAGGCTTGCTACCTTGCATTTTAAATCTCTCCAAAATCTAATTTGCATATGTTTCTTGAGAGATAAAAATACCATCATGCATTTGATTTACTTCTATGCCTAGAAAATATCTCAAGAGACCTAAGTCTGACATTTCAAACTCACTTTTCATGGCCTCTTTAAAATCAACAATGAGGAAATCATTATCTCCAGTAAAGATTAAATCATCAACATACAAGACAATAATTAAAATATTACCATTAGCTACCTTGATGTAAAGAGTGGGCTCACCATCGCTTTTGCAAAAGCCATTTCTCATCAAATATGAGTCAATTCTTCTATACCATGCCCATGGAGCTTGCTTAAGCCCATAAAGAGCCTTCTTCAGCCTATACACTTTACTTTCATGACCCAAAACCTCATAACCAGGTGGTTTCTTCACATAAACCTCTTCTTTCAATACTCTGTTCAAGAAGGTGGACTTCACATCCATTTGATATACCTTCCATTTGTGTGGGCTGCAATTGCTATGATAGCACGGATGGTTTCCATTCTAGCAACAGGGGCATAGGTCTCATCATAATCTCTACCAAACTATTTTTTGTACCCCTTGACCACCAATCGAGTCTTATGCCTATCTATTTTTCCTTCAGAATTGCTCTTGGTCTTGTAAACCCATTTAACTCCAATAATTTTCTTGTTGGGAGGTAAATTAGTGAGCTCCCAAGTTTCATTTCTTTTTATTGCATCCATTTCCTCAACCATGGCCTTAAACCATTTTTCTTCCTTTTCAACATCCTCAAAATAAATTGGATCACTATGAGAAAACAATGCAAAATTGATATTTTCATCAAATTCATTTTCATACCTTTCATCTTGGTATATCTCCCTTAGACTATTGGTGTTTCTTGGCACTAGGCAGGTGAGAGTGGGATCATAGCTCTCAGTATTCCTACTGCTACTCTCTATGGGGCCAATTTGCAGCCTTCTAGAGCCTTCTATACCTGCTGCTATTTTATTTTTTTGATCAACAAATTCATCATCTTCATCAATAATAGGCACTTTACTTGAAGTTCTTGAAGATGTGTCGACCAAGCCATCCCATGACTCATTTTCATTAAACTCCATGTCTCTTGAAGTGATGATCTTCTCACCAACTAGATCATACAATCTGTATGCCTTGGATTCTAGACTATAACCAGTAAAGACACACTTCACCCCTTTGTCATCCAACTTTTGCCTTTGCTCCTTTGGCACATGTGCATATGCTACACACCCAAACACTCTCAAGTGTTCAACCGTCCATCTATGCTTTGTCCATGCCTCCATTGGAATCTTGTTATGGAATGCTTTTGTAGGACTTCTATTTATTAAGTATATTGCTGTTGCTATAGCTTCTCCCCAATATTCAATTGGGAGTCCTTTTTCTTTCATCATACTTCTTGCCATCTCAATGATGGTTCTATTTTTTCTTTCAATCACTCCATTTTGCTGCAGAGTATAACTGGCTGTAAGCTCTTTCTTTATGCCATTCTATCTGCAAAAATTTACAAAAATATTGGAGGTATATTCCCCCCTCTATCTAACCTTAGGACTTTAAGATTTTATCGACTTTCATTTTCAGCCTGGGCTTTAAATTCTAAAAACTTATCAAAATCTTCAGATTTATATTTCATAAAATAAACCCATGTTCTATGCTGAAATCATCTATGAAAGTCATAAAATAAGTACTCCCTCTAATGGAAGTGATTTGCATAGGGCCAACTAAATCAGTATGCAGTAGCTCTAATGGTGCTCTTGCCCTTCTAGAGTTTCCAAAATTAAAAGGCAGCCTATGTTGCTTACCCAAAATACAAGCCTTACACTTGCTACTAAACTCTTTAATACATGGCAAATCATCTACCATTCTTTTGTTGGACAATAAATTTAAACCAGCATAGCCAAGATGTCCATACCTTAAATTCCATAGCTTAGAGCGGTCTCTAATCACACTCTTGAAGGCTGATTGTTGTACTGTTGTACATTCTTTCTTGGGAGCTGCTGCTGCTGATTGTGAAGAGAAACACATCTCTACCTTCAGTGGAATCATTTGATTCTTTTTCATTTGAACCGCTGCAACAATTTTCTTACTCCCATCCTTCTCATAAATGACACCTTGTTCATTCTCCATCAACACTTTGTAACCATTTTGAGTGATTTATCCAACACTAGTCAAATTGTGCTTTATTCTTGGGGCAAAGTAAACATTATGAATTTCTTGTTTCTCACCTTGCTTGGTGCGGATCATAATAGATCCTTTTCCCAGAATTGAAACAATTCCATTGTTCCCCATTCTAATTTTAGATTTTACATTTTTATCAATGAAAGAAAAAAGACTTTCATTACCACTCATGTGGTTACTACAACCGTTGTCTAAATACTAGACTTCAGAGCTTCCTTCTTCACCAACGTTACACATGATGAAGGCTATGGGATTATTTCCATCACCCACTTTCATATCAGCAATATTTGCACTTGGCTTTGACTGATTACTTTGCTTTTTCTAGCATTCACTAGCATAATGCCCAAATTTATGACAATAATAAAATTCAACATTACTCTTGTCAGAGGTATATTTCTTCTTGCCTCCTCTAGAATTATTCTGAGAGCTGCTAGCTCCCTCATTTGTGGTTGCTCGTTCTGAGCTTTCTCTTCCAACATTTTGTTGTCTAGAGTTACCATGACCTCTGCCTCTTGAACTTCATCTAGAATTATTTCTTCCTCTTCCCCTGCCTCTTGCATTGGATTGAGCTCTAAAAGCTTGCTCTTGAGAAGAATTTGCAGACCTATTAATGTGATGCTCATAGGTTTGAAAACAACCCATTAACTCATCAATAGTCATTACTAAAAGATCCTTTGCCTCTTTAATGGCAATTACTAGATTATCAAATTTTGAAGGCAGACTTCTCAAAATTTTTTCTACTATTCTTTGCTCCTCCATGGTTTCTCCATTAGTTCTCAACTGGTTTATCAAACCAAAGATTCTTGAGCTAGAATCTGAGATGGACTCATTGTCCTTCATGAGAAGAGTCTCAAACTCTCTTTGAAGCATTTGAAGCTTCACCAAATGAACTTTTTCAGTCCCTTTAAAACTTGTATGAAGAATATCCCAAGCTTCTTTGGAATAATTAGCTCCTGCTATTTTGGGAAAGATTGCCTCTGTCAAGGTAGTTTCTATCAAGCTCAAAGCTTTTGCATCTTTCCTTCTTGACTCCTTCAACTGAGTCTTTTGATTGTTTGTAAGGGCAGCAAACTGAGCTGGGTTAGTTACATCCATAAATCCATTGACCACAAGCTCCCACAAATCATTTTCTGTCATAACAGTCCTCATCTTCTTTTTCCAAACATCATAATTTTATCCATTGAAGGACGGTGGTTGCTGCCAGCTCTTTCCTACATCTCCAGCCATGTTTCCTATGCAAGATAAACAAATACATAGAAAAAACAAATTCCCAAACTCACAAGGATTGAAGGCCAATAAGCTCTGATACCATGTAAAGAATTTAGAGAAATAATCTAAATTCTAGAAATACACAAAAAAGATGCTTTGTTTCAGTAATGAAGAAATTTGAAATCTCCAAAATAGGGCAGACACAAGAGTTGGAGAAATATGCAAGAAACTTCTTTTTTCTATTCAAACTAATCACTTCTACAATACGAAATATAAACTTGCAACTGCTGGAGCTGCATACAAACATCACAAAGCTCTTACAAGATTATCTGAAGCAATCACTACTTAACAGATAAAAACCTTTACAACTACTATTGCAAAACTTCTCTAATAAAAAATAGAGTATTACAAAAAACTAAATATCTTTGCTGCTGCATACAAAAAGAAATTACATTCATGTTGTGGAAGAATAAATATATTCATTCCTTTACATAAAACTTGTTGTTCAAAAAGAAAGAAGAAAGAAGTCCAAGGAAGAAAGAAGAAGTTTGTAGAAGAAATCAGATTTCCCCCAAATCTGATTTGAACTTATCTCTCAAAAGTTTACACAAAAAATATTAGATTTAACTTTATCAAAAATAAAGTCAAATATGGAGACTTCTAGACAAATGGATTTAATTCTGAAAATCCAACACATACTATGAGTAAGAAAGGTTTCTTCATTATTATTATCTTTGTAAACATAATGTTTATAAAAGATTAGGTCTAACAAAGTGATAAAAGGGAATATAGTAAAGAGATTCAGTTATTAAAACTCAAAAAGATCACCGGGAGGTGAGGAAGTTAAACAAGGCTATAGAAAGACAAAGAGGAGTTTCTTCTTTTACAGCAAGTATGTTGGTTACAGGAGGAGGGGGATTTTTCTTAGTGTTTATTGTAATAGGGGAATAGGAAGCAATTAATTTTTTTTTACTTTTAAGCAAGTTGATTGAAATGCAAGGATAGAATAATATTGTGGTTGTTTTATTATGCATTTGGAAATAAAGAAAGTTATACATTAGATCTATTGGTCTGAATATCTCTTTCTCTAATTGAAATCAATCATAGTTTTGACTATTGTCTTGTATCATACAGTCAAGTGCATACATGCATTACCAATCTATTGGTTTTGATGTACCTATGTTTTAGGAGTTGAAATGTTTAATCTTCTTTTGTTTGCTCTATGATTAGGGGAAGATTGAATTGGCGATCTTTTGGTCATTAATTTATTTTTTTCTTAGGTTTTAAATATAATAATCACATTCATTCCATGTTGATAGATGAATTTCTGCCATCTTCATGTCTTCTAGTTAATGACATAACAAATATTTGATTCATTGAATATCATTGAAGAGGGACTTGTACCTCACAATTTAGAGAAAAGCTATCAATCTCAAGATAGCATTTCCAACTATTAGTTTAGTTTTTCTTCTAAATCTGGGCATCTAAGATTCAATTGTGAAGGCATTTTAGTGAAGACAAATCTATTTACTAACATATTTTTGGTGATTATACCGGGGAATGAAAATATAGATCAACACCTACTTTATTTTCTTAGTTATTACATTATCTCTATGTGTAGAAGATTGGTGACTCTATTGATTAACCATGTCGAATAGAAAGGTCACAAAGAACATAAGACCCAATTCTACAATCTTCAAAATCATCCAAATAGATGATAAGGGCTACAAGATTTATGAGAGAACTACAAAGAAAGTATCTCTCATGCTATGAAAACAAACTTTAGCATTAAAGATAACCACATGTCTACTCTGTTGTGGGAAAGTCTGTGTGCTAGGTTTCATAAGATGAATAATCTATAGGAATACAAAAGAAAGGTGCGGTAGCTCAAGAAAGAACTAGAGATTGATGATGAAGAAGCTCTAGTAATGTCATCTAATTAGATTTCTTCTAATTATTTGGTCTTCAATGAACAAGAAGTACATCAAGAAACCTCTCATCCTCACAAAAAGAAAGCATGGTTAAATTAGAGCAATCGAGATTATGTTGGAGAGACAGTGCATTTGAATAAAAATATTTTATCTAGTTTTTTTCCTTCCATAATTTTAGAGCTTTAGTTTTAAAAGTTTATAAAATCAACTTGCTTCAACATGTATAGAGGGTAAAAAATCGTAGATCTCTATGAAACTAGGATATGAAGTTTTTAATGTCATACCTAAATTGATAGTTCTTTTTGTCTAAGAGAATCTAGTAATCCTATTCTGGAATCCTTCAATTTTCAAGATGAGGTTATTTTATGTCCTTATAACAATTTTTTTTTGCTAAAAGTGAAGTGAAATCATGCTCTGGGAAGTATTCCTTTAACTCTGAATATTCACATGGGAAGGAATATCCTACAGCCAATAGGGAGGAAGACAATGACTAAGCTGAAGTATTTAAACCTCAAGGATTTCCAAGAAGCTTGGAGAATACTCCTTGTGTAAAATCATACTGCAAAGAAACTCTTATTATCCATTCGACAAGGAGACTTTGAAGGTAACAATTAAGATCTCTCATTAGATGCCTCAAGACAAGACCACTCAACAATGTTACATAAATACAAATGAGAATGTGATCTTGCTAAAGCAGTGAAGCAAAGTTTTGAAATTTTTGACACTGAGTTGAAGAAGGAGAAAGAGCATGCTTTGCAATTTGTGACAGCTATAACACTGCATGGTAGCATTGATAGAAAATGTTTTTACAATGGTGTGGCATACAAAAACTCAACTTGTAGGGCTATCTTAAGCTCAGAAGGTATGTTTTGTAAACTATGTCCATGTTGCATTCTCTATTGGCTTGATAACACTAAGGATCTTAGTCTTCATCTTGAGGAAGAAGATATTTTAGGTGATTTACCTTATTATGTTGAGAACCCCCTCACACATAGAAGTACTAAGGTGGTTAACGTTGGGAATCACTTACACCTAGATGGGAACTACTACTGTTGTGAATCTCATGAAAGAATAAGTGATCTAATCGGATACTGGTCAAAGCAAGATGCATCTAGTTCTAAAACTAGTAACCTTGACAAGGTTTGGCGTGCAGCCTGCGTGCATCCAAGAAGAACCTGAAGATGGTCTGGAAGTACATGATCTATTTTAAATGATAGAATATCTTTATTTTCCAAGGTTAATCTATGTGTTGGAAATTATTTTGAGGATGTTATAGTGTTTAACTTGAAGATATCGAGACATTATTTTGTTCATCCGAGAATTGGAAATTGTCTGCGAAGTTTTATACAAAGAGCTCAAGAAAGCTTAGAAATCTATAAAGAGATGTGGCTATTTGGGCATGATGGTTGGTTCACAGGGTTCCTACACATAATAAGTTTGGTTGGTAGCTATGAAGAGTTCACCACATTGAGGTTGTATCATCTTATCTCATCCACATGCAACCCATTGTTCAGAAAGGGCTCATACTTCTCTCAACTAGTGAATGGCTTTGTGTAATACTCCTTATCTCTATCTCTTGCAGTGAGAGTTTCCTCCCAGTGTGTATATTTGTAAATAGGTTTGATCCTGACAATTTTTGTGGTATGTAGATTAGTTTTCTTGGTCTTTGTTTTCAAGTTTTGGCTTTCTTAGTTCTTTGGTGCTATTTAGTTTAGGTATTTTGTGATGCCCTGCTCCCCTCCACCCTCTCTGCAAGAAGCTCCATGTTCTCTGTGCTATCTTGAATCTATTCCCAAAAATGCTAGGCATTGGTCTCCTACCAAACATTTTTGGGATTCTCTATGTTCTTGTTGGTCTATGTCCATAGTTAGAGCCAGTTGTTGGCTTGCCAATGGCATCCTGATTTCAAAAATTTTAAAAGTAAGCCACATTGAGAAATTCCCTTAATTTTCCCATGTTTGACATTGATTTTTGGTGATAACACTTCTATAAGGCTATGCTTTGTAAAGGGGTAGCGTTGCAAGGATCTAGTGAACTTAAACCTCAAACCACAAAGTTCAGAGTTCATGGTTCAAGTTTGAAGTGCAAGTTTGCCAGTTCAAGGTTCAAGTTCAAAGCACATGATAGCTAGTTTAGAAGGTTCAAATTCAAAGGTTCAGTCATTCAAAAATGAAGACTCAGGTTCAAAATGAGAAATAACTAGACAAGGAAATTCTGACAGGAACCTTGTTTATGCTAAGACACAAGTACAGAGATCAAAAGTCAGTATGTTCAGATAGCACAAAGGGTTTAAACAATTTAATGCACAAGTTTGAAGTTTCAATAACATGATAGAAGTCCAAAAGCTCAGAATTATTCAAAGATACTAAAATGTTATGGCATTCTACACTCAGAGAATCGTGAAGCCAAGTCTACATATGTGTTTAATATCCAGATTAACTATCATCAAAATCCAAAAACTGAAAGATTTCTGAGTCATCATCTAATCTTAGATACAAATCCTCTTTCCATTGTTGCGATTCCTTCCATTGAATGGTATCAAGGTTGTAGACCCAAAAATAGGTATCAACAATCTCAAAAGTGTGCACTCTTGCAAATTTACAATCAACGCATATTTAGAAACTTCAATTTCTCATAAATTGTTGATAATTGGGACTATTGAACTTGTTCTCCCAAAGAAATGTGATCAAGATATTGGTATTATTTTGAAACATTGGATTCATATCTCTGATCAAATGTTGGCAGAATTCATGGTCAAGTTACCAACTCACCATATGGACAATGCGATGGGCATTATAATTTCCCAGTGTTTAACTTGTTTCAAGGTCATTGTTTTGGTGATATTATTCTAGGATCACAACCAATTGGGATCCATCAATATAGCATGCAATCAACTATAGAAGGACATTGAGAAAATGAGAATCATGTCAGCCCTTTATAAAAGATAGCAGGGATCACTTATCCTTCTAGTTGATTACAAATGTCTAACTTGATGCATAACTGAATAGGAGGAATATAAATCCCATTCACCAGATTCAGCCATGAATTCATTTCTGAATATGCACTCATAAAATAGATCATCAGATTTCTATGATATTTTATTTGTAACCAATTAAGAACCCGCATGATCTGTCATTTCTTTGAATCAAATATGAGTGGAAGGCATTTAATTGCTGCATCAAGCTAGCGGGGTTCCCTACGTAAAAATTTGGTGCTGATTCATAACGCATATTGATTGGCGGTGGACCTTTCAAGAAAATTAATATCTACACCAAAGAAAGACATCAGTTGTTGAAAGGACTTGAAAGGAATTTTGTAACAAAGATTTCAACACTAAATGTGAAAAGTTGATAGGGATCTCAAATAGGGTCAGCTTCTATTGTTTATGTCTGATTTGTTCAAATAATCTAATCTCATCTCGAGGTTTGTCAAGGATGAAATTATCTACCACTTGATCAGTTAATGATAAATGAATACCCTCCTAGAGTTGGTTTGTCTCCACATATCAATACACATTCTGTATTTGATAGATGTATAATTCCCCTTTTTTTGGATTGTCCTTAGTAGGAAAGAAGAGTGCAGAACACTTTTCATAGTATCAAATTCTTATGGGAGAATAAACCAGGGATGACAATCAATTTCAATTACAGTCATTAAGATGCACAAAAGTAAATAGAGTAAGCACATAAGGGTAAACAAACATAAAGCATAACACCAGTATTTCCATGGGAAAACCCTTACGGCTAAAATAACCACACACCCTAAGCAAAAATCACTTACATTATCATAAATCTAGTTAGATATAAGTTACAGATTTTTTGCTTGCCAATGTAAATTTCAACCTCAGTTCTACAAATGTTGAATAATTGATCACTAAGTTTTGCAAAGATTAGCCATCTGCAATTATTGAGTATCTCTTTAGCATTTGTTCATGCACTATTGCTTCAGCGTCTTAGCCTTACAATTCCTAACGAATCCCACACACATTTATACACTCTGCAATTCATTATAGAATTTGGTATAACAACTCTCACAAAGAAAAATAGTTACTAGAAGCCTTGGCAATCCCAACGGTCAATCTTCCAGCTGTTGACAGTCCCTTCAACATCGAGTCACTCACTTCGGCCCCAGACACTCCCTTCAGCATTAGGTCATTCCCTTCGGCCTTGAACACTCCCTTTGGCATCAGGTCACTCCCTTCAGTATCGGATCACTCCCCTTGGCCCCAAACACTCCCTTCACCCTCAAACACTTCTTTCGGCATCATGTCACTCCCTTCATCAGACATCACTATACTAGCATCAGCTTCAGTATACCACCATATTGGCACTAGCTTCAGCATACTGTCTTCCTTATATCCTTCACTATCGGCCTTGCATACCACTTCACCACTGGTACTAGCTGCAACATACCATTCATCACTCTGTTCGCCACTCCATTGGTAGCGTAAGCGATGGACGCCATCAAGCACTCACCATACATTCATGGCACTCACCATACAGGGCATGCAAACCATCGTACGGTTAGGAGTTGAGTCCTATGGTGGACCTTGTATGATGGAACCTTGTATGATAGATTCACTGTACTGTAACTCCACCATACTTCGTCATACTCCAACAATCTCCCACCGCACATGTATTCCTCACCGTACGATGAGAAGCCACCATACAGTGAGAAGCCATCATATGGTGGACTCACATGTATGGTGAGAAGCCACCATACGTTGGACTCACTCATACGGTGAGTAGCCACCGTATGTACAAGGCATTCCTAACAGTCCTTGCACCATGGAGTTTAGAAAGAATGCTACTAGAAGTGGGTCTATTGTTGTACTATATATTACTAATTGATTCAATCTTTCAAGCTACTTCTAGATTGAATCAACAGGTCTTTGAAGGAGATGTCATTTATCAAGTATGAAATGATAGGAGTTGAGACCTCTATAATGAATACAGAAATAGAACAGAGCATGAATAGAGATAATGCTATCTATTTGGACCTAATACTCTTGGGTGATCTTAAAATGGAATAGAGGACATGTCACTGCTAGCAGGAAGTCTCGCAAAGATGATAAATAGAATCATAGGTGTCCTAATTATCAAATACATTGTGTCAAGAATTAACACTGATGATAAATCAAACAAAGGTTTAAATGTTTAAACTATATGCTACCTATTTGAAGATACACATACTATGAATTAGACAAGTGTCTTCATTGTGTTGTCTGACTTTTAGTCACCCATTTTTTTGGCATTATTGGAGTCATATGGTCTGGTCATGTAATGTCTAGGTCTAGATTTCCTCTAAGATAGGAAATCTTTGCCGGGTTTCCCTTCAATTTGCCTTCATGTTTTAGCCAGGTGGGTTGTTTTGAGGTCTCATTGTTTGGGTAAGTTGTAGCTCCCAATCTGGCAAAGATTATGGTGCTCCAAATGATTTTCTTTTCAAAGCAGGATGATGCTTGAAAGCCATGATCTCAAGATGTTTACAGTATATCAGAGGGAAGATTTTTCATGTAATAGAAGCAATGACAAAGCCAGTATTGAAATATCTAGACTTCATTCTAACAGTGTGTAACTCTGATTAGAAAGATCTATTTTCTTTCTCGGTTGATCAGAAGGTTAACGTTCAGCATGGTTGATGATCGGTCAGAATCTACGGCTATCATTATTTTGCATAAAAAAGTTACACGATGTTTATTTCATGCGAAATAATGACAAGGTGCCACCTGTCCCAGTAGGCCCATTTTTGGTATCACTTTATAACTGAGGTGACGAGTGTGATTGGTCAAATTAATTGATGTGGAAACTCCTGATTCATTGTAGTATTTCATGTAGTAAGGTGGGGTCAGTTTTTTATTACATTGGCTAAGATTCCAAATCAACGGAGGGCGTATGATCTCGAAGAATCTTGTGAGCCCATCAGATCATACGCCATCCGTCCAATTCTCCAGGTGTAAAGTCAATAAAAGCGGTGGGTCCAAAATGTTTCATGAGCATATATGGTAGTCTGTGATTGGTCCACAAAGTACTAAGTTGGTGGGTTGTCAGGAGGGTCCGATCATCCATAGAGAATCGACGGTGAGTGTGATCTCGCATAGGATATGTCAGACGTATAAGATCTTAAGGTAACCATTGATTTTACCTTTTCAAAAGTGGCAAAACATAGGGGGCCCACTACCAGGAGATCTACGGTTGGCATATGATCGCGAGGAATATTCTTTCCTCTCGTGATCATATGATCACCGTCCGATGAGAATCTATCAAGTGAGCCGATGTTCTAAGTTTTCAGACATGATAAAGTGCAAAAGGATTATGACCGACTGCCATCTGTCCTGTGGACCCTGCTAGTGTTGAGTTCTGACAAATGTGGGAGATCTATGGTTGGCATATGATCATGAGAAATATTCTTTCCTCTCGCGATCATACGACCACCGTCTAATGAGAAACTTGTCAGGTGGGACCTGAGACTTAAGGGAAATAAAGAGATTGAAAGATGACGTAAATTTTCAACTGTCGTAAATGAATAAGTCAAAGGTGACTAAGAACCGAGGCAGATATGGATGATAGATCTTTCGACTGAAGTCATAGGTAGGAAAAGAATGAAGAATATAATCCTAACAATGTTGTATGTTGTAGCTTGTGGTGGTAATGATAAAAGCTATAAGATCATGCCAAATATTTCTGAGATATTTAAGGAAGGTTGAATACAGTTGTAGATCAGATTGATTATTGTTTGGAAGATAGTTCGACTTCAAGAAGCCCAATGGATTTGACTTGACAGATGCTATTAAAAAGAAGATGAAGGACTCAAATCGAAGCATCATAATTATAATGTCTTTTCTTATTCTCATGTCAGTGATTGGCTTTTCAAATTCTATCATCGAGATGTTCTCTCTTTCTATCTTGTCTTTTTGAATTCTGGAAGATGAATCATTTCCTATAAGCATTGTATAAATACTGTGAAGAAAATGAATGAAAGGGTCGGAAAACTTGGCATTGGAGCAGAGTAATTCTATTTGCTAAGCTTTATTTCATGTTTGTTGTGCTAGTAGTTGTTCATTTGCATTTGAATAGATAGAACAATTATATGTGAAGCTATACTTGCTTACTAGATTCCATTTCATGTTGGTAATCACAGTGAAAGTAATTCTATTTACCTTTCATGTATGATTCTTCTCCTATTCATCCAGTTATTTAGATGCATCTGAATAGAAAGTACAATTGTATATGGAACTGTGATTCCTGCTTGGATTCCATTTCATGTTAGTAATTGCAGGATAAGTAATTCCATTTACTATCCATGTATAATTCTGCTTCTATTCTCCTTAGTAGGATATGCATTCTTAGAGTATATAGATTTAGGTTAGAAGATAGACTTCATGATAATCTGTGATCAACATTCCATTGGGGATTATAGGTTATCCACTCTTATCCCTGCCTGAATTGTTTGTGCCTACAAGCAATTTGGTTAAAAACTCATAAGGAATAATT
The DNA here is from genome assembly GCA_027943335.1 of Chamaecyparis obtusa. Taxonomy (NCBI): domain Eukaryota; kingdom Viridiplantae; phylum Streptophyta; class Pinopsida; order Cupressales; family Cupressaceae; genus Chamaecyparis; species Chamaecyparis obtusa. The sequence continues at coordinate 70,397 of BSBK01009947.1, forward strand.
TGATGATCATTAAAGAAACAAATTCGTTGAAGATTGAACACAATTAGGGAGCTGTACCTGTCAATTCAGAGGGCAGTGATAGATGACTTACAGTAACCCATTTGTTGGTGAACATCCTTTTGTTCTCTCACCTTGGGTGTTAAGAAGAGTCAAAGATAATAAATCTAAAGGGAGGACAAACTGTTAACCAATAGTTTTTGGCGACTCTACTGGGGAGAACTTTAGGTAAAAAGAAGAAAATATTAAAGTTTTTCTTAGAATTCAGTTCATTTCCCCTCTCAATTCATTCAGTCATAGAATACATGATTAGCAATTATGGCCATTCCTTGGGGAAATGCTATTGGACCGTTGAATTTTGCAGCATGTCATGATTTACCAAAAGGTTTCAAATTTTTTTTTCCAAGATTCAATGGTGATGGCTCAATATCTGCAGAACAACATTTGAATGCTTTTCATAAGGCATGTAGTGTGGTGAATCCTCAGCATGAAGATGTTGCTGTTAGATTGTTTGTAGATAGCCTTGTTGGTGATGCTATAGAGTGGTTTCAAGACTTACCTACAGGCTGCATTACCGGATGGAATGATATGAAACATAAATTTGAAGAAAGATATAAGACTGCTGAAGATGCTCAAGTCTTATTGTTACAACTGGCTCAAGTAAAGAAGGAACCATCTATCTCCATGAGAGATTTCAATGCCAGATTCAATAAACTTATCAAAAGAATACCTACTGCTAGTGCACCAATAGGAAATAATCTCAAAACATTTTACATTAGTTCCATGCCTCCAGAACTTTCTTATCAATTAAGAAGAGCCAATGTAATGGATTTGCAAGCTGCACAAACTTTAGCTGAAGAAATAGAAGATGATATGATTGCCTCCAGGAGATGGAAGAAGGAATTTCACGCTGGATTCATAGGTAGTATAGCTAGTACTTCAACCAGTACAGAGGACATGTTGCTGAAATTATCTAATGAAATAAATGCATTAAAAAGATAGATTACCACATCAGCTCATTCATTTTATCAGCCTCATCAAGGTAGGAATGAGAATTTGCAGAGATTAGCTATTGAAGCTCCTCCTAAAAAATATAATCCTCATGCCTTTCATCTCAGAAAAGAAGGAAAAGAACAAAACTTTGAATATCCAGAAAATGAAGACTGTCGTACTCCTCATGGCGACTCCGAAAACTTATATTATGAGTATGAGACAGATTCGGAAGAAGGAGATAATTGTTTTGTTACTATGGAGGAACCTCAGCCAACTATGATGACTAGAAGACAAAAGGTTAATGATCAGACTTCTAATGTTGTCCCTGCTAAGGATCAAGTACCTTTTTACAAGGTGGATGAAAGGAATAATGACGGATTACCTTGGATGAGTCATCAACAAAGAGAACATTCCCAGCCTAAGGAGATTTTTGAAGATCAAGAAGAAAAGGTAAACAAAATTGAAAAAGAAGATGTATCTTTGTTTCCTTTTCATGATGTTGATGAAAGTTGTGAAATGGATGAAAAGAATGTGGGTGATGTTTTAAACTATTTTTCTAAAGATTATCCAAAGGCTGGTAATGAAATTTTTAATGTTATTGAAGAGCATAATAGTATTAAGTCTTCTTCCATTGGTAAAGATCAGATTTTTGAAATATTTTGTTTTAAAGATGATACAATGCTGGATATTTTTGATCAAATATGTGAGGATAAAAAAAATGAGGTATGTTCTGTCAATCTTTTTACTGAGAATGTTGATAAAGGAATCGATGCAATAATTAATTTTGAACAAGAAGTTTTAGATATTGATGAAGTACTGCAGCAAGACAGAGAAATAAATAAAAATGTTTCTAGTCTTGAAATAAAAATTGATCAATTCATGATACCAGCCACATGCGAATCTTCTTCTATAGTTAATTCAGATATTAAAGATCTAAATCCAGAAGAACATCCTGAAGATTTGATAGATGCAAAAGATGAAGAAGATGTTTCAATTTTGGAAGAGGCCGTGAATAATAAAGATGCATTTTATTTCAGCTCTGTTTTGAAAGCAGAAGTTAGTATTGATAGTGCTTGCAAATGGTATGATACTATATCTCTTCTAAAGGATGTGCAATGTTCTGATTTTGATTTGAAAATTGATATCTCTACTAAGGAAGATGATAGAGCAAATAGAAATGATAATGCTGAAAGAGACATATTGGATTATAATCCAGTGGTGCATTCAGAATATGTTGAATATTTCCTTTCATCACAAAGGGTTGACTGTGTAAGGAAAGATGTCGATGGAAGTATAGATGAATCAAAGATCTATAATGAGGCATGGTTGTTTGGAAAGGCCCTGTGGTTTGTCATGTTACAGATAGCTTTGGGGCTTAAGTTCAACAATGAAGGAGTAGTCAGAGGTTATCAATGTTGTTTCCAATTGGTGGAGCATCTTCTTCTCTACAAGAAAGGTTCATATTTCTCTTTCCCTATAAATGGCCACATATGAATCTTTCTTTATTGTTGGTCCTGCTAGTGAGGTCTCCTCACCTTTTGTAAATAGTTTTTCTTTCCAATTTTGGTGTGTCTAGTGTAGCCTTTCCTTGTTTAGTTAGTTGTGGTTTTCTCTTGCTTTGTTTCAGTCTTCCCTACTCCCTCCACCCTCCCTGTATACATTTTCTCATTGTTCTCTTTGGTCTAGACTCCACAACCCAATGCTAAGGCACTTGTCTCACCAGAGAAGCTGAATTCTTCATGCACTTTGCAGTACATGATCCCCCAGTCAAAGCCAGCTGTTGTCTGACTTTTAGTCACCCATATTTTTGGCATTATTGGAGTCATATGGTCTGGTCATGTAATGTCTAGGTCTAGATTTCCTCTAAGATAGGAAATCTTTGCTGGGTTTCCCTTCAATTTGCCTTCATGTTTTAGCCAGGTGGGTTGTTTTGAGGTCTCATTGTTTGGGTAAGTTGTAGCTCCCAATCTGGCAAAGATTATGGTTCTCCAAATGATTTTCTTTTGAAAGTAGGATGATGCTTGAAAGCCATGATCTCAAGATGTTTACAGTATATCAGAGGCAAGATTCTTCATGTAACGGAAGCAATTATAGAGCCAGTATTGAAATATGTAGACTTCATTCTAACAATGTGCAACTCTAATAAAAAAGATCCATTTTATTTCTTGATTGATCAGAAGGTTAACATTCAGCATGGTTGATGATTGGTTAGAATCTACAACTATCATTATTTCACATAAAAAATTTATATGATGTTTATTTCATGCGAAATAATGACAAGGTGCCACCTGTCCCAGTGGGCCCATTTTTGGTATCACTTTATAACTAAGGTGATGAGTGTGACTGGTCAAATTAATTGATGTGGCAACTCCTGATTCATTGTAGTATTTCATGTAGTAAGGTGGGGTTAGTTTTTTATGACATCAGCTAAGATTCCAAATCAACGGAGGGTGTATGATCTCGAAGAATCTTGTGAGCCCATCAGATCATACGCCATTCGTCTGATTCTCTAGGTGTAAAGTTAGTAAAAGTGGTGGGTTTGAAATGTTTCATGAGCATATATGGTAGTCTTTGATTGGTCCATAAAGTACTAAGTTGGTGGGTTGTCAGGAGGGCCCTGTCATCCATAGAGAATCGACGGTGAGTGTGATTTCGCATAGGATATGTCAGATGTATAAGATCTTAAGGTAACCATTGATTTTACCTTTTCAGAAGTGGCAAAACGTAGGGGGTCCACTGCCAGGAGATCTACGGTTGGCATATGATCGCAAGGAATATTATTTCCTTTCGCGATCATACGATCACCGTCTGATGAGAATCTGTCACGTGGGGCCGATGTTCTAAGTTTTCGGACATGATAAAGTGCAAAAGGATTATGACCAACTGCCATCTGTCCTATGGGCCCTGCTAGTGTTGAGTTCTGACAAATGCGAGAGATCTATGGTTGGCATATGATCATGAGGAATATTCTTTCCTCTCGCGATCATACAACCACCGTCCGATGAGAAACTTGTCAGGTGGGACCCGAGACTTAAGGAAAATAAAGAGATTGAAAGATGACGTAAATTTTCAATTGTCGTAAATGAATAAGTCGAAGGTGACTAATAACTGAGGTGGATATGGATGATAGATTTTTCGACTGAAGTCACGGGTAGGAAAAGAATGAAGAATATAATCCTAACAATTTTGTATGCTATAGCTTGTGGTGGTAATGATAAAATCTATAAGATCATGCCAGATATTTCTGAGATATTTAAGGAAGGTTGAATACAGTTGTAGATCGGATTGATTATTGTTTGGAAGATAGTTCTACTCCGAGAAGCCCAATGGATATGAATTGACAGATGCTATTAAAAAGAAGATGAAGGACTCAAATCGAAGTGTCATAATTATAATGTCTTTTCTTATTCTCATGTCAGTGATTGGCTTTTCAAATTCTATCATCGAGATGTTCTCTCTTTCTATCTTGTCTTTTTGAATTCTAGAAGATTAATCATTTCCTATAAGCATTGTATAAATACTATGAAGAAAATGAATGAAAGGGTCGGAAAACTTGGCATTGGAGCTGAGTAATTCTATTTGCTAAGCTTTATTTCATGTTTGTTGTGCTAGTAGTTGTTCATTTGCATTTGAATAGATAGAACAATTATATGTGAAGCTGTACTTGCTTACTAGATTCCATTTAATGTTGGTAATTGCAGTGAAAGTAATTCTATTTACCTTTCATGTATGACTCTTCTCCTATTCATCCAGTTATTTAGATGCATCTGAATAGAAAGTACAATTGTATATGGAACTATGATTCCTGCTTGGATTCGATTTCATGTTAGTAATTACAGCATAAGTAATTCCATTTACTGTCCATGTATAATTCTGCTTCTATTCTCCTTAGTAGGATATGCATGCTTAGAGTAGATAGATTTAGGTTAGAAGATAGACTTCATGATAATCTATGATCAACATTCCATTGGGGATTATAGGTTATCCACTCTTATCCTTGCCTGAAATGTTTGTGCCTACAAACAATTTGGTTAAAACTCATAAGGAATAATCTAATGATAGATAAAAACATATTCATTGAATATCAAACATAATCAGGGAGGTGTACCTGTCAATTCAGAGGGCAATGATAGATGACTTACACTGACCCATTTGTTGGTGAACATCCTTTTGTTCTTTCACCTTGGGTGTTAAGAAGAGTCAAAGATTATAAATCTAAAGGGAGGACAAACTGTTAACCAACACATTGTTATTATCTTTGTAAAAATAATGTATATAAAATATTAGGTATGATAAAGTGATAAAAGAGAATATAGTAAAAGAGAGTCATTTATTAAAATTGAAAAAGATCATCAAGAGGAAAGGAAGTTAAACAAGGCTACAAAAAGGCAAAGAGGGGGTTCTACTCTTCTAGTAAGTCTCTTGGCTACAGGAGGAGGGAGATTTTCCTTAGCATTTATTGTAACAAGGGAATAGGAAGGTGTTGGAAATTTGGCTGAGTTGATTGCATAGATGTTATCATTATGGAAAGATATGATCCACATGAAGATAGAACCGGTCAGAGAGCAAGTATGACAAAGCGCATTGCAAATTTGTCTAAGTGTGAGACAATATTTTCACCAGTGCACTTGGACATAGTTTTTGTTTGTGATGTTGATTGGAGTAATTTTAGTGCTTGTGCACCTGAAAATAGACTCTATGATGTCTATTGGACACCCATCTCAGAGCGCAAGTTAGTACAGCATGTACGGAAGAAGTTATGATAGTTTTACCGAAGATAATGTGAAGCCGACAGGACAGAATATGAAGACAAAATTGGTAAAGAGTTAAGGGATTATTTTGTTTATCAAAATAATGACTTAACAATATAAAGGGATGACATCCTAGATTTTTACCCTTGGACAAAGTTATTTTTTAATTTGGCAACCGACCTAGTAAAGTTATTAGTCCTAATAACTTGTATAAATGTAATTATAAATTGTAAGAATGAAGAATGTAGTAATGAAGTGAGATGATGTGAAATATATGATGCATATGTAATACCAATAGTGAAAGAGAAGCAAAGAGATATTGATGCAAGTAGTATAAGGTTATGAACCTTAACCTCTTTTTGTAATCAGTGTATATTGTACATTACTTGTTTGGGCAGTGGGCTCATCTGGTAATCACATTTTGTACTACCAACTCCTAACAGGGTTGAGGCTTCTAACAAGGCCTATAGTCCCTTAATCAAGACTGATACACTATATTCTTGTAATAGACTCCTAACAAGGTCAACATCCTTAACAGGATACTTTTGATTAGTGGATCTTTGTGGGTACCATCCCCACCGGGGTTTTCCCTTGGCCAGAGTTTCCTCGAGAACAAATCATGTGTTATGAGTTCTTTAGTTTTATTGCTATGCATGTTGTTTAGCTTCTTATGTTATGCATGTGTAAAGGTAATCTGTTATATCCATAACTAGGCAAAAGATAAAGTTTGTAGAATACTGATTCACTCCCCCCTCTCAGTATTCCCTATTTCTAACAATTGGTATCAGAGCTTAGTTACTCAGAAAAGAATCATTCAAGGAAAGCCTAGCAGCTTGAGTTAGATCTCTATGGATATGGATCAACTACAGAAGAATCTTGAAGAAGCTCTTGAACAGATTGATATGCTTACTGATGAAAGAGACACTCTGAAAGGAAAATATGATGATGTAAAGAACCTCATTGAGAAACTGAAAAAAGAAGTTGGAAGATCTAAAATCTGAAAAGGAATCCAAAGTTCTGATTGAAGATTGTGATGACAATTTAGAAAAGGAAAATGAGATCCTTAAGCATGAACTGAAGACAACAAATTTGAAGCTTAGTTTGAAAGATGGAAATGGCAACAATGAAGCAAATCTAAAATCTGAGAATGAAATTCTAAAGACTAAAAATGAAGGACTAAAATCTAAACTTGGAAATGTAACATCTGAACTTGAGAAAGTCAATTTGCAGTATGCTGAACTTGAGAAATACAACAAGATTGTGAAAGGTGAATTGACTCAATCCAAACAACAACTTGAAAGGCTATATTCAACTAGTGAGAAGATTGATGAATAAACATCTTTTCAGAAACCATTCTATGATAAGACTTGTCTTGGATTCAACACTCCTAAAGAAAATGATGAAAGCAAGGAACCAGATCTGAAAATATTTGAAAGCATAGATGAGAAGAAGTCTGATGAGATCAACAAATCTGAAGATACACCTAAAGAAGAAGAATCATCGAAGCAATAGGAATCACCCAAAGGTATGCAAAGAGAATTCAAAGGTATATGTTTTACTTGTAATACTATTGGCCATATGAAGAGAGATTGCATAGGTAAGCAATTTAAACCTCTTAATGGTTATTGTTATAATTGTCATGGTTTTGGACATAGAGCTATTGAATGTAGGAAACTTAAATTTATTGAGAATAACAATAATAGTAGAATGTTTAGGAATACTAACAATGCAAATAAGAGACCTACAGAAGATATGAACAGAAGAAATGGATTAGTATGTTTTAGATGCAACAAGGTTGGACACATTGCTAGAAACTGAAGATTATAGATTAATCCACTTGGACCAAGATATGGAAACAATGGAATTTTTTGTCAGACATGCAACAAGATTGGACATACAACAAGGTTTTCTAGAATGAACAATGGAATTTTTTATCCTAACCCTAACCATAGAAATCATGCAAGAAGAAATGAAGATGCAAGTAATAGACAAAAATGATGCTGTAGTAATTTAGATGAAGTGAAGTTTGTTAAAAGCATAGATCAAGGAGACATATTCAACATTGAAGGTAATTAGAAAGGTGAAGTATCAAGTAGTAAGAATGAATCCTTACCTGACCTATCTCAGAGAACTTAATTTATGAAAATTATAGTAGATTAGGAACTTAGATTAGTGTAGAAGTAGATATATGATGAATTGAGTCTTGCATAGTTAATGCAAGGTAGTTTATGATGTTCTAATGCTATGGTTAAGAGTGCAAAGAAAAATATTGTGTTTTGCGAGATCGCAAGAAGTTTTAAGTTTTGCAGGTTAGTAGAAACAACTTTTTGGAAAGAAGCGGCAAAAGAATTGAATGCGATGTTAGATCTAAGTGAGATTGAATTAATAAAAGGTCATGATCGGTATTATTTGATCATAAAAGTGAATTCAAGTGTTAAGGAGGTCAAAGAGCAATGATTGGAAGCATTTTGCAAGGATTTGGTGAAGGATTTGAGCGTCGAATCTATGCAAGCCCTAAAATCGTGAAAGCAAGGTATTTTACTTGACAGATCTTTAAATTAGTGAAGGAATTGGAAGAAATCATGGATGTTTCTTTAATACACAATGTCAAAGATAAGAATATACCTAGAATGAAGAGGGAACTAGTAGAACCCTTGGAAGAAGATCCTAGGTTAGCTTTATCATCTATACCAAATGGAGTTTTGCATTTAGAGAATGTCAGAAGTTATCTTGGATGCAAACTAGAAACTATCAATGATAGTGATTTCACAAATGAATGCCAGAAGATTTACAATTAGGATATGACACTGAAACAAGGTTTTGAACATTTGAAAGATAATGAGATTGTTAAGTATGCATTACAGTATGAGTTTGATAATGAAGAATGTACTAAGATTATCTTGAGCAGAATTCATAATGGGAAGTTTTGGTTAGAAGATAGAGTGATAGATATTACAGCTGATTTGATTCATGAAGTCACTGGATTATGTAAAATTGGAACTATTCCTTTAAATGAGAAAAATATGATGAAAATAGTCTTTGACAACACAGATTCATCCTATAATGGTAGAGGAATTGTGATTAGTAAGATCAAACAAGATGATGTGAGATACTTATGCAAGATCTTAACCACTAAGTTTTGTGTAAATTCAAGAGAGGATGACATGACAACTGGAATGATACATATTGCTTATTTGATGTGTGTTGACAAAGTGCCAGTTGATATGCATGAAATTCTGAGAATACAATTGTTTGAGAACTTGGAGAAGATTAAGAAGACAAAGTATGCACAATTTAGATTTTCATCTTTGATCACTTACATGGTTTTTCATCTATCGAGAAGATTTCCTTACACCATTGCAAATGATTAGAATGATGGACAAACTACAATGGAAAGGATAAATAAATTATATATGAGGCATGTTATTGACAAAGTAAATGAGAGTGCAATGTTGGTAATGAAGACATTTTAGAACTTGGTAACTAACAGATCAAGGATCCCATAGTCTCTTGTGGAGAAGTATAAAGATGACATATGTTTCATGGTTGATACTGACTTTACCTATATTGAAGTAGTAAAACCTAGAACAAAGTTCATAGAACCTCTTGGCTATGAGATATTTGAGGTAGAGATAGAAGAATATGTTAGCAAGTTACTTAAGTGTAAGTTGGACACTCAGTGTAATAGGTTTGGAACCTTTGAGGAGAACTTCAACTCCGTAAAGACCTTAATTGAAGAAAAGTAGTCTAAGAAGAGAGTTGAGAGCACTATAAAGAAAATTTTGAAATATTCAGGATTGATAGAGCATGAGTTTGTAATAGAAAAGAAAAAAATAGCAGCAATCAGAGAGAGTGGATAGAAAGAAGTTTTAGCTATTCCACCTTTATCATCAATTTTAGTACAATAGGAAGAACCACAAGTGAAAGTGAAAGAGGAAGTTATTGAGAAGGATCAAGAAGAAAAGATATCGACTAGATCCTCTTCCTCCACACCTAGAAAAAGAGTAAAGAAAATTGCTACTAGACTAGGAAAGAGACAGAAGACTTTAGTGCAGCCAGTTCCAAGAAAAATTGCAGAAATAAAAGATGATGTCACTACTATTAAGAAGAAATTTTGGAAACCTAAAGTTGAGAAGCTTAATGAGTAGATTATTGAGGATGGAGACTGAACAAGTACTATAATCTTTATGATTATATAGATAGACTTAATCTAGAGAATACAATTGTAAAGCATATGATTTTGGCTAATAAGAAGTTTGATTCAATTCAGGGTCAAATACCTGATGATTTGTACAATAAACTTGTAAATAGGAAGCAGAGAGCATTTGAGGAAGACAAAACTATTAGAGAAAATCTTGTGAGGAAGCTTTGTGAAGTGAGAGATGGTGAACACCTTAAGTAGTTATTGAAGGCCTTAAGCACCCATTTGAGAACCAAAAGGAGAACCATTTTGATTATGGAAGGTAGATATGAAGAAGTTAATTCTGATATAGAGCAAGCAATTATCAAGGTTATGGCAGAAATTGTTGGAGAACCATCAATTGTAACAGAGCAAGTAGGTGAAGAAGAACAAGAGGACATTCCATCTCCTCTAGCCATTAACATTGAAGATGAAACAATGAATGTAGAATGAACAAAGATCACCTTGTATACTGATGAAAATGTATTCAAGAATTTGGAGAACATTGTTGACAATTCGACTCTTGATGAATCGGATACATCTAAAGAAGAAGAGAAGACCTAAACTATTATTGAAGAATGTAAAGTAACAGAAGAAAAAGTACCCATTCCCACCAAAGAAGATATCAGTCTTACTCCTGAGACTGGAAAGAAGAATAAGATTGGATCTATGATTGAGAATCTAGGAAAGGAAGTTGATGATGATGATCAGTTGGAATTGATCACTTCCTTGAATAAAATCATTGGCAAGAACAAGAAAGTGAAAAGCCTTGAAGGATGTCTAAAGGATCTAACTAAGAAGTTACAAAGCACTGTAACCACACAAATTGCAAAAGCAGACCCTATGGAGAAAGAAAAGAAGGTAATGAGCACTTTTGACAATGAATTCACAAATCTATCTAACATTGTAGAAGTGAGAGCTCAAGCAGCCTATGAGGCTAGAATGCTTTTGAACATCAGCCAGAATATCAGAAATGATATCATTAATCTTGATATTTGTATCAAGGATTTAAGGAAGAATTTGGGAACAAGAAAATCATTGTACATATAGTGTACAAAACCAGAGACCTTGACAACAGAAGAAGATTAGAAGATCAAGTTGAAGGAAGCAGAAATTCAGAATGAATCTAACCTTCTTTCTAGGCCTAATGTGAAGGTATGTGATGTTGAGAAGAAAGTTCGGAAGCTTTATGATGAAATTAAAGTTTTATAAGATGAGAGTGATAGAAAAATGAGAAGACTCACTCTTTTGAGAGAACATACTTCTATGAAGTTAAGCATTATTGAAGAGAACTTGGAAGAATGTCTTTCAGCTAAGACATCTTTTCAGAAGTTTAACTTTGAGAACCTCTGAGCATGTCAAATAACATCTTATGGACTGAGCACACTACTTAATGTGGAAAATTCCATTAAGAAATCATGGGAGAAGGAAATAGAAGCTATGGAGATTGATTTTACAGATTGTGTTGCAAGCCTACTGGCTTTGCAATAATAAATTAAGGTATAATCTTTTTGTGTTACAGTTTTGTAACCCTCCCTACCTTTATTTTGTGATTGTTGTCAAATCGGGAGAGATATACAGTAGAAAATTGATAGTATATGATAAGGATTGATACTATTAGGGGCAGTATTGTATTAGAGATAATATTTTTGAGTTATAAGGATAGTATATAAATTTTATACTATGGCCACAATTTTGAGATTTTGAAGTTGTACACTTAGCCAATTTTCTCATATGTTGCCACCAATGACAAAGGGGGAGATTGTTGGAAATTTGGCTTAGTTGATTGCATAGATGTTTTCATTATGGAAACATATGATCCACATGAAGATCACATAGGTTAGAGAGCAAGTATGATAGAGAACATTGCAAATTTGTCTAAGTGTGAGACAATATTTTCACCAATGCACCTGGACATAGTTTTTGTTTGTGATGTTGACTAGAGTAAGTCCAGTGCTTGTGCACTTGAACATAGACTCTATGATGTCTATTGGACACCCATCTCAGAGTGCAAGTTAGTATGACATGTGCAGAAGAAGTTATGATAGTTTTACCAAAGACAGTGTGAAGCCGACAGGACAAAATATGAAGACAAAATTGGTAAAGAGTTAAAGGATTATTTTGTTTATCAAAATAATGACTTAAAACTATAAAGGGATGAAATCCTAGATATTTACCCTTGGAAAAAGTTATTTTTTAATTTGGAAGCCAACCTAGTAAAGTTATTAGTCCTAATAACTTGTATAAATGTAATTATAAATTGTAAGAAGGAAGACTGTAGTAATGAAGTGAGATGATGTGAAATATATGATGCATATGTAATAGCGATAGTGAAAGAGAAGTGAAGAGATATTGTTGCAAGCAGTATAAGGTGATGAACCTTAACCTCTTTTTTTAATCAGTGTATATTGTACATTACTTGTTTGGGCAATGGGCTCATCTGGTAACCACATTTTGTACTACCAACTCCTAATAGGGTTGAGGCTTCTAACAAGGCCTATAGTCCCTTAATCAGGATTGATACACTATATGCTTGTAATAGACTCCTAACAGGGTCAACATCCTTAACAAGATACTTTTGATTAGTGGATCTTTGTGGGTACCATCCCCATCAGGGTTTTCCCTTGGCCAGGGTTTCCTCGAGAACAAATCATATGTTATGAGTTCTTTAATTTTATTGCTATGTGTGTTGTTTAGCTTCTTATGTTATGCATGTTTAAAGATAATTTGTTATATCCATAATTGGGCAAAAGATAAAGTTTGTAGAATACTGATTCCCCCCCCCTCTCAGTATTCCCTATTTCTAACAGAAGGAATTAATAGATTTTTTCTTTTGAGGAGCATGATTGAAATGCAAGGATAGAATAATCTTGTGGTTATTTTAATATGTATTTGAAAATAAAGAAATTTATACATCAGATCTACTTGTCTTAATATTTCTTTCTCTAATTGAAAGAAATTAGTTGGTTTCTTCATTCAGATTTTTGTGTATTGTCTTGTATCATCCAATCAAGTGTATAAGTGTATTATAGATGTTTTGGTTTTGATGTACCTAAGTTTTAGGAGTTGAAATGTATAATCTCCTTTTGATTTCTCTATGATTAGGGGAAGATCAAATAGGTGGTCTATTGGTCATTAACTTTTTTTCTAAATCTTAGGTTTTAAATTTGATGATCACATTCATTCCATGTTGATGGATGAATATCAATCACCTTCGTGTCTTTGAGATAAATAAATAACCAATATTTGATTCATTGAATATCATTGAAGAGGGAGTTGTACCTCACAATTCAGAGGAAAGCCATATAACAAGTGGAATGATTTAATAGCCAAATAAAGAAATAAATAGGGTATTGATTGAATATTCCAAGAACTTCAAGGTTTAAAAATCTATTTTTGAAAAAGGTAATCATTAAAAATTAAGTGCAAGAAAGGGGAAGTGACTAGAAATTAATGAGGTGTTACAACATGATGTTAATTCATTATTAATTTACATGGAAGATGTGAATGTTTAAATGTGCCTAAGATTTAAGTAAATCTTCTAGTTCCTATTTATGAAATTTAACATCATTTGATTATATTTCTAAGTTTTCCTAGTCTAGAGAAGAAAAGAAGTGATGAAGGTAATTTTCACTGTGGAGTAACAAAATTTTGATTGAATCTAGTGACTATTGCTAAAACTTTGGCTCATTTCACTTTGAATTTATTGAAGCATATAAGATTTTCAGTTCCTTATTGTGAATTCTTTATTTTGTTTCCTAGAATTATCTTCTTGGGAGTATAGTGTATGATAGACCATCGATGCTAAAGTTAGGGCATTCCTCTAATATTGTAAGCTTAATCCCAAAAATGGAATATACAACCCTCTTACAAGTGACTGTGGAAGAAATTATGGAAAGGTTTAAAAACCATAAGGAAAGCTCAATAGAAGATATGGAAAATAAGAGTCGTTTAATTTAAGAAATGACTTTCCCAATTGTGTGTGTGAATTTTGTACCTATCTGCAAACACAACACTTCAGGAAAACATTAGAGGTTAGCCAAATAAAAAACTATAAATGATGTAACTAAGCTAACTAGGTGATTTACTGCCTTGTAGTAGATGCGAGTATGTATTCTCAGATCAGACCAAGATCAATGATAATGCAACACCTAAATGAAGGATTTGAATGCAAAAGATGAATGAAGCTATGGATGCAGATTAACCTAGATTTTTGGTATTTTCTATGCAATGATATGTGAAAACTAATATGAATTGAATCTAAGATAAATGAATTGAAATTGATATGCAAATTGATCTTAACAATGACAAACTATAATATGAAAATGGATGTAAAACAATGAAAGATCTCACAATATCGCTGATTCGTAAGAAGCTTGGATTCTTTAGATGTCAATTCGCCAACATGACTGTACAAATTCGAGCGATGTGAGATGATTGAAATCTTGAAGGATCCTTTATGAGGAGCTGAGCCTTGTTTTTATACAAATCTAGGGCTTTGAGGTGCATGAAACAAAGTCATCAATCACTCTTGATAAACTCAAGTTGATTTTTGAGTTAACGAGAAATTAAGAATAAATAAACTCATAAAATCATGTAAAAGTAGTTTTTATCTCAAAATAGAGTTTAGTTCTCTTTTTCAACTCATCATCAGAAGTTGAGTTTAGAAAGTTAACAAATTAAAATTGAAAATTGATTTAAAGTTAACCACTTTTCTGATTGTGCATGATTTAATATGAATTAGTTTAATAAATTAAGTGATTTATTCTCAACTTAATTGATTTTAAATTTAAAAATAACAATTGATTTATGGGTTAATCAATTATTAAATCAAACTTTTATTCAAAAATGATATCATTAAATATTGACAACTTTCTGTAATTAATTAAATAGGAATTTAATCAATGAATGATAGGAATTTTGATTTATTATCAATTTAAATAATATTAATTAGGAATAAATCTAATTTAATCTAATTAAATAAGTAAGTGGTAGAATTAAATTAATTAATCAAATATTCAACACATTCAATTAATTAACTTTACGATAAATAATGACATTTATCACCAAATAATCATTAATTAGAGATATTTAGGATAAATAAGAATATTCCCCAGTGCAGAATTAAGATAAAAGCAATTTTTGATAAATTGATGTGCAGATGTGCCTTAGGTTAGGACTTTTGTGTCAATTTTGATTGATTTGTTGATGTAGGAGGTTAATGAACCTATAGCCCATTTTTGGGGTATTACATTTTGCCCCTCTTTGAATTACTGTGTGAAGCGCAGTAGTTCAAAGATTAGTCTATTTTTGATGTTGAAACTGATTTAAAAGATGAACCGATTCTGAGATAGAAACTGACTAAAAGATTGGAAAACTTGATTCAAGTCCTGGTTGACCAAGAATTGTGATGATGTCAACTATAGCAACAATGAACCAGTGATTACGAAAAAGTATCAAAATGCCTGATTCTGAACCTTATGATTACAAAGAAGTGAGTGACTTGATTGTCCAAAGAAATTAAAATGGTATCACATCTGAACCCTTCAGTTATGACGAACCAATGAAATAAAACTAATGAACCAATGGTTACAAAAACCTAATACAGTTTACAAGATGTGAGAAAATACCAAATTGATATGGATCTTGATGAATCTGTTATGCCCCAAGCAATGAGGTCTTTTGATGAATCAACAACTAGACATGGTTGTTGTCTTGATTACTAAGAGAAAGATTTGATTTACAAACTTTATTGATGTGCAATACCATGCTCCCTTCGAGATGAAAATCAAAATCTAGCAAGAAAATCCAGTGTTGTATAGTTTAGAAGCATGTTAATCAATTTAAGATTTGGTTATACACATTCAGAACACATTCTGCATCATTTGGAGGTCCTGGAGACCAAGTTTGACTAGGATAAAATATCGATAGTTTGATGTATGATAATCAATTAAGTTGAAAACTAGATTTCATTGACGTTTTGAAGGTTGATACTCAGATTTTGATTTGGATCCCAAAAAATGCTATTTTAGAGAATTGCTAAGCATTCAAGTTGATTTGTGAAATTGTGAGATCATGCAAACATGCAAAGTGCAAAATTAAATGCAACCTAAGACCTAGGACCTAGTCACTGATCATGTGTCAATCGTTTTCATCATTGAATTTTTACTAGGTAACCAGATAAATCAATACAACACCCACTAGTTAGGAAACTACGAATACATGAATATTGATTGGTATGCTCAAAAATCAATACAATGCCCACTGGCTACAAAACCATGGACATATGAATATTAATTTTGTTTTCAGAATGTTGGATTTAGATATAAACATCGAGGCACAAAAGCTGAGATGACCTGAATATCATGTCCATTTTGATATAGCAATTTGTAGAAGCATCAAAACATAATGTTGTGATGACTTGAATATGCCTTGCATTGACAAACATGCCAAACAATTATAGAATTCATTCTTGTCTCCAATGTGAATTACCCGCAGTGACCCTTTATCATTCACATCCTTGGATAATAGCCATTCATAGTAAGATTGAGAAATCATTTAAAAAGATGTAATCTAGATCAAACTTCCTCAAATTTTCTGGGTATCAATGGTTGAGGTACTCACGGCCATCCAATATGAGATGGAGGCTCTTACAGGCAGACACCATTTCAATCCAAAATTTTCAAAGTTATTAGAGTTCCAGTCAAAGTAGAAAACAAATAAAAGATTATGCCCCCAGTCATCACTCTCTAAATCCCGTAAAGGACGTCGTCAAGGATCTCGAGGAGAGAAAATATGAAAAAATCTCAGTGTGAATCAGTAAGAATACAAGGAGATAAAAGCAATGTGAAGAAAAGATTGTTTTTGGTTTGTGTTGATGTTTGTTTGTGTTGTTGTGGATGGAAAATCCTTTCTGGTGAAGAGACTGACTGACTGGCTCAAACTGAGCTTTGGAAGGACCTGACTAGATTTGACTTGTTTGAAAATACTGAGGGCCATAGTATATGACATTGATTGCCCCCAAGTTTAGACTTTGATAGGATATAGAGTCTTGTGTTGGATTCTGCTCAAACTGACTTTATTGAAAACTGGATATATATAGACTAAAACAGACTAAAAGCTGGGAAAGACCAAGATTGTGTTGATAGATGGAGCATTTTGAACAAGTGGTGCATGTTTGCTAGGTTTTCACCATCTTGGTTGAGATTCTATTTTTTCTACCAAGGTGCCCGTTTCTAGGTTTTCACCAAGGCACTTTTTCTTTTTTCTCAATTTTCTCAATTTTTCATTTTTTCAATTTTTTTGTACTTCTGATATTTTTTAAATTTTTTTTGTGATACATCAAGGTGCCTATTGCTAGGTTTTCACCAGGATGATCATTTCTTTTAAATTTTTTTCTGATTTTTATAAATTTTCAGGACATTTTGCAAAGATTGAATGTCTCAGGCATAGAATTTCTTCAAATGTAGAACATTGATTGGTTCACAGAGTTGTTCTCCTTCAGTCATTGAGAGTTGGTAGGCTCCAAAGACAAAAGAATTAGTGAATACAAAGGGACCTAGCTAGTTGGGTTCAAACTTCCCTTTGCATTCTCTATGTGATTGATTTTTAGGATTTTCTCTCAAGACCAGGTCACCAACCTAAAATTCTCACAGTCT
Source organism: Chamaecyparis obtusa (assembly GCA_027943335.1). Lineage (NCBI taxonomy): Eukaryota > Viridiplantae > Streptophyta > Pinopsida > Cupressales > Cupressaceae > Chamaecyparis > Chamaecyparis obtusa. Next base: position 87,976 of record BSBK01009947.1, read on the forward strand.
GACTTTCTTGTTGTAGCCTCTAGACATTCTCTTTTGATAGACTCTAAGATGATCATATGCAGCTTGCCTGCGCTCATCTAGTAGTTCAAGCTCTTGCAACCTAGACACTCTGTAGTCATCGTTAGTTACTAGACCCTGCATTATGATTCTCTGTGATGGGATTTCAACCTCAATAGTTAGTACCACTTCAGAACCATAAACTAAAGTGGATGGTGTAGCCCCAGTGGGCATTCTGATACTAGTTCTGTAGGCCCAGAGAGCTGAATTGATCATGAGATGGCAGTCTCTTCCTATTTTATTAACTATTCGATGCAAGATTTTCAATAGATTCTTGTTAGATGCCTCTACTTATCCATTCCCTTGAGGATAGTAGATAGATGACCAATGTTGTGTAATCTTGAATTTAGCACATAAATCATCTAGAACTTTGTTCTTGAACTGTCCACCATTATCTATGATTATTGAATGTGGGATTCCATACCGGCATATGATATAGTTTGGAATGAATATTGATATTTTCTTGCCAGTAGCTTGAGTCAAAGGGACTGCTTCTACCCATTTAGTGAAATAATCTATAGCTGTGATTATATGGGTATGTCCATTAGAAGAATGAGGATGTGTAGCTCTGATAAGATCAAATGCCCATTGCTGAAATGGCCATTGTGTATTAAAGAGGATAAGATCTCTCCCTGGTGCATGTATCAAGTTTCCATGTACTTGATATTTTTGACATTTCTTTGCATAGGTGATAGTCTCTTTCTCCATTTCAGGCCAATAGTACCCGACCCTAATAAATTTTTGTGCTAGTGTCAAACCATTCGAATGTGATCTGCATATGCCATCATGGACTTCCTCTAGTGCACATTGAGACTCTTCGAGTTCTAAACACTTAAGTAGCATACCATCAAGGCTCTATTTGTACATGTCATTACCAATGATGACATATTGAGATGCTTTTCATATAAGGTTACATTTCTCATATCAGTTGAAGGAGTTAGGGATGATTTGATCTTGGAAATAGGAGAAAAGATGTTTGTACTAGGAGGAATGCTGACCTACAATAGTGCAGATCATTCAGGTTCCAGGGTAATCATAGGCTGGGAACGATAATTCTTCCACCAGGAACTCATAACGTAGCTCATGTTTAGGCTACTATAGGAGAGATGATAGCATAGCCATAATATCAGTAGCCTTATTCTCCATTCTAGGAATCTGTTCAAAAGTGACTGAGATGAAATACTTCTTGAGGTCATCGACCATGTGTTTGTAAGGAACTAGCTTTTCATCTTTGGTTTGGTACACATCATTTACTTGATGGATGACTAATTGTGAGTCACCATAAATGTGCAATTCTATCACTCTCCACTCTATCGCCATCTTCATGCCATTGAGGAGAGCTTCATATTCAACAATATTATTTGTGCAAGGAAAATTTAATTTAAATGCTTTGGGTATTGAGTATCCTTGTGGTGTTATGAATAAGATGCCTACTCCAGATCCATTTTTTGTATAAGATCCATCAAATAATAACTTCCATGTCCTAGAAGATATGTTCATGATAAAGGAATCTGGGAATTCCATGTGCATTGATGTATCATCAAACATAGGTGCATCTATCAACTGATCATCAATGACTTGACCCTTGATAGCTTTCCCTTCAACATATTCAATGTCAAATTCACTTAAGAGCATCACTCATTTAGCTAATCTACCCGCGAGGATAGCTTTTCTTAGTAGGTATTTTAATGGATCTATCTTAGCTATCAGATGTGTTGTATGAGCTAACATGTAATGTCTTAGTTTCTATGATGCAAAGATCATAGCTAGACAAGATTTTTCTATCATAGAGTAGTTCTTCTCAAAAGCCACTTATGTTTTGTTGCTGTAATATATGGCTCTTTCCTTTTTATTTTCATCATGCTGTGCCAATAATGCCCCTAGTGATGTATCAGTTGCAGAGACATATAGAATCAAAGGCTTCCCATGAATAGGAGGCATAAAAATTGAAGGATTTGATAAGTATTCTTTGATATGGTTGAAATTCTTAGCACATTCCTCATTCCATGTAAATGTCACACCTTTATGCAATGTCTTAGTGAAAGGTTGTGATATACCAACTAGTTGAGAAATGAAATGTCTGATTGACTACACCTGTCCTTGTAATGTTCTCATTTGACTGATATTTCAAGGGGGTTGCATCTCCATTATAGATTTCACCTTTGCAAGATCTACTTCAATACCCTTCTTTGAAACAATATATCCTAGGAGCTTTCCAGAAGTCACGCCAAAAGCACACTTCTTAGGATTTAGTCTAAGGCTAAATTTTTCCATTCTATCTAATATCTTGCTCAAATCACTCAGGTGCTCTGATCTTATCATAGATTTTTCTAAGGTGTCATCAACATAATCTTCCATTATTTGATGTATCATGTCATGGAAAATAGATGTCGTGGCTTGTTGATATGTAGCACTAGCATTTTTAAGGCTGAACAACATGACATTCCAGCAAAATGTACCTGATGCATATGTGAAAGTAGTTTTATCTTGATTCTCTGGAGCAATTTTGATTTGGTTATAGCCAGAGAAATGATCCATTAAGGAATACATCTCAAAACCCAAAGTCATGTCTACTATCATATTAATGTTAGGTAGTGGAAAATCATCCTTAGGGCATGCTCTATTCACATCTCTAAAATATGTGCATACTCTGATTGTTTTATCTAGTTTAGACACAAGTATGATATTTGAGATCCTTTCAGCATAGTCAATAACTTGAATGAATCCAGCTTTTAATACCTTATCTAGCTTAGCTTTGACAAGAAGTGCAACATGTGGATTCATTTTTCTCAACTTCTATTTGACTAGTTTAACTCTTGGAGCTATAGAGAGATGATGCATTATGAGATCTAAATCTAGGCCTGGCATATCAAAATAATTCCATGAAAAATTGATCTTATTCTCTATTAAGAAGGTTGTGAAAGATTTTTCCTCTTTCTCTGGTAGGGATTGCACCACATGGATCAGCTAAGGTTCCTATGGTGTACCCAAGTTGATAGGTTGAGTGGGCTCAATTAGAACTGGAGATATATCTTATAGATGAATCGAAAGGACATCAAATATCTCATCTTTGGGTGTCTCAGAGAGGTTTTCACCTTTGGAGACATCGTTTATCTTTTCTATTTTTGGTTCTAAGACTGCCACAAAGTGGTGTTCATCCTAAAAAATCTTCTTCTTTTTATTCTTATTATTTTGACTAAGATACTTGATGTCTGACTCTGTCATGCTGATGCTAGGTTCTTCGATGGTAGTCATCATGGGTTCGATGGTGTTTAGATAGCATGCAAGGGCATAGTCAGTTTGGAAGGTATGTCTTGGCTTGGATTAGTGGAGGTTTGGTCGATGAGATCTGGATGTTTGATTGTTAGCTGAAGAAAGGATTGAGAAATGATGTTGATGCACATGGTATTGTCATAATTAGTCTTGACCCAACGTTTGAATTCCAATGTGATATTACTACTTAGGATATCCATTTCTTGAATAGTCTCAATGTTATTAGTGGGTTCCACTTTGGCAGTAGGTGGATCAGACTCGTTGAGTTCAACATTTCACTCTAGACTTATGTTGGGCATAGGCGCATATTGGTGTATGACATCTATGTATTTTCAGTGATGAGTTCATCTTCTTTTGGAATGACTCCCCATTCATAGTCATTGGATTCATTTTTTGATTCTAGACTTCTAGGAAATCTAAGGACATGTGTGAAGTTAGGGGGAATCCCCTAAGCAAGATTTCCTTCAGATTCTAGTTAGAATTCATAGTCATGTGAATCTGTCTCTTCAGTTTTACTGTCAAACTATTCCTCTTGTGTAGTAGTATGTTCTTGTGTTTCTACCACGTTTATCCTTTTAGGTCCATCTTTGTCTTCAATGAGATCTCACATTTCTTGAGGAAAGTGTTCATAAAGAATAAGCTCAGAGCTATCTGAATCATCATCATCACTTTGGTTGAGGTCTTCTTCTTCCTTGTTGTCTAGTTTTGGTTCAATCTTTTCGATGACATGAGAGTGATTTCCATTGAGGTAGAATGGTTTCTTCTTGTATCTGATGCCATTTGTATTTTTTTTGGTTCTTCCACAATGATCAAGAGGTGTAAGGATTCCTTTACCTTGTGTTCCTAGAAGTCCTTTTCCAATATATCCCATTTTAGCTATTAGTTTATCCCCTAGTCCATATGACTTTGGAAGGAATTTTCAGTGTTGTAGAGTCACATGCTTGAACAGTTTGGGTTTGAGACTCATCTTTGTATAGTCATGCAAGCACAACTTCATCCTCTTCAAATTATTGTTTGGACACTTGTTCTACAACAAAATATCCCTTATAGGTAGCAAGAGGTTCATTGGATTCTAATTTGGATTGTTTTAAAGACCGCCCATAAGATTTAAGCGAGATTGGGAGAGATGTTAAAGATAGGACCCGTTCCATAGTATATTCTCCCATACCATTGTCTTTGATTTTGACCCCTTTTGCAATATCTTACATCTTCGATGTGGATGCCATGTCTATTTTCTTAGTGGAAGATTCTCTGTTATTAGGAACAAGTTTGTCAGCACTCTCCTTCAATGCATTGCAAGTTGTAGATATATCAGCTGGAATTGTCACTTCTACTGCATCATAAGGAAATTTCACACACTAATGGTACATTGATGGGATAGCTTGCATTTCATGGATCCAGGGTCTCTCTAGGAGAATGTTGTAAGCCAAAGGTATATCTAGGACTTGACAAGTGATTTCTTTGGTAACAAGCCCTATTTTGATAGGTAAGACTATTGTTCCTTTGGAGGACCTCTCTTGTTCATCATATGCCTTTATAGTCATCTTCTTCTTTTTAGGATCAATGGCAACTTTAGATAAACCTAGTTATGTGATCAAGTTGTAAGAATGGATGTTTAAGCCAACACCTCCATCTATCAACACGTGTTTGACTCGATGGTTTTGTATCAAGAACTCAATATGCAAAGGCTGGTTGTGCAGATGACTCAAGGAGTTATCATCTTCCTCTAAAAAGGAAATATACTATGGAGACTTCAAGTTTACAACCATGGTTTGAAATCTGTCAAGATCAAGATTGTCAAGAACATTTGATCTGAGTAGGGCTTTGTCCAGAATGGCTTTATGAGTTGGAGATATTCGCAGCAACTCAAACATTGATATTTTTGCATTTTTATGTTGGAGTTGTTGGACTATGCTATATGCGGTAGGTTTGGTCTCTTTGGGATTAGATGGTTTTGAGGCAGTCCTCTATTTGGAAGTGGAAGTAAGATTAAAGGGCACCTTGGGCATGCTTGATGAGCTTGGAGTTTGTCCTTGTAATTGTGCCTGAGCTTGTGATCATGTCACTACATTGGCTGATTGATTGTCCCTATCCCTTATCACAATTGTGATGACATTGCAATGTTCAGATGTATAGGGTTCAACCATGTTGATAACAAAATTGTTGCCAGAGTAAGCATAATTGACTTTTACACCCATATTAGGTTGAGAAGATGAATCTCCTTGACCATTTTTTTGAAATGGTTTAGTGAAAGTTGTATGGTCATAATTGCTTTTATGATTGTCAATTACAATTTATACATTATCAATCTTGTCTTGAATGAGATGCTTCAAGCACTGGCAGTTATTAGTTTTATGACCCTTATTGCAATGGAAGTCACATAAATCATTCTCTTTACACCATCTAGGTTTAGGTTCAAGGTCAAACATTTTTATCTCAGGCAATGTGATGATTTTGTTCACCAATAGTGTCTTCATGGTGGATTCATAGGACTCTCCAAGAGGAGTAAACTTACGTTTAGGATCTGTAGAACAAGGTTTATATTCAGAAGACTTTTTATATGGTTCTATTACTTTCACCTTGGAGGCTTTTATGGCTTGGGTACCAATAGTGAGATTGAAATTGGGCACCTTAGATGGGGCACAAATATATCAACAATGCCATCTGTGATGATGCCTTTATTCTTGTTCCATTTCTTGCCTTTTTCTTTAGAACTAGATCCAGATTCATACTTGTCTTTTTGAAGTGAGATGTCTCCTTTTTGTACAAGTACTTTCTCAATTTTAATTGCATTTTCTACCATTTTATCAAAGGATGTGTGATTTTGCATTTGCAAATGGTAGTTGAGTTCTAGAACAAGGTTGTTGATGAATATTTCCAACTTCTTAGTTTTCGGAATAGATCTAGCATATAGATAAAACTTTTTCCTCCATCTTTTGAGAAAAGTCAAGAATGATTCTCCTGAATACTATTTCAGATTGCAAATGTCAATCATAGTGACCAGATGCTGGATGTTGTAAGAGTACTATTGATAAAATAGCTTGATGAGCTCCTAAATTTTCTTTGATTGTAGGAGGCATTCTTGAGAACTAATGGATAGCTTCTCCTCCCAGAGATCAAGGGAAAAGACACATTAGGTATTTCGGTTCATGCATGAACTCCATCGATTGAGTACATAACTCTCTGACATGATCTTGAGGGTTAGAGTTTCCATCGTACTTATCATATTTAGGCATTTCCACTCTCTTCGGGAATGGCGGCATATACAAGTCTTTATAAAAAAAAAAGGGCATAGGGCCTCCATGGAGAACACCTTAGGTTCCTTTTCTTTCTCTAGTTTGTTCAGCTTTACTTGCATAGCATGCATTTGATTCATCATAGTTGTAATTGGAGTTTCTTCCTCTCAGGTTATGATATTGTCAACATTAAATTCTTGAGGAAGCTTAGCTCCTTGTTGAGCGAGATGTAATAAATATGCTTCTTTCCCCTCTTGTAAGAAATGTCACATCATTCTTCTAAAATGGTCATCCCCATGGTATCTTACAATTTTAGAAGGGGTTGGTTCAGGATTTTTATGATTAGATTGATGGTGTTGGGATCCTCCTCCTTGAGACATTGTGATGTTGGTATGATGAGTAGCACGGATTGATTAGTGTGGGTTGATGTGGTGACCTATGCAGATTGATGTAGGAGGGGTGATGTAACCACTTTTCAAGAAAAGATTGCTAAGAGTGTCTTCTCCAAATTTCATTGTGTCATAGGGTTGATGAAATGTGTCAGCAATCATAGAGGATGCAACTGAAGAGAATTTGGGTTTTACTCCTTGTTTTCATTATGATGAGGCTCTAGTTTCCACCAGTAACTTCAAGTGAAGCAAAAGAGTGAGATTAAGAAAACTGATGAAAGATCTGATTCAAGATAAATCAGATGACTCAACCTTGTCAAGATTGGATGGGTTGATTGATGAGAAGATTGATTGGACATAAGTGCAGGATACTATGCCCTAGTTGTATGGGTAGATGCCCAAATGATAGTGGACATAAGCTCGTAACATAACTGATTTGGATGAAGATTGAATTGAGGAGGATTTGACAAGATTTTGACATGAGATAAGATGAGAAGCAAATCGATAGATCAGCAAGCTAGATAAGCCCAAGAGACCAACTTAGGAAAATGAATTGGATTTTTTGGTTTCTGCTATGTTCCTGACATAATGATTTCTCTCATAGATTCTAAAACTAGGCTGTAAAATTGGATGTCTGGCAGATTTTGGACGTTTCTGAAAACTTTTGAAATTTTTTGAAATGAGTTTCTCTAGCCTCCTATGAGTTTGGGTTAGCTCTGGCATGACTTTTGGAAACTCTCGTATGACAATTGATATTAGATTTGGATTTTTCTTGAATTTTCTAACAATGCTCATACAACAATATACTGGTTCCCGTATGAATTTCTAGGGGTTTGGGGATGACTTTTGCAAAAACTCGTATGAGTTTTCGAGACTAAAAAATGACTTTTGGGCTCCAAAAAGGATTTTTGCTTTAGATTTGCAATTTTTTAGGTTTCCAGTTTCAGATTGTTTGCAAGCAATCACCTTAAAACAATGAACAAGGGCAAAAATAGCCTTGTGCATGAACAATCAATAGTGACTTATTTTGCTAATCCCTAGGAATGCTAGTTTGTGTATGTTCAAAAGGTTTTTCAATGAAGCACATCATCCTAGAAAATGATAAAATTGGCCTCTCTAGGGTTTGTAGTAATGGTCTGACTCTTCAACTTTTATGATCTCAAGAGGGAAAAATCCAATCCAAGCGCACCAAGGTTTTGACATGGTCTGAGAATTTAATCAATCAGGACCTATTAGGGAGATCTGACAGCCCAACAAGAGACCACACTCATGGAGATTTCCTCCAAAAAGACATTTATATAGCAGTTGTTGCTACCACGGTGAAAATGGTTATTACCACTTGAGGTTCCATCCACATGGTTGACCCAATAAGGGAATTTCCACTATGGTTAACCCTCTCTAAAGTTGACTCACAAGATATACCACATGGAGACTTGGTCTAGATCCAAGGATTTGAGTTTCTAATACTACTCAAAAAGGGAGTAGAGCATAGTCCTCTAGCCTTATCACTTTTACCCAAACAAAGTAGATAGATTAATCCAACACGCTAAGACTAAAATTATCTCACCAAGATTTGTGATGTAACAACTATGTTCTATCGATCTCTTTGGAGAGAGAACGCATCGATCAAAACTCAAGGACCAAACCAAGTCGAATGCAAGATAATCACAGTATCCTCCCTACCTACAAGGGGATCTATCATCAAGAAAAGTTTCAAAGTGAGTGAATGAGCCTACTTCTCTCAAGATTGTCCACAAATAGTGTTCATAAGGCCTATTCACTATGTGTAACAGATATGCATGAAAGCAAGTCTATGTTCATTTTATATCCCAAAACTAAAGTCTAATTTATGAAAGCTGATAAAAGGCACTCAAGCTTGACACAAGAGATGTTCATTTTATATCCAAAAATAAGTGTTATCAGATTTAATAGAATACCTACATTCCTTGCAACATGCTTAGTAGATTTTACCTGATTTCTAGCTTTATTGAGCAATCTAGCAAGCAAAAACAACAAGTATTAATTAGAAATAAAGAATTTCAATTGTTAAGGTTAGTTGTTAGTCCAAATCCAAAAATCAAATCTGGAAACCTACCTAAAATTCTAAAATGACAATTGAATTTTTGATGTCAAAACTCATAAAACTATGGGTTACCTCAAACATGACTATCCAAAAACTTGTATGAAAATGTTGAAACTCGTACGACAGTGGGTATGTGCCCACATGACAATGAAACCCTTAAATGCCAATGTATAAGGTCTGGTACAAGCCTCAAAAACACCAAAAGTCGTATGCCTGTCAGAGGGTCCTAGCATGACTTTCTAGCAAAACTCATATAGAAAATGTATGGACAAAGAATAAAAATCATAGTTTTACCAGAAAATGACATAAAATTGATAGAAATTGATACAAAAGAAATGGAAACATGTTTCAGGGCCCCACGGTGGGCGCCAAAAATGTGTGTGAATTTTGTACCTAGCTGCAGACACAACACTTTAGTAAAACATTAGAGGTTAGCCAAATCAAAAACTCTAAATGATGTAACTGAGCTAACTAGGTGATTTACTACCTTCTAGTAGATGTGAGTATGTATTCTCAGATCATACTGAGATCAGTGACAATACAACACCTAAACAAAGGATTTGAATGCAAAAGATGAATGAAGCTATGCATGCAAATTAACCTAGATTTTTGGTATTTTCTATGCAATGATATGTGAAAATTGATACGAATTGAATCTAATATAAATGAATTGAAATTGATATGCAAATTGATCTTAACAATGATAAACTATAATATGAAAATGGATGTAAAACAATGAAAGATCTCACAATATCGCCTATTCACAAGAAGCTTGGATTCTTCAAATGTCAATTCACCAGCGTGATTGTGTAAATTCGAGTGATGTGAGATGATTGAAAGCTTGAGGGATCCTTTATGAGGAGCTGAGCCTTATTTTTATAGAAATCACGGGCTTTGAGGTGCATGAAATAAAGCCATCAATCACTCTTGATAAAATCAGGTTCATTTTTGAGTTAACAAGAAATTAAGAAAAATAAACTCATAAAATCATGCAAAATCAGTTTTTATCTCAAAATAGAGTTTAGTTCTCTTTTTCAACTCATCATCAAAAGTTGAGTTTAGAAAGTTAACAAATGAAAATTGAAAATTGATTTAAAGTTAACTGCTTTTTTGATTGTGCATGATTTAATATGAATTAATTTAATAAATTAAGTGATTTATTCTCAACTTAGCTGATTTTAAATTAAAAAATAACAATTGATTTATGGGTTAATCAATTCTTAAATCAAACTTTTATTCAAAAATAATATCATTAAATATTGACAACTTGCTTTAATTAATTAAATAGGAATTTATTCAATTAATGATAGGAATTTTGATTTATTTTCAATTTAAATAATATTAATTAGGAATAAATATAATTAAATCTAATTAAATAACTAAGTGGAAGAATTAAATTAATTAATCAAATATTCAGCATATTTAATTAATTAACTTTAGGATAAATAATGACATTTATTGCCAAATAATCATTAATTAAAGATAATTAGGATAAATAAGAATATTCAAGGAATATTCCCCAATGCAGAATTAAGATAAAATCAATTTTTGATAAACTGATGTGCAGATGTGCCTTAGGTTAGGACTTTTGTGTCGATTTCGATCGATTTGCTGATGTAGGAGGTTAATGAACCTATAGCCCATTTTGGGGGTATTACACCAACCATATTTCCTTATCCAGAATTGGTATTAGAATGTATGAATGGGTATGACTGGGAAAAAAAGTATATTCATACTTTTTATGGTGAAATGTTAGTCATAATTAACAAGGGAACCATAATGGTAGCCATTGGAATACCCTACAAGGAACCATATGAAGCTTGGGCCATAGACACAACCTATTCCATTTTTTAAGAGAAAAAAGAAAGAATACAAGAGCGTAATCACATGACGTTGGCTTTTCAAGATGTAAAAAGGCGGTTCATAGTTTCCCAACACTCTTGTCTTCAAACATTTCATCCCAAAAGTTTGAGATTTAGTGATTTTACTTAATAGGGTGAAGGGAAATCAACACGCATTTCATTAGGAAAATTGGATGTTCTTTTATATTCAAGTGTCACTATAGGGAGGAAAGTTCTTGGACTAGAGTGAACTTATAGTAGAAAGACTGCATGAAGGGTTAGAAAACTTTGCCAAAATGAGAGGCTTATAGATGTCTTCTTTTCTATTTTACATATTATCTTGTACAAGAGAGTGGGTTGGATTGCCTCACAAACCATAGGTTTCATGTATTAAAATTTATGAATATTATCCACTACTCTAGCTAAAGAGATTCTTTGAGAACTTCAATAGGGTGAATGATGTATTTTGTGCCCTAGTAGTATTTGAATTACAAGGAAAATTAAATAGGAGAATGTCTAAGAAAGAAGTTCAATTGACTAGCATCTATGGAAGTTACTTTATACATTTTTACAGGTTCACATATATAGGGGTAGGTGGATTTAAAGGTGAACCACTAAGGATGCCTAGGTATGTATCGGATAACCTAGTTCTAATAGAGATTTGTAGATAACTTGCACACATTGATAAGTTCTTGAAAGGAAAGAATCCTTCTGGAGTGTCATTCCCTATAGAACTCAGTCACTATTGCTACAAGACCAGCTTAGAAACTTTGAACTTAGAGATAGAGATCAAGAAGTTAAACTTCAAAATCTTCACTGTATGACCCAAATTTGATAGCAAGGGTTTTGTGCAGTCCTACCTAAATAGGAAAGAAGGTTTCACTCACATCCCTCAATTGGAAGATGACTCGGAAGATTGCGAGGATGAATTTGAAGTATGGGAGATATTCAAGTCTCTCTTTACTCTAAAGAAAATTATAAGCATGAAAATTACTATAAATATCAAGGGAGTAAATGAAAAGGATAGAGAAGAGGTGCTAGACAAAAATTTCATATCTATAGAGTGCAAGCAGAACCCATTCTTGAGATAGATTGGACCATAAAAGAGGAAGATAGAATACAACCTAGCACTTTCAATGTGATTAGGAAAAATGAATGATGGTTGACAGAATGAAAATTGGGGAAATTAAGGGTTCAATAAGCATAGGCTTGTGAAGAAATACATAGCATGCTTGTTCATAAAAATGAATATGTCTCTGCTAATGTTTGTGTTAACCATGATTCAACAAGTACAACTAGGTCTAAATGGATCCCATCTAAGAGGACTAAATCAGTAATCATGAAGTCCTCCCCTTTTAGAACCACTTGTTCAAGGAGTAAGAGAATGAAGAAGGTACATAACCAATAATTTATGGATCTAGATTCTAGAAAGAGGTCCTCGAAACAATGAAGAATCAGATGCTTGATATCCTAGATATTGGTGATGTTGAGATTGAAGTGGAGGAGCCAAAGGATGTAGACTCTATTGATAATAGGTTGGTGATCAATTCTATGATATTGCAAACAAATCCAACCAAGAATCCTCCCAACTGGCCTAAATGTGTTGAAGCTTCTATCAATAGGAAACAAAGTGTGGTTCTGGTGTCTCTACCAAATAGTGACATGTTAAGAAAATGCTTGTGGTGAGAAGTGAAAAATAAGAAACCTAAAATTTAGGCAATGATTGAAGCAGAGAAAAAAAAAGGTTGGTGATTTTCATAAATAGCAATATCAACCATTGATAAGGATTCTAACAAAGTAACAATAGAAGATTTTAAAATAGAGAAGGTAGATCTTGGAGTAGCTACTCAAGTTGTTGATGCCAAATATTTGGTGTCTTGTATAAAAAATATGATTAGAAAGAGTTGGAAGGATGAAAAGGATAAAAGAGAAATGAAGATGGATATCAAATAGATGAAAAAATACATCCATTCAATATGTAATCCAAATCTTGCATCTATTTCACAACCGTCTCTGACTTTTGATCTTAAGTCTCCAAACAACCAGCAAATGAGAAGTGAGATTTAAAGGAGCAAGGTAATTGCTGAAGCTTATGAAAAATAATTGAGTTTGGTCATTAAAATTGGAATGCAATACATTGAGACTATGAGTAATACATATGAAGAGGCTTCTAATGCTAGGACAAGTCTAGAGAATGAGATAGCATCATGGGATAAGGAAATAATTCAACAGATAGCCTTGGTTTCTAAAATGTTGGATGTTCAAAGGTATGGAATAATGAATTTTTTATCAAAAAAGTTGATCCAGGGATTTGATGATGAAGTATTGTATGTTTTGAAAGAGCACATAGAATGGAGAAATTCAATTATCAAATAGGCAATGGAAGAATCTAGCAAGCCCTCAAAGGAGCTCATAGCCTTGGCTAGAGTTATGTGTGATAACCTTAGATGCACTAAAGTGTAGTAATTCAAAGAGGATAGGAAAATGATGGAGAAACTAGATGAAATGATCAAGGCCTTCAAGGAGAGGGTTCAAGAAGTGAAATAATTTAAAACATTGGTTGCAAGTGATCGCTCAAAAATCACTAATATTGAATCAATGTGGATAATATTCCTTGATCATCTCGAAACTCATAAAAATAAGGTGGCACAAGTGTGAAAAGAAAAGAAAGTCTTGAAGAAAAGAATTATGCACATAGGGTTTTTGAATAATCACATCGTGGTGAGCTTCTACCCTACACAAATGGAGTGAAAAAAGAAATGTGGCACTCCCTTAGTGCATAACAAATATTCCTTATTTGTGACTCCTCCTCAACCCTAAATGTGATCTAGAGTTATCAACATCGTCTTTGATCCTTTAAAATTTTATTTTCTTAAAGTTTGTGTTGTTTGTTATGAACCTTTTACTTAACTCCTGAATGGAATTAGTTTGTTATTTGGAAAACTTAATTATCTCTACTAGTTACACATGTAGGGCTATATATATGGCTTATTATGACTCTATAAAGGTTGGCCAAATCTTGATAGATCATGTTAATAGTGATGTTTTGAAATCCTCAAATAATTATATTTTTTTAAGAATATTTAGAAGGCTTTTGATCTATTGGTTAAATGAAAGACATTATGGCTTTAAATGTGTTCGTTTGAAGTGAATGAAGGTTTCTTCTATTGGAGTTAATTTCATTTCCATAATATTTTATTGCTGCACACTCATTTTGATAATTTAATTGAATGGGAAGCCTTAGTAGTTAAATTAATATCTTAAAAGATTGTGATGATGAGTCTATTGCCTTCATTAAATCATTTTTGTGTAAGTTTATTTTATTCAAGGTTCATGTCGGAATGAACTTCTTTTTCATTTAGATACTTTCATGTTGAAAGTATTACTCATGTTTGTACTTTCTAATTCAAAGTGCTGATTGAAAATCATTTTAGAGGGAGATATACCTATATGAAGAGGGAATAGTCTCATGATATTCGCAACTATTATTAATAGTTATTACTAGATTGTTTTCCTAATCAAAGGGGTATATAGAGTCATCTAGTTCAAGTCTTATTGAAGATCAAATAAAAGGAAAAATATGTTAACTAACAGACTAAACTATTGGAAGCTATCTTACATCAGATTTTAGACACACAATAATAATTCACGCTAAATCCTTTTTCTCTTGTACCAATCTCAAGGCTGTAGGGGAAAGATAGAGTACTAAAATTATATCAAACAAAGTATATAAACTCAACAAAAAATAGAGAAAATTTATGAATAGAAATTGTAAAGGAATAAAACAATCTCAATTGTATGCTACAAAATACAAAATAGAATTTCTATTGATAAATAGACAAGGAGTACAAAAATTGGGAACTATAGAGTTCAGAGATATTCAATTCCTATATCTAGAGATACGTCATACAAAAACAAACTTATTTATTTATAAAATCCCTTATCAATGAAGAAAAGGTAGCTCAGAGACTTAGAGTGTATGCTAAACAAAAATCTGATTTTTAGCACAACTAGATAGGAATAAATCAGATATTGTGCATTCAGTGGTAGGAGTAGACATGAGTTAGCAATGGTAGGGGATAAATTACAATTATATACAACAAATTAGCCACACTAAAACCACTACAATGGAAGTGGTGAAGGCCACAGTGTCAGAGAATATGAAATTTGAAAACTTTTTGAAATGTCATCTTGGAAGCTCCATAGTGTATACTCTATTTGTCATCGTCAATTCCCCTCAGGATTTGAAACATGGTTGCAAATGTAATCATAGTGATGACTGATGCCACCTCGATGCTGAGAAGGCTAAAAATTTGATCTCTAAGTGTCAAAAATTGATCCTTTGCAACCACCTTTGTGAAGATATCTGCTATTTGTGCCTTTGTGTTGATGTATTTCAATTCAATTGCATTCTTTTGTACCAAATCTCTAATGAAGTGTTGTTTCAAATCAAAGTGTTTGGTCCTGCTATGATGAACTAGATTCTTGGCCAATTTAATGGCACTAATGTTGTCACAAAAAATCATAGTAGGCTGAACCTGAATCTCACCAATTTCTTCAAGAAGCTTTCTGAGCCATAAATCTTGTGTGCCTGCTGAAGTGACTACAACATATTCTACTTCTGTAGAAGAGAGAGCAACCATACTTTTCTTCTTTGAACTCCATGTGATTAAACCAGAGCCCAAAGAAAAACAATTACCAGATGTAGATTTTCGGTCATCCAAACTACCTCCCCAATCGAAATCACTAAAGCCAACAAGCTCAATTTTTTTAGAAGAATAGTGAATTCCAAAATTGAGAGTGTTTTTCACATACCTCAAAATTCTCTTGGCTTCCTTCATATGTTCTTCTGATGGATTTCTCATATACTTTGAAACCAATGAAACTGAGTAAGCAATATCAAGCCTTGTATGAGTTAGAAACATCAAACTACCAACAATACTTCTATATGATGTCTCATCAACAATATCAGCTCCATTATCTCTACATAATACAACTCCATGAGCAATTAGAGTAGAAAGCAGTTTACAATAAGCTATATCAAATTTCTTTAGCATATCCTTTTCATGCTTTGTTTGACAAACAAAAATTTCATTTGCACGTGGTGCTTGCTTGAGGCCATACAAAGCCTTCTTTAGCTTATAAACATGATCTTCTTTTCCTTTAACTTCAAAACCTTGTGGTTGTCCCACATATACTTCCTCTTCTAAGTACCCATTTAGAACTTTTCACATCCATGTGATGAACAAACCATTTCTTTTGAGCTACAAGTGAAATAAGCATTCTAATAGTCTCTTGTCTTGCTACTGGTGCAAAAGTTTCTTCATAATTAATACTATACCTTTGAGTGAAACCTTTAGCAACCAATCTTGCCGTGTATCTTCCCACACTCCCATCACTGTTATATTTGATCTTGTAGACCCATTTCATGCCAATCTTCTTCTTCTCATGTGGAAGCTCTACAAGCTCCCATGTCTCATTCCTATCAATGGAATCCATCTCTTCATTCATTTCTTGCATCCAAACCTCATTAGTACATGCATCTTCAAAACATGATGGCTCAAAATCAGCTTTAGTAAGTAATGAAAAATTTACTATCTCACCTATTGGATCCTCTTCGTGTGCTTGATTTTGACACTTTTGATAAATATCACTTGTAAATATCACTTAATCTTCTTACCTTTCTTGTAGAACTTGGACTTGAGGATGGACTTCCACTTGAATTTGATGAGAGGCTACTTGGTGGACTAGGAGATCTTGAAAAAAAACCATTAGCTGGCTGCTCATGATCATTATTATCAATAATATCATCATCCGAAATAGATTTTGGGTTTTCAACATGGCCTTTTTGATGACCATAAAATCCCCCTTCATCAAAAATCACATCTCTTGAGACAAGAATCTTATTAGTAATAGGATTATACAATCTATAAGTTTTGCTCTCCTCACTATAACCCACAAAAATGCATGGTTCACTTTTAGCATCTAACTTTTGTCTATTTTGATCAGGTATACGAACATAAGCCAAGAAACCAAAACCTTTAAAATGATTTACAATAGGCATTTTCTCATACCATGCTTCATAGGGAGTCATCTTGTCTAGGGAACTTGTAGGACTCCTATTGATAATATAGACTACTATAGTAACTGAATCAGCCCAATAAGTATTGTTCAAACCCTTGGTTTGTAACATGCTCCTTGCCATTTCTACCACAGTACGGTTCTTTCTTTCATCCACTCCATTTTGTTGAGGTGTGTAAGAATTTGTGAGTTGTCTCTTGATCCCATTCATCTCACAAAAATTTTAAAAATCTTTGGAGCAATACTCTCCTCTGCGATATGTTCTCAAACTTTTGATTGTATTTCCTTTCTCATTCTCTACACGGGCTTTAAACCTCTTGAATGTATCAAGGGCTTCATCCTTAGTCTTCAAAAAATAAACCCAACACATGCATGAGTAACCATCAATAAAAGTGATAAAATATGATGACTTACCCAAACTTTTTGTTTGCATAGGACCACAATTATCAGAATGAATAAGCTAAAGTGGGTGATGTGCCCTCCATGCATTTCTTTTTGGAAATGATTCTCTTACATGCTTCCCTTTTGCACATCGATCACAAATTTTGTTGTGCTCTTCAACCTTAGGCAACCCAAGAACCAATGCATTTGATGTTAGAACCTTCAAACTATGAAAATTCAAATGACCATACCTGAGATGCGACAACCAACTTTTATCCTCATAAGCCATATTCACAAGCTGATTGTCATTTTCACCAAACTTCAAGGGAAACATCCTATTCTTTGTCATAGGAACAACTGTAATCACTTTATTGCCCTGATTCTTATCATAGATAGTACATTTCATATTTTCAAATACAACTCTATAATTCTTCTCACATAGCTGCCCAACACTCAATAAATTATGCTTCAATTTTGGAGTATAATAGATATCTTTAACACTTTTCATACCTTCTTTTGTCTAAACTTCCATGGCTCCTTTGGCTGCAACCTCCATTGTATTATTATTACCAAGAGTAATATTGGATCTATAGCCATCATCAAGCTTTGAAAAAATATCCTTGTTACCAGACATATGGCTAGAGCACCCATAATCCAAATACCAAACATCACTCATATTATTTTCAGCTTTGCCATAACACTAGAATAAATTACCTAAGGAATTATCCTCATCTTGTTGAGCATAATTTGCATTATTGTTACCTAATTTAAGACTACACTCTTTCTCATAGTGTCCATACTAATTGCAATGGTAACATTGAATGTTTCTTTTATCAAATCTACCTCGGCCTCTTCCTCCTTCAGCACCTCCTTGTACTATAGTTCCTCTTGAAAAGTTCTGATTTTGACCCCTTCTTGAACCTCTGTGGTTGTTGTTATTGTTGCTGCTAGCACCATCATTCTTTGAAATTTGTAATTAGGAAGAAAAAGCCTTCTCACTAATGCTAGTAGAAGTGTCCCTTATTCTATCCTCATGTGATGTGAGAGATCCAACCTGCTCATCATACTCCAAGGTGGATAAATTTTTACTTTCTTCCATAATAATTGCTACATTATTCCATTTTGGGGTTAGAGATCTCAATACCTTCTGTATCACATGCTCTTGGCTCATAGGTTCACCCAAAGTGGCCATTTTATGAACCACATCCTTGACTCTTACACAAAAATCTCCAACATTCTCACTTTCCTTCATCTTCAAATTCTCATATTCTCTCTTCAAGGTTTGTAGTTTCACAACCTTGATCTAGTCATTGCCATGGTAAGCATCTTTTAGAGTCTTCTAGGCATCCTTTGTTGTCTGTGCATCAACAATTCTTGGAAACAAGCTCTTCTCAAGAGCCATTTGAATGTGAAATAGAGCCATTGCATTCTTCTTCTCAGCTTCCTTCTTCAATCTCCTCTCATTAGCTGTGAGATCATCCCAATTCTTAGGTTCTTCATATCCTGACTCAACGATCTCCCAAAAATCTTTTCCTATCAAAAAGGTCTTCATCTTGGTTGACCAATATTGATAATCAACTCCATCAAATTTTGGAATTTGTGAATTATTTGCCATGCTGAAAGCTTCACAATCCTAAAGCTCTGATACCAAATGAAGATTTTACAAAAGGATAAATTCTAAAAACCAACTGTTATTGCAGCTCTATCTAAAAAATATTACAAATGGCTGAATATATAGAATTCATAGCCATAGGAAAAATAGGAAAGAAAAATAGATATGCATGTATCTAGACATGTTTTATTTGCTAAGGAATACAACTAAAAAACAAAGAAAACTAAATTCTAAATATAAATATGCAAATCTTTCCACATTCCTTATTTCCATAAAAACAAATAAAAATAACTAAAAACTCTCCAAAAAACACTTTTTCCCAGTATCACATATCCACATATTTGTCATTGTCAATTCCCTTCAGGATTTGAAACATGGTTGCAAATGTAATCATAGCAATGACTGAAGCCACCATCATGTGTGTATTAAAAGTGTCTATGTTACTACATGGACGCGAAGAAGATGTATTTGATTTTGGTATGAGACTGGACTGAATACCTCCTATAGCTTCCAATCTCTCTGGGATGATGGCACAGTTGGCATTGTCTTGAGATTTTGTCGATGCTATGTTAAGTGCATGCTTACCTTCATCATTTAAGGCATTTATATTGTCACCTTTAAATGGAAAAATAAGCTCCAATATCTGTACTCAAAATAAAACCATATTGCGTGAATCTAACCTTTTAGATAGTTCCCCTCACATAGTATAAAATTCAAAAATAATTAGCGCGTAACAACATTGTTCTATTTTTTGTACCAAATTCAAAATAAGGGCATCCTCTATCCATGACTAGACATTATCGATCAATGATCATAGAGAATTAATGGATCAAGTGCAATGTATCATCAAACTCTTAATTTCTTCACACACTTGAATAATAATCATGCATCTCAATTTTTTATTTAGAAGAATAATGGAGTTTATGAAGAGAATGACAAGAAGAGTGATGAAAACTAAATTTTAGTTTTCATGCCAATGAACAACAATCTACTTGAAAGGATTATAATTTCATTCATGAACAACAGACAAGAAAAATGGAATTGATTAGACTGCTTATATATGACCAAGGAAACCCTCACAAGAAGCAACATGATAACAATTTATAAAAGAAAAAGAGCAATTAACACTACAATACAAATTCAATGGTATACCCTTGAATGACACATAACATAAGGGAGAAGCCATGAAAATGTCATCTGTAAGATAAGAGAAGCATTGTCAATAGCACTAGAGTGTCATAATGACAATGATCAAGATTTGATAATAGTAAGAAGAATGTAAATAGAACTGACAAAGAATTCATAAAAGAGTGATCAAAGGTCATATTGTGATAGAAGACAATGTTTATTAATAGAAGAAGAAATATATGACTCCCATGAAGAGGAAAAAGTGCAACATTCATGTATAAAAACCATTTTCATTGTTGAAAAATAGAGGTATGTGGATTGTTCGTGGAAGTCAGAAAAAGAAAGAGTCATCATCCATACAACACAGTGGTTGTCATGAAAACTAAGATAGGAAAAATATCATTTAAGCATTATGATGGCTCTCCTAGAGCATGAGAATTTGACTATCATTAAAGGTGGTGATCACTAATCACTGATATAACAAAAGAAATCAAGGGTAATGTCATAATTTATTGAAAGTAGCAACATTAAATAGGGCTAGATCCTAGTTAGAACAAAAGTGGACTCAACTATATAATGGTGAATGAGAGATCTAAACCACTAATCCTAAAAAGGGCTCTATAAGTTTTAATGGGATTGGATCTAATGGAAATGTAGATGGTAAACACATGCTATTGTAGCATGTATAGAGTATGAAACTATGAAGATTATATGCATGACAATGAAGAATGCTATTACAAAACAGTGGCTAAAGAGTAGCAAGAAAGAAGTTTAATACATGAATAATAACTTATATGAGGTAGTCATATCATGTGTCATTGAATAAATAGTATTTAATTTTTTTAAGGTAGAAAAATACACTAAAGGAAGTCACAAGCATGACTATCATTGCAAGGGTAAATGGCTCAATGAGTTACACATATTAACAATACAATCACAGTGATAAACAATCAACAATTGAAAGAAATAAATTATGTGACAATGAAGATGGTAATGAGAATAAAATGTTCCAATACATAATTTTATTTATGTTCCAATGCATATCAAAATATAAAAAATGATAAACTTATAAAACTTTTTTAGCTTTATGGTAGTGCTAGCTATTTTTTAATCCTTGTGAAAAATAAGCATATTAACTATTTTTTTATCCTAATTTATTACTTTCTAAAAAGAGTTAAAAGAAGGCATTTAGTAAAAATTGCATGATTTTTATCGAAGATAACTTTTGAGAGGGAAAGAAATAAATATTTGAACTCCTTGGGCTCTCAAAGGCCTACTTCAAACCCTAGTCAAGGTCAAGCAGTATGAAGAAATTCCTAAATTATAGCCTTTGTCCTTCATGGAAGCTAAATAGTAACAAATGTAGAGATAACAATAGATCATAGAATGAAAAAAAAGTTTCTCTTAAGAAGGGACAATGCATTTGAGTGCTAGAAATAAGAAACCATAGGTTTCATGAAGGAGACAACACTCTTACATGACTGGAACAAAAAATAATAACGTGAGCATTGAGAATCCTTTGTAAGAAAACACACTAATAGTAAAACAATAACATATCTCGATGGGAAAGGAGAAGTTTTTGTGTTAGAAACAACAAAGATGGTGGATATGATGGGAAAAATAGTTAATTATTTTTTGACAAAGAGTAAATTCATCATGTAACACAAGTTTCTCAAAGATAGAGAAGCATTTTTTTTCATTGATGAATAGCAAGTTACATGCACTTGAGTAGAAAATATGGAGGTTCATAGCATATTTCCAAAGTTGGAGCAGCATATTTAATTAATGAAACCCATATTTAATACATACACATAAAAACCACAAATAGAAAATTATATATTTGTAGGGTTTTCAATAGAAGAAGATAGTTTCTTATACCAAGATCATGAAATGCATTATATAAAGAGATGTATAATAATGAAAGTGGTATATTTTTTGAAAGGATAGTTTGATCTCAAGTTTGATAAAGAGGAAAACATGCTTGCATGAAGAGAACATTATATTAAGGGGAAGAAAATTAGTGAGAGATAGGGTTTCAACCTTACTAGGGTTACTTTGGTCTCTCAGTCTTTCATTGAATATTCTTGTTATAATAATCAAGATTTCCTACACTATCAGATAATAGATCCTAAGTCTTTTCTAATGCATCAAAATTTAATACTCAAACCATGATAGTATTAGAAGCCACTACTACAAGATCCAAAATGTTACAAATAATAACTCCATGCACCTAATATATGCATTAGCGAGGATTTCCAAACAATAGCAAGATGATATATTCATAAGGTCAAAGGATTTTATAGTCATAAAGAAGAGGTGTCCATGTTTTGGAAAGATTATAGGATATATATTAAGACATGTGAGAAATTATATACATGTATTGGCATTCACTACTCTTAGGGATTATTTTGACTTTTCTATAAAGCTCAATGATGATGCTTAAAATTTCCTTCATATTTCTTTAAAAAGTTCATGATTGTCACACAAAATAAATATATTACAGAAAGACATTGATTAATGTCATACTTAAATAAATGATGTCCAATAATAGCCAATACAACAAAGAAAGACATCATTAGAAACTGATTAGAACAATTAAAAACATGGGTCAAGGTAATATTGTATAGAATAAAGGTCATCAAAATGTCACGAGTAATCAAAGTGTAAGCCAAAATATCATCCATAGTACAACCACAAAGGAAAAATAACACTGACTCTTCATGGTAAAAAAGGTATTTATGAAGTCAAAGGTCATAGTGTCGAACAAAGACAAAGAGTATGATGGTGTAACAATAATAGCCATGAACTTGCAAAAAAAAAAACCCTCACCTATGCACCTACAAACACCATAAAATATTATCATAGAGGTGAAGGCTTTCATGATAGTGAAAGGCACAAACAAACATGAGATAAAGATGCAAGGGGATGTTAACAGTTTGATGAAAAGAGAATGATATTATGTTGAGGAAAATAGAAAAGAAAAGATTATGTCTACACATATTGTTGAAAATTAATATCAATGTTAAAATAATGACAAGAAAAATAATGTTTACATGTTCAACTTCAAGATAATGAAGGTTCAAAAAGGTGAGATTAAATTGTATCAAGATAGTCATGAGTCAATTATAGAGTCTACAACAGAGAGGAAACCATATTTAGTAACACATAATTTCATATTTAGAAGATCATCTTATAAAGACCTACTTTAGGCCAAACACATTTTTGGTGAACTAATGCAAATCTATAACAAATTTTAATAAAGTAATTTAAACATTTTATATTATTATCTTATTTTTGTAATCAATTTTCCAAACTTGTTGGCTCTTATGATTATTTTAGCTAGAATCAACCTCCTTAGATTATCTATGGTTGTATCTTCTTTCCTTTGAGTAACACCATTGAATTAATTCCTCATGATGTAATTTTTTAACAATGTCAACCAAATGATATAGTAAATGCAATATACTTGGGCGCGACAATGACATTCCAAAAAACTGCAAAGAATCAAACATTATTGGTAAACACAATTATATTCAAAAAATTCAAAATAATTGATCATCATCATCATCTCACTTGATGTTGTTTAGGAGAGAAAATTCATACATAATTTACCAAGCTGACTATGCTAATACAACATCAATTTAGAAAATGAAAACTACTGCTATAATAACTAAAAAGCTTCAAACTTGGTATGGAGGATAACCCTTATATCTTAATGTTATTTGTTTCAATGATTAAAAGAAGTAATAGATGTTAAGATGTAGTGATAAACATAAAAAAGGAAGTCATATAGAAAAAGGGGGTACCCATGAGCCATCTTTCATGCTCTCGCAATATAGAGCTAACCAACCTTGAGATTGCAATTTGCAATAATTTCAACAAATCTCTAATGAGGTTATTAGGGGAATCCAAGTGAAAATGGTTGTTTCTTATTTGTACTTCAATATGAGTAATATTTATGGATATCACGTGATTTTTACAAGATATTAGTGAGATATATGTTATCAGGGGTTATGATTTAATGTTAACTTCTAGTGACTAATATTATGTGGAGGACCTAGGCTAGTATTTTTCTTATAAATGGCATTTCAATTGGCGAGTTTGTATTCTTAAATGTATTATAAATTTCTTACTTTATTTAAATTTATGCTTTTAGGGAATTTTTTTTGGAATATTCCAAAAGAAAGCACTATAGTTAGATCACCTAAAACCTTTATAGAAAGATCAGTATAACTGGTGTCACCTAATGCCAATAAGATGGTTGGAATGGGTAGTGTTGTATCAGTCTTGAGCTCCAAGATATAGTAGAGTGGTTGTGATGAATGTCCTTAATTTGTACATTAAATAAACTCTTAAAAGTTTCAAAGCTAAAGACAAAGTATTAACAAAGGTTTTGTTAGTGCTCAAATCTGCAGATTATCAAATACTCATATAATCCCAATGGACATAATCTAGCAAAATGCAAACACTAAGGTATTAAGGTTAGAAAACCTTCTTCACTTCGAGTATGAATACTCAAGCAAGTGTACCTATATCAATTCATTGTTTTGATTATATAATGAATTGCGAACTAGCTCCTTCACTACTCTGTCCTTGCTTCCAAACTCAACTTAATAAGATGAGAGAACTCTAAGTATGGCCCACATTATCCTGATACACAATATTATGATAGAAATCATGAAAGCAGCAATATAAAACAATGGTTTAAGGATATTC
Organism: Chamaecyparis obtusa; assembly: GCA_027943335.1. NCBI lineage: Eukaryota > Viridiplantae > Streptophyta > Pinopsida > Cupressales > Cupressaceae > Chamaecyparis > Chamaecyparis obtusa. The sequence continues at coordinate 112,773 of BSBK01009947.1, forward strand.
ATCCTTCTTTTTAGAGTTGAACTCAAGGAAGGCTAACCTCATTTAGTGCTTCTACAAAGCATTACAAAACACATCTATGAACTTGTCATAGAATGATTCAGATTACGATTGTACAAGTAAAGTAAAATGAAACAGTTATTTATATTTTGGGTGGCAAATTAGTGTAAATGGATCCAAAACCAGTGCCTTATCCACTTGGGCGATAGAGTCAAACCCTACCTCTGCATATAACTATCAACAAGTACATTAAAACTCAAATGACATGCCTAACATACCATCCTTTTAATTCCTACTATTGTCATCAAATTCATACATGGATTATTTGTTCCCGGAGATCTCCCCTAAGATTTTACTCTTTCCTTGAAAGAAACTTAATCTCAACCCCTATATTCACCTTGTGAATAATGCATTTAAGAAGCCTTGCAATTTAAATACATAAGAAAACTAAAAAATTCCATACATAAAGACAACAAAATAGTAGTAACAAAGCTCCAATATTTTGTATTAATGGTCAAAATGCATTGATACAGTATCCTCTCACTTTTAGAAAAATAGGGTTTTGTATTCAGAACCTTTCTTATAGAGTATTTTCAACCACCCTCTAAAATGAGAAAAACTTGGTATATATACTAATCAGCCATCTTGGAATCCTTGAAAGGATGCAACAAGCTTTAGATGGCTATTAAAATATCTTGCACTAAAAACAAGATGACAAACTGACAAAAATTTCTTGCAACAACAGATTACAAATATCTATTTCTCAACAATTTTGTAGGTGGCACCTTTGTCTAAGGATATTTCAGAGTAGTTGCTAAATTTGTTGCATGAATGATGACCACCATTACAAGCTAACCTACATCATCCTTTGTTTGGACATGCTCTCCCTCGAACTCTGGATCAGGTGCCAAGTGCATTCTATTCTTCTTCCTCCTTTTCTTGTTGCAAATCCTCAAAATGGATTGTTGGGATGAGCACCATAATCTTGTAACAGCTCCCAAGGGCAGTTCAACTTTGGCTAGGTGTCATGTCCATGCTTATGATAACTACTTAACATCTTTGTCCTTATTTACTTTGATCTTCAAGGGTTTGGAGCACTAACACTTGCCACTTCTTCATTTGATGCCTTTTCTTCTGAACCTTTCGAAAGATATGTTGATTCCCAAGTCATGTAGGTTTCTTCACTTGGCTAATGAAAGGCAAGGACCTCATCTCTCCTTGGTAATAATTTGTCCCACTTAGCAACCAACTGGTGAACCTCTAATCTTACATTGGCAAAGTGTATCCTAGCATCATGAAGGAGTTCAACAAATTATATGAATGGGGTATTATCATCTGTACATAAAATGGAATCTACTTTAGACAATACTTGTCTATCTATTTTCTCCATCCATTCATCTTTATCTTTGATTACCCCATCTGCCTTAATAAGACCAGGAAAAATTTGGAAATCATCCTGGAAATATCTTGCCCTTAAGATTTCTGACCTTCTTCTTATACTCCCCCTATTTACCTCAAAGTCACAAAGACTCCTAACAAACCTATAAGTGTTTGTTAGCTCAATATTCACAATACATTTATCCTTATTTTGATAAAAAAAAATGACCTCGGACTATCTTTTCTTGCATACCATCTTTCCAAAATCTTGTCCACAGTATCCACCTCTTTGTGAAAAAATGCTAAGACATCTGCCAATTGTTTTGCAGATTTATATATTTATTTAGGCCTCACTTTTGCAACAAACTGTGAAACAACATCTTTTATCTTCTTATCTAGCCTATCCTTTACTTTTTGATCAATGTCCTCCTCATCTATGGAAGGAGGAAAAGGGGAAGGAGGAATTTCAACAATAGGGCTTGATGAGGAAGGCCCATTAGGGGAGGAAGCTATCTGCATTTTCTATGAGAATTGTATTGGACCATGCTCTCCCAATCTCTTTTTTAAGTCTGCAATTAGAATATCTCTCTCAAGAATCCCCTGTTTCATCTCACCATAAACCTTCAAAACTGTTTCCAATTTTTCAGTGAGCTCTTCCTTCTCTTTAGCTTCCTTTTCTGCCACTTTTACTGTTAATTGTGTTTTGGCCATTACCATACCTGATGCTTCCACCAAAGAAGTATCAGTAACCCTCCTCACAATGAGAGTCCCTGAAAGGTCATCCTTGACAATTTGTTTTCCCTTGTTCCTTTCATTCTTTCTTAAAGACCACATTACCAAAGCTTGGTGATTGTCACTGAAAGTGACTCCTTTAACAGCCTGTTTTGCTTCCTTTGGAGTTCTGTGGAAAGGAGTGGTCTATTTTCTAACTGTATCAAACACTACTACATTAGCTATATCCCATTCTGGGAGGATTAGCACACCTGATATCTTTACCACATCTCTTCCCTATTCTGGAGTGTTCTATTTAAATTTTGCAGTCATCTCTATTTTCACTTCTTCCTCTATGACTTGTAAATCACTCTCCAGATTCTCTTCAAGTTTCTTCTCATAGATTTCTTGAAATTTTTTGATGTTTAATCTCCAAAGAAATTGCATAAAGGCCCTATTTTTAACAAAAGTATCATCAACCAAAAACTCTTCACAAGCTTGCTTGAATATAGGGTCCAATTCCATACCTGCCAATTCCCCTACTATTAAATCCAACTTAGGTTCTTCTGGTGGCTCTGGAACTCCCTCATTTACTTCTTCATAGGTCACAAAGATTTGACCTAGAGAATTTACTTGCTATACTTGTTATGCAATCTCTTGGTCATCAAAAATTCTTAGAGGAGACTATGATGGAGAGTACTCCTTTTCGACATGAGCAGGTCTTTCTTCCATTCTTTGTTTCTTTGATGGGGGTGGAGAATCAATTACATCCTCAGAAGTTTGAGGATGGGGAGAATCAGGGACCTCTACAATCTCCTTTTGTTTTCCAACCTGTTGTAAGGTTAATGGGATATCCCTTTTATCTATTTGCTATTGCTGGCTTTGCTCTGGTATCACAACATTATAACCAATCTTCTTTTGCACCATGTACCTCCCTGGGGGCAACCGTTTTGAAAATACAAGCTTGCTCAACAATTGTTTAGCCTTTTTTGGATCATCATTCATAACCTTTTCCTTCTTTTCATTTAGGGTTTGAAAAATATCCTCAAAACAATCCATAAGAGTATCTATTTTCTTCCCCATTGGAGTTATGCTTTTCAAGGGATCCCATCCAGAATCAAATTACCGAATAAAATCTAATGTATTCCTATATACCAGCCATTTTTCTTTCCTAACCTCTTGTTCCTGCAACTTTGCTACATTCCTAACAATATCTTCAGGGAAATTAAAAATATGGTTAATCATGGCACACTTGGCTCTCTTCTTAAACATTTCATTATAGAAACCTTCTGGATCTGCTATTCTTGCAATTGCAGTAGCCATATGGTATGGAGCCAGGATTTTATCCATGTAAACCCATCCACCCTTGGTAATTATGAATTGATGGGCAATGGTAACATTTAGGAATAAAGTTCCCTTGCCTTTTCCAGTGAGGGCACACTCTTCAATATCTCCCAACTGCCTAAAGAACTCTGCAATTCCAATCCTAAGGGGTACCTGATAGGGAAATATGAAAGGGGTCCCCCTGAAACCATACAACCTAATGATAGTTGATACATTGTAGAAAATAACATCTCCCCAATTGTGTACAATATTTAGATTCTTAGCAAACTAATTTGGTCTAATAAGCTGTGCCAATACTGTTGGGATTCTTGGGTTGTCTAAGACAAACAGCTTCCTGAGTCTTGCTGAAAAATGTTTATCAAAATTAATGAAACTATGATCCGTCTTATCCCAGGTCATTGTGAGGCTCCATAATTGGACTGGCATATCATCACCATCCTTCTGTCTCACTAATTCCATTTCTTGTTCAAAATAACTTGCTCCTTTAAACAAAAACGTGTACATTATGAAAGAGTACCAGCAAAAAGGCCTATCATCTTCATTCTTTTGAATCTTCACTAATCCATTATGGATTAATTCAGCAATAAAAGGAGCAAAATCAAAAGTAATAGATACGTGTGCATGTAGAATTTGGATCACCATGCACATCAAGTGTATTGGCATCCTTTCACTAACATCCTCCCCAAAAACCTGACATAATGACCAATATGCACCCTTAGCTCTGAGATCAAAATATTCTATTTTAAAAGGATCCTAAGTGTTTTGTCCCATAATAACCATTTTTCAAATTTTGTTGCAGAAATCCTTCAACAATTTGCCTCTGAAATAGTTCCTTTGTGCATCATACACTTGCCTTAGCTCTTCAAAATCAATATTCTCCAAACTATCTGAGGGTTCACTTAACCTGAATAACTTCCTAATCTCTTTAGTAGAAACTTTAATCAATAGTATTCCCTTTGCATCCCTAACCTCTCTAGTGATTGGATCATAACTCTTTGCAACCTGGATCATCAAATCCACATCTAAAAAGACACCGGGTACGACAAGTTTTCCTAGGTCAGACTGCCATATATTTCTTATAGGGTGAGGGGCATTTCTTTGACTAAAACCTACTTTGAATAACTCCAATCCAGTGATATTAGAGTCACCACTTGCGTTGATTGTACCAGTTTTGGCCTCTCTAATAAAATTTGTTGTGTCATATAAACCCTCTGCTACTTTTACCCTAGGATCTTTGGGAATCAAACTCTTGGTTTTTACTAGGATAGTAGTAGAGCCGGGAAGTAATTGCAACAAATCCTCATGCAAACCTCTTTCACTATACTCAATTTTACCAGACAATTCTTTCCTTGGTGCCATTTTTAGGGTTTATCTTTAAAAGAAACCTTTGCAAGATAGATAAATTACAAAACTGTGATTCTTTTAGTGGGGAAGCAATTCACACAAGTATTTCACCAACCTTTTTCTAGGAAACCACCGGGAGATAGCAGCCAATCCTTGTAATTCTTCACGCTTGAGCCTCTACAAATTTTTGATCTCTTTTTGCTTCTGAGAGTGTGTGAAATTTTGATATATGAGCAATTAAAGCAGTCATTTGAACAATTTATTTAGCATGATTCAACAATTACTCTGCCAAAGTAACAAACTGTCACTTCTCAATGAGAAAATTCAAATTTGCATCACTTTATCTCTAGTTTGAATTAGAACCGTCAATCCTCATTAGCAGATAATCTAACGGCCTATCGCATGATCGCATAGTGTGAAAATTACTCATGCGAACATATGACTAACTGTCACTTTATCTCTCTATTTATGGCGGTCTCTTATAACTTCCACCGTTAAGACAAAATGTTGTTCACATGATCACATAGCTTGAAAGAAGCTTATGCGAACATGTGAAAACCTGTTAGCATCAATCACCATCATTATCTTTCTTCAAGTTTCTAGTCCCACTTCGCCTTTGTCAATAAAGAAAATCTACACTTGCAACACCTAGCAAATTGTCATGTACTTTCTTTCTTTCCGAGCACTGGTGTCTGCTAACATCTTCCATATCATCAAGTATTAATGACCCATCAGGGAGAAAGCATATGCAAAAACTGACACCAGTCCTACTGATATTAGCCAATGAGAAAACATAATTCATGTACATCTGTCAAAAGTCCCACCTGAGAATTGCAGTTGGCTTTATGCAAGATCGACGGCTTGTCACATGATCGCATAGGCCTCTAAGATCCCATGCAATTATACAATAGCCATCCGATCTTCCCCTTATTACTTTTCACACTTCAGAGATTCCTCTGCCACCGGCCCTACTATCCTTTACAAATAAAAGGCCACCACTTGTGAAATACTTGTCAGTGGTACCACCTTGTTTCCACATTAAGCTTCATTATAAAATCAATTGCCATTTTGCATGTTTTCATGGCATGGAAAGATTCCATGTGAACATGCGGCCGCCATTAGATCTTCTTTAAAGATTCACAATTGAATGAAAATCAAAACATTAGAATATAAGGTAATTAGGACATAGGATATATTATTTATATCACCAGGTTTCTAGACTTAGGGAAAAAAGATATAACCCCCGTGTGAAAAATAAATGCATGTGCTCTTCAATCAACTTAAGTGACATAAAAAGTAATGTTCAAATAGAAATGAAGAGAATGACTTAAGGTTTATTTGAAAATGACAGACATTTTAGGGTTTTTACATGAATTCAAAATTCTTCAAGGACAAGACCTAGGGTAAGGATTTTTGAACTTGGTTATGACAATTTTGAAAAAATCTGACACCTGGACCCAAGAAAAATTTACAAACTAGAGGACTAAACCAACGTTTGGACAAAACCTCAAAAAATTAAGAATATACCCAACAGTGGCTCTATTTGAGGATGCTTGATTGCAAGATCTTAGCAAGAACTTACAAATCTCTGGGAGGTAGACCACAAAACCTTAGCCTAAAATAGGAAATAAACACGCAATAGAAGTAAACACACCTATACAAATATATAGATATATAGGATTTCTACTGTGCATGGAAAAAGAATTAACTGAAGAAAAATTTCAAGAACTGTCCATGCACTGGCAATTCCTGCTCTTCACCATCCAATGTTTTTAGAAAATATGAGTCCTTACCATGGGTTTGATGAACAATATAAGGTCCCATCCACAAAGACTCAAATTTTTTGTGCTTCCCTTTATCCTCAGCCCTGGCATTCCATTGGAGAACCATATCATCAGGCTGGAATTTTCTCACAGTTGCTCTCTTATCAAAAAGATATTTCATTTTTTGTTGCAACTTCACATTTTCTCTTTGCCCTTCCCTCCTAATCTCATCTAATTCAATCAGCTGAACCATTCTATCTTGCAGTGGGTCACTGATCTCCATGTCCTCTTCTTGCATAAACTTATAGATTGGAAGGAAATTATTAATTGGAAATCTTGATTTTTCCCCATATACCATCTCAAAAGGGGACTTCCCTATAGCTCTCTTCTAAAAAATTCTATCAGCCCATAGGGCTAGCTTTAGTTTCACATGCCAACTTCTCTTATTCTTTTCCAAGGTTTTCTTCAGAATCTGGAAAATACTCTTATTGATGGATTCAACCTATCCATTGGCATGTGGATGATAAGGAGATGAGTAAGACAATACTATGCCCATTTCTGAATAGAAATTAGTAATCTCCCGTGACCCAAAGCTCATAGCATTGTCAACAACCAATTTAATAGGGACACCAAATCTAGTGATTATATTGTTCATTAGAAATTCAATCACAACAGCACTAGTTGCCCTTTTTGTTGGAATGGCTTCAATCCACTTGGTGAAATAATCAGTAGCCACCAAAATGTGACTATGTCCCCCACTGGACTTCTTAGAGAACTCTCCAATAAAATCCATACCCCACATTGCAAAAGGAGCTTCTACAACAACAGGGTTCAATAAGAGTGCACCTGAAAACTTCAATTTTTTAGAAAACCTTTGACAAGGTTCACATTTTCTTACATAAGAATGAGTTTCTTTGAACAATACAGGCCAATAGTATCCTACCCTTAAGATTTTATGAGCTGTTGACCGAGTAGAATGATGTCCTCCACACATTCCAGAGTGCATTTCCTTCAACACTTTCTCTGATTGGTACTTATCCAGACAAAAGAGTAGAATACCATCATTATCTTTCCAGTACAAATCACCCTGGATCAGCACATATCTCTGAGCTTGCAATCTCAGACTCCTTTGATTATCATTCAATTCAGGTGGACACTTAGCATTTTTAATAAAATAAATAACATCCTTGTACCAGGGTTGCATTTCAATACTAGTAATCATATCAATATTAGCAGCAACATTATTTACCTGGACAAGGTCCATATTTTCCTTAGTCATTAACTTAGCAAGTCCCAATCCTCTTACCAATTTGGTAATGTGAATTTCAAGGTCAAACTCTTGAATCATGTTTATCCATTTACACATCTTTCCTGTGACTTCACTCTGTGTCAGGATATCCTTTACTACAACATGAGGCACATAAGCACTAACCTTTGCACAAACCAAATATGGTCTGAAAGCTTTGACTCCTTTACAAGGGCATAGGCTTTCTTTTCCATTAGTTCATAATTTAATTCAGCAGATTGTAATGATTTGCTAAAAAAGGCTATAGGATGCTCATATCCTTCTTGATCCTTTTGTAAAAGGATAGTTGCAATAGTATGAAAAGATGCAAAAGAAAATAGAGAAAATGGTTTCAAATAATTAGGTGACACCAAAACCGGGGCCTCTTGAATTGCTTGTTTGATTCTTTCAAAAGCTTGTTGAGCTTTATGGTTCCAATCAAACTTCACTTCCTTCTTAAGGAACTTCACTATGGGTTTGACCAATTCTGCAAAGTTAGCAATAAACCTCCTTACAAAATTAATCTATCCCAAGAATGACTGCACACCTTTTATGTTCTTTGGTGGAGGGACCTTGTTAATTGCCTCTACTCTTTCAGGATCAATCCTAACTCCTTTTGATACTATGTGTCCAAGTAACTTCGCTTCTGTCATAGCAAATTGACACTTTCTGGGATTCAAAGACACACCAAATTCTAAGGCCTTAAGAATGACCTTTTCCAAATGGGAGCAATGATCATCAGCTTTCTTGGAATAAGCAGTGAGATCATCCTAATAAACAACCATTAAAACATTGATCAACTCCTCAAATGCAACATTCATTGCTCTCTGAAAAGTTGCTCCAACATTTTTTAGACCAAAGGGCATGCGAACATATACATATGTTCCCCACGGGGTTGTAAAGGCTATCTTAAATTGCTCTGATTCTCTGACCAACACTTGATTATACCCTAAGAAACCATCCATCATTGACAAGAGTTCACATCTAGTCACCCTATGCAGCATGGCCTCCATATTTGGCAATCCATAATTGTCCTTGAGTGAAGCCACATTCAGGTTCCTGAAATCAACACAGAGTCTAATATCACCATTCTTTTTCCTCACTGGCACAAGATTGGAAACCCATGTAGAATGCCTGATTGGTTCAATGATACCAGCATCCCTCAATTTTGTCAACTCAACTTGCATCTTAGTGGCCAGTAAAGGGTTAATGGGTCTCTGCTTCTATCTAAAAGGCTTAGCTTCTTCTTTTAAAGGAATTTCATGTTGAAATAGATCAGCCCTATAAGCTTTGAGGTCATCATAGGACCAATAAAATACATGCTTTTATCTTTTCAAAAGCTTGATCAGATTTCCTTTGATCTCTTTGCTCAGTTTCTTTCCAATGTATACCATATGGGGGAAATTTTCAGAACCCAAGTTTATTTCCTCTAAGTCCTCCATTTTAGTGTTAGACTTCTGAGATAAATAACCATCATTTATTTTGAACATTCCTTCCAATTCTACTAACCCTTTAGGTATGTGGTTGGATGGTAATTGCACTATCTCATTCCCCATGATGAATTTTTTTCCCTTAACATACTACTATGCTTCATTAAAATCTATTTACTGGCCATCATATTGATCAAGGCCTTGAATAAACCTAAGGATATCTAGGTCATCCTCAAAAACTTACCAATTGTATACATTATCAGGCACAACAGGTCTAGTTTTGACCTCTAACATAGACACACCAATGAGGGTTATATCTTCACTCTTAAGGGCAACATTTGCAAGAAAATATGCCATGATATTGTTGGATCTTTCTACCCAAAGCAGATTGAAAGCAACAAAAAACTCTAGTCTATCCCAAACAACATGTTTATACAATTTCAATTTTTTATCCTTGCAAGCATACTGAGATCTTACTTAAGCTATAATGAGTTGGGAATCACCATGGACTTTTAAAAATTTAATACCATGCTTTATGGCTACATCCAGTCCCAATATTAAAGCCTCATACTTAGCAGTATTATTGGTACATTGAAAAGTCAACAAGAATGAGTATTTAAATGTAATACCTGATGGGGAAATGAATACAACACCAGCTCCTGATCCTTCCTTGGAGCATCCACCATCAAAGAACATTTTCCAGAGCCCATCTTGCTACAAAATCAGCTCATCCACAATTGGATCTATGTTTTTCATTTGAGGTACTGCCTCTTTAATCACAAAATTGCTCATGTCAATATCTACAAAACAATTCAGATCCTCTGGAGCAACCACTTCAATCATGACTGAAGAACGGGGCTCCCTATACAACTTTACCTAAGTTCCATTTATTGGGATGGTAGCATATGACAAATCTAGTTGCAACTTTCCACCTACTGTTGTAGCCCATTGTCTTGATAGTAACATTCCATAATGAGGTTTTGTATCAACAACAACCACATCCATTTTATACGTGGCTTCTGGGAATGCAGCAATCTTCACTTCAATTCCAATCAGGGCCCCTACAATAGGTACTACCCTATTATCCATTGCATAACACCTTCCACTAGATGTATCAACTTGCAACCCTAACTCCTTCATCACTTGATAAGGCATTACAGTTGTAGCAGCACCAAAATCAATCATACAATTTTTTAGCAAATAATTATTTACAAGCAAGGTAACATAGAAAGGATTGATAGAAGAGGGCTCTTGTGTCACAATAGTCCCAACACATACATTAGAGATGTCATTAATTGCAATTGGCTTATCCATGGACTTCCCTTCCTCTTGTAGAACAAGAGTGGTTCTTTGCTCACTTATAAGAGCCAAAGCTGCTACTTTGTGCTCCTCTATTTTCAATATTTCAAGAAAAGGGATGGAGACCTTCATTTGGGACAAGGAATGTCTCATATCAAAGGCAGGGGAGTCAATATAAAAATTAGGGTGATCCTTTGACCTACCAATTTTCTTTTTCACCTTGTCAGTAATAACTTCTGGTTTACTTTTCTTCTCAGCTTCAAACCCTTCATCTTTACTATTTACAATATGTGGCTTTGGGGAATCCTTATCTTGGAGCTTATTCTTAACAAATACTAATCTTGAGACTCCCTGATCATTATCTACCTTTCTATTCCTCAAATTGTATGAAGATTTTTATTGAGTAATAGCAACCATAGTTAGACTTCTGATCTCTTCTTCACTGGGATTTCTCCATTGTTTCTCATCTAATCTGGATTCTACCATATGAGTCTTACATGTTAGGATTAACAAGGCAGAAATAAAAATTATGTGCAAATATAACTAATATCAGAAAATAATAAACCACACAGAATAGAACACAAGACACACAGATTTAACGTGGTTCACCCAATCCTTGGGCTACGTCCACCAACAGCGAGTCCAATATTATTATTATCCAGTGATTACAACTTGATTACAATCTGTAATCCCTTATAGCCCAATTCTATCGCAAGTACTAAAATCATACATCATGAAAATCCCTAACCCTAAGCCATATTATACAATATTTTCCCGCTTTAGGGTTAGAATGAGTTATAAGTAGTCGGCCCAAATAACCGAAAAGTAGTTCAAGAGGAAAAATGTACAGTACTTTCCTGATTAGTCACCACAAGCTAACAATCTCCCACTTGGTGATTGATCAGTATCCACACTATACTAAAAAACCTCCCACTTGGAGACTGATCCTGTAGCAATACCGCTACCCACATGAGGCTCCCACTGGATTGAACCACCTTGGACTCAGCTGTTCCTTTATTTTGTTCAGTCTAGAAGACCAACTGAAGCTGAACATGAGTTCAACTTCTCCCTTGTTACTACCTTTGTAAACATATATGCTGGATTATCATCAGTATGAATCTTTTCCAGCCTTATCTATCCATCATCCAAAACTGATCGAATGAAATGGTACCGCAACTGTATGTGTTTTGTCTTTGAGTGCAAAGCAGAATTCTTTGCAAGATGAATGGCACTTTGGCTATCTGTATGTAGAAAATTATCCTTTTGTGGATGTCCCAATTCTTCCATGAAGAATTGAAGCCATATCATCTCCTTGGCTGCCTCTGTAGTAGCAACATACTCTGCCTCTATAGTGGATAAAGCAACCACCTTTTGTAGTCAAGAAATCCAACTCACTGCTATCCCACCAACAGTAAATATATAACCTGTAGTACTTCGCCTGCTATCTATATCTCCTGCCAAATCTGAGTCAACATAGCCTTGTATAGTAGTAGTGTAACCCCCAAAGTGTAAACACTTACTGGATGTGCCTCTCAAATATTTGAGAATCCATTTGACTGCATTCCAATGCTCAATACCAGGGTTACTCATATAACGGCTAATGACTCTCACTACGTGTGCAATATCTGGCCTAGTACATACCATAGCATACATTAAGCTCCCTATAGCTGAAGCATAAGGTACCTTAGACATTTTAGTCTCTTCTTCTAGTGTCTTGGGACACATATCCTTAGTCAATTTCAAATGACCAGGCAAAGGTGTGCAGACAGCTTTGGCATTTTCCATAGAGAAACGTTGCAACACCTTCTCAATATAATCAGCCTGAGATAGAGACAATTTCTTATTTTTCCTATCTCTACAAATTTTCATACCAAGGATTTGTTTTGCTGCCCCCAAATCCTTCATAGCAAAAGAGTTTTCTAACTGTTGTTTCAACCCCTTAATGTGATCCATGTTAGACCCAGCTACAAGCATATCATCAACATATAAACATAAAATAATGTAGCTGTCATCATCCAACCTCTTAAAATAAACACAATGGTTAGAATGACACCGACTATATCCATGCCCATTCATAAAAGTGTCAAATTTAATATACCATTGCCGAGGTGCTTTCTTCAAGCCATATAAACTTTTCTGCAATCTGCACACCAAATTCTCCTTACCCTTGACCTCAAATCCTTGTGGCTGAACCATATATATTTCTTCATCCAAATCACCATGAAGAAAGGCTATTTTAACATCAAGCTACTCTAAATGCAAATCTTCAGTTGCCACAATACTTAAAATAGTACGAATAGAAGTCATTTTAACAACTGGAGAAAATATCTCATCAAAATCAATACCATGTTTTTGTGCAAATCCTTTTATGACTAATCTAGCTTTAAATCTGTTTCTACCTCCATCCTCTTCTTTTATCCTGTAAACCCATTTATTCTGTAAAGCCCTTTTACCTGCAGGTAACTTACATAAATCCCATGTCTAATTTTTCAGCAAAGAGTCCATTTCATCTGTCATTGCAGACTCCCACTGAAGCTTTGTATCCACCTGCATAGCTTCATTATAACATTCAGGTTCACCAGCATCTGTTAACAAAATAGAATACAAAGATGGAGAAAATCTTTCTGGAGGTCTACTTAGCCTTGTTGAGCGTCTAACACTCACTGGGGTGTGTGGTATTTGTTGTTGCAGAGCATAAGGAACTACTGGAACATGAACTTGTGGAGTATCATCCAGTACTACATAGTCATTTTCTTTCTTATCATGCTGCAGCAACAGATCTTTGTACAATACTTTCTCATTGAATATGACATCCCTGCTTCTTACAATTTTATGATTTTCAAAATCTCAAAGCCTATAACCAAATTCATCAATGCCATACCCAACAAATACACATTTCTTTGACTTAGCTTCCAGCTTGGTTCTATTTTCAGAATCTATAAGTGCAAAAGCTTCACAACCAAAGGTTTTGAGAAAAGAATAATTCACCTTCTTACCACTCCATGCTTCCTCTGGAATACCACAGTCCAAAGGAGTAGAGGGGCCTCTATTGATTAAATAAATAGCAGTGTTCACTACCTCTGCCCACATATTTTTGGGCAGCCTAGCATGCAACCTCATACTCCTTGCATGCTCCATTATTGTCCTGTTCATGCGTTCAGCCACTCCATTTTCTTGTGGAGTCCTTGGTATAGTTTTTTGCCTACAAATACCATTAGAGGAACAATATTCTTCAAATTCTATGCTGCAATACTCACCACCATTATCAGACCTGAGACATTTTAACTTTTTACCAGTCTCATTCTCAACCAAGCATTTCCATTTCTTAAAAGTTTGAAATACATCAGATTTCTGTCTAAGGAAATAAATCCATACTTTTCTTGTTGCATCATCTATAAATGTAACATAATACAGAGAGCCACCAAGGGAAGATACCTGAGATGGTCCCCATACATCTTTATGCACAAGCTCTAAACTCTCATTTTTCTTTTCCTTCCCACTCTTCACAAAACTAACTCTCTTTTGTTTTCCATAAACACAACTTTCACAGAAATCCATATTGACACATTTTAGACCAGGTTAAACTTTCTTTGAATGAAGTAATTTCATACCTTTTTCACTCATGTGCCCGAGTCTGTTGTGCCACAGTGCTGTGTCAGAATCTATAGCAACAGTTTGATGTTCTTCCTGCTCAACTGCAGCCACTGTTCCTGAACATTCATTATCTTCTGAAACAATTAAAGTAGAAGGAACAGTATGACCTGTACAAAGATATAAGGTGCCTACTTTCACACCTTTTGCTACTACTAAGGAACCTTTTGAAACCTTCCAATTTTTATCATTAAAAGTAACTGTGCAACCCTCATCACCCAGTTGCCCTGCTGAAATTAAATTCCTACTCAGCCTTGGAACATGTCTTACCTCTTGTAGTAGCCAATGATTCCCATTCTGCAACTTGATCTTAATTTTTCCCTTTCCAACAATCTGACAAGGTTCATTATCTCCCAAATAAACTAGCCCAAAATCCCCTTGGACATAATCAACAAAATAACTTCTATGGGTTGTAGCATGAAATGAAGCCCTAGAATCTAAAACCCATGAATCATCAATACTTTCTAAGGACAAGAGCAAAACATCCTCCTCAGATTTGTTACTTACCACATTTGCCTCCTTGTTTCCATCATTTTTGTCTCCTTGATCTTTCTTCTGACACCAACAATCTTTCTTCTTATGACCTAGTTTTCCACAATACCAGTAATCATTTGGCCCTTTAGATTCAGACCTCTTTCCCTTTGATTTTCCTCTTGATTTTCCATGATTTTCAGAGTTGTTTCCTCTATCTCTTGTTCTGCCTCTGCTTTCTGTGTTCAATACACTACCCGATGTGGATGCCCCTGAGCTTTTCCTATGAATTTTCTCACTCAATATAACACCAATAACATCATCATACTTTAGGGTATTAGAACCAGAAACATAATTACTAACAGCCATTACCAAGCCATTCCAGCTTTTTGGCAAAGAACACAAAATCAAGAGAGCCCTAACCTCTTCATCAAAAGTAATTTTAACTGAGGTTAATTGACTTGTAACTATATTAAACTCATTCAAATGATCAGTAACTAATCCACCTTCTACCATTTTCATATTAAATAAACGCTTCATAAGAAATACCTTGTTTGAAGCTGAAGGCTTTTCATACAACTTCACTAGGGTTTCCATCAGATCTTTAGCTGTCTTTGCTTCAGTAATATTGAATGCCACCGATTGTGCCAGGCATAGATGAATACTCCCCAGTGCCTTCCTATCCAAAATATCCCAATCATCCTAAGACATTTATTGCTCTTTCTTGGCTGCTCCCTCTAATGGCCACCATAGATCCTTTTGATAGAGATAATCCTCCATTTGCATCTTCCATAACTGGAAGTTCTGCCCATTAAACTTATCAACCTTCAGCCTACCCTCATCTGCCATTTCTCCCACTTAACTGAGAGACTCTCCTACTAACTCATGAGACCTGCTTCAGAGAATAGATGAAAGAACGAATGAAATAATCTCGCTCTGATACCACTTGTTAGGATTAACAAGGCAGAAATAACAATTATGTGCAAATATAACTAATATCAGAAAATAATAAACCACATAGAATAGAACATAAGACACACAAATTTAACGTGGTTCACCCAATCCATGGGCTACGTCCACCAACAGTGAGTCCAATATTATTATTATCCAGTGATTACAACCTAATTACAATCCGTAATCCCTTATAGCCCAATTCTGCCACAAGTACTAAAATCATACATCATGAAAATCCCTAACCCTAATCCATATTATACAATATTTTCCCACTTTAGGGTTAGAATGAGTTATAAGTAGTCGGCCCAAATAACCAAAAAGTAGTTCGGGAGGAAAAACGTACAGTACTTTCCTGGATAGTACTTTCCTGATTAGTCACCACAAGCTAACATTACAATCATTATTATCAAACTCCTCTTGATCAGATTGAGTAAACATTTGTTGTTCATTATCAGAGAAGATCTTCCTCTTATGATCAACATCAGGACAAATAAATTCATCATCTGAGGACACTAGGTCGCCCATTAGTTCAGTAGTGAACATGTTAATAGCAGGCTTTTTAGATCCTTCATAATCTCCTACATATGAATCATTGGCCTCTTCTCCCAAGGCTTGAGCAACAACACATTAGAATGGTGAGTGGGGCATATTACAAGCCACACACCAAGGGGTACTTTTCACATTATGTGCTATATTTTTCTTCAAAGGATCTAGTGTATCTCTTCCCTTTTGGGGTTCATTATTATTAGGAACAAGCCTCCCATCTTTCCAGTTTGTTTTGTAAGGCATATCTCTTAAGTTAGGGGCTTTTTCCTACCTTTGATAAGGTAGCTTTGTATCTTGAAAATTTCTACCACCTTTATCAAACCTTGCTGGGAAATCTTTGTTAGTACTAGGTCCTTTGTCCATCCTATCCTCTTCTTTGGATGGCCTTGCAGGTTGTGGCCTGGTTTCTTTCCACAGTCTACCTTCATCCCTTTTGTACATTTGGCCAGATGCCTTTTGGTTACTCTCAATATTTATGGCCAACTTAAAAGCATCCCTAAGGGTACAAGGATTCTTATCTCTCAAAAGGTAAGACATCTTACCATCCATAGAGTTGAAATAAGTTTTCATGCAGACTACATCATCTAGCCTCAATACTTGGAACAATTTATACATAGCCTTTTGGAATCAGCTATTAAACTCTGACATGCTCTCATTATAGTGTTTCTTGATATTATTGAACTCATTGAGCATGTAGCTAGAGTTCACATGTTCTGCATATTGCTCTTTAAAACATCTGACAAATTCTTCCAAAGATGCAATACTGTTCTTAGGTAGAACCCTGTACCAATCTCGGGCATCCTCAATCAATGATTGAATAAAGAGCTTCATTATGAAATCTTCATGTTCAATCTCATAATCATTGACCTTATCTGTGAAAAAATTTAGATGCTCTTCACAGGTAATGACATTATTCCTAGTAAATAAGGGGATTTTCTTTCTGATTTCATTGGGGACAACATTAGGTTGACTAGGAATACCATCAAAGAACAGAGGCCTATATCTATCCAAATGAATTGGTCTTCTTTGGATATTTGGATGATTTAGAGGGGTAGCTGCAACATTTTGACTTGGTACAATTCCCACTGTACCACTGGCTATAAGGGGAACTTGACTAGGAACTTGTCTAGGTAAAATTTGTCCAGGGTGAAAGGCTTGAGCATTTGGAAGTGAAGTATTGGGCTGACTAGGTGGAGTTGTTCCTATGGTAATAGGGATAGAGGTACTAGCGAATGTGTTGATGTTAGCATGTAGGAAGGCAATCTTCCTCTTCATTTCATCAGCAGCAGCCTCCAACTCAATTTTCTCAAGTTGAATGGCCAAATCTTCCTTGGCCTTTCTAGCCTTCTCCAAATCTACATTTGTTTGAGAAGGTACATTAGGAGCAACCATGATTTTCTTGGGCTCATTAATGTTCACACCCACTACCTTTTGTTTTCCCTTATCAGGGATTTCTTTTGGGCTGTTTTTAATATCCTCATTCCTCTGGGTTTCAGAAGGATGCAATTGTCTAAGGACATGGCCTATCCCCTCAAATTCATTTTTCTTAGACTTGATATCCTGAGCCTTCTCCCTCAAATCCTCCATATCACCAAACAATTCCTTGTCTAAACCCTGAACATTTTAGCTTAGATCCCTAGCCTGAGCTTCATTTTTCCTAGTTTTGATGATAAGTTCTTGCCTCTCCATGATCAATTCATAGATTTGTTGTTCCCTCACTTTCACCCTATTAGCAATCTCAACAAGTTGTTCATGCTCTTTCTTCCTTAGAGCAATCACTTCTTCTCTCAATTTCTCAGAATCGTAGGAAGCAGTTTCAGCAGCAGAAGTTTCTCCTGGTTGTTCTAGGGTTTCTCTAGTAGGGAAGTACCCTACTTCTGTGACTTCTGTGATTACTTCCTTCTAAGTATGAACATTTGGTGTGACCTTCTTGACATATTTAGGATCATCAGAAGAGGAGGAGGTTTCATGAGGAAGCGGGGCATGAGATCTTTCTCTAGAAGGGCCTTGGGAGCTAGCATTATTGTGACCTCTCCTAAACCATTGCTTTCTACTTGGCGTATGAAGCTCATCACCCATATTATCTTTTGGGTGATCCCTATAATAAGACCTAGTATTCCTTGGTCGACTCATGGTATATCACAATAATTTTGGTAAGATTTATCAACTATTAGCAACTGGTAACATAGATTTTAGAGTTGCCACCCACTATTAAGCCGGGATCAAATTATTTTATGCTAGTCTAAAAATGCACAATAGACAGGATTTGCACTAACCTATTGCAAGCTAGTCAAAAATCCCCAGTATAGTCACCAATTTTGTTAGTGCTCAAATCTGCAGATTATCAAATACTCATATAATCGGAATGGACATAATCTAGCAAAATGCAAACACTAAGGTATTAAGGTTAGAAAACCTTCTTCACTTTGAGTATGAATACTCAGGTGGGTGTACCTATATCAATTCACTATTTTGATTCAGCTCTGAATTGCAAACTAGCTCCTTCACTACTCTGTCCTTGCTTCCAAACTCAACATAATAAGATGAGAGAACTCTAAGTATGGCCCACATTATCCTGATACACAATATTATGATAGAAATCATGAAAGTAACAACATGAAACAATGGTTTAAGGATATTCATCCTTCTTCTTTTTAGAGTTGAACTCAAGGAAGGCTAACCTCATTCAGTGCTTCTACAAAGCATTACAAAACACATCTATGAACTTGTCATAGAATGATTTAGATTATGATTGTACAAGTAAAGTAAAATGAAATAGTTATTTATATTTTGGGTGGCAAATCAGTGTAAATGGATCCAAAACCAGTGCCTTATCCACTTGGGCGATAGAGCCAGACCTACCTCTGCATATAACTATCAATAAGTACACTGAAACTCAAATTACATGCCTAACATTCCATCCTTTTAATTCCTACTACTGTCATCAAATTCATACATGGATTATTTGTTCCCGGAGATCTCCCCTAAGATTTTACTCTTTCCTTGAAAGAAACTTAAGCTCAACCCCTATATTCACCTTGTGAATAATGCATTTAAGAAGCCTTGCAATTTAAATACATAAGAAAACTAAAACATTCCATACATAAAGACAACAAAATAGTAGTAACAGAGCTACAATATTTTGTATTAATGGTCAAAATGCATTGATATAGTATCCTCTCACTTTTAGAAAAATAAGGTTTTGTATTCAGAACCTATCTTACAGAGTATTTTCAACCACCCTCTAAAATGAGAAAAACTTACTATATATACTAATTAGCCATCTTGGAATCATCGAAAGGATGCAACAAGCTTTAGATGGCTGTTAAAAGATCTTGCACTAAAAACAAGATTACAAACTGACAAAAATTTCTTGCAACAATAGATTACAAATATCTATTTCTCAAAAATTTTGCAGGTGGCACCTTTGTCTAAGGATATTTCAGAGCAGTTGCTAAATTTTTTGCATGAATGATGACCACCATTACAAGCTAACCTACATCATCCTTTTTTTGGACATGCTCTCCCTTGAACTCTGGATCAGGTGCCAAGTGCATTCTATTCTTCTTCCTCCTTTTCTTGTTGCAAATCCTCAAAATGAATTGTTAGGATGAGTGTCATAATCTTGTAATAGCTCCCAAGGGTAGTTCAACTTTGGCCAGGTGTCATGTCTATGCCTATAATAACTGGTTAACATCTTTGTCCTTATTTACTTTGATCTTCAAGGGTTTGGAGCACTAACACCTGTCACTTCTTCATTTGATGCCTTTTGTTCTGAACCTTCTGAAAGATATGTTGATTCCCAAGTCATGTAGGTTTCTTCACTTGGCAAATGAAAGGCAAGGACCTCATCTTTCCTTGGTAATAATTTGTCCCACTCAGCAACCAACTGGTGAACCTCTAATCTTACATTGGCAAAGTGTATCCTAGCATCCTAAAGGAGTTCAACAAATTATATGAATGGGGTATTATCATCTGTACATAAAATGGAATCTAATTTAGACAATACTTGTCTATCTATTTTCTCCATCCATTGATCTTTATCTTTGATTACCCCATCTACCTTAATAAGACCAGGAAAAATTTGGAAATCATCCTGGAAATATCTTGCCCTTAAGATTTCTGACCTTCTTCTTATACTCCCCCTATTTATCTCAAAGTCAAAAAGACCCTTAACAAACCTGTAAGTGTTTGTTAGCTCAATATTCACAATACATTTATCCTTATTTTGATAAAAAAAAATGACCTCAGACTATCTTTTCTTGCAGACCATCTTTCCAAAATCTTGTCCACAGTATCCACCTCTTTGTGAAAAAATGCTAAGATGTCTGCCAATTGTTTTGCAGATTTATATATTTCTTTAGGCCTCACCTTTGCAACAAAATGTGAAACAACATCTTTTATCTTCTTATCTAGCCTATCCTTTACTTTCTGATCAATGTCCTCCTCATCTATGGAAGGAGGAAAAGGGGAAGGAGGAATTTCAACAATAGGTCTTGATGAGGAAGGCCCAACAGGGGAGGAAGCTATCTACATTTTCTCTGAGAATTGTATTGGGCCATGGTCTCCCAATCTCTTTTTTAAGTCTACAATCAGAATATCTCTCTCAAGAATCCCTTGTTTCATCTCACCATAAACCTTCAAAACTCTTTCCAATTTTTCAGTGAGCTCTTCCTTCTCTTTAGCTTCCTTTTCTACCACTTTTGCTATTAATTGTGATGTGGCCATTATGATACCTGATGCTTCCACCAAAGAAGTATCAGTAACCCTCCTCACAATTAGAGTCCCTGAAAGGTCATCCTTGACAATTTGTTTTCCCTTGTTACTTAAATTCTTTCTTAAAGACCACATTACCAAAGCTTGGTGATTGTCACTGAAAGTGACTCCTTTAACAGCCTGTTCTACTTCCTCTGGAGTTTTGTGGAAAGCAGTGGTCTATTTTCTAACTGTATCAAACACTACTGCATCAGCTATATCCCATTCTGGGAGGATTAGTACTCTTGATATCTTTACCATATCTCTTCCCTGTTCTAGAGTGATCTATTTAAATTTTGCAGTCATCTCTATTTTCACTTCTTCCTCTATGACTTGTAAATCCCTCTCCGGATTCTCTTCTTGCTTCTTCTCATAGATTTCTTGAAATTTTTTGACGTTTAATAACCAAAGAAATTGCATAAAGGCCCTAGTTTTAACAAAAGTATCATCAACCAAAAACTCTTCACAAGCTTGCTTGATTATAGGGTCCAATTCTGTACCTATCAATTCCCCTGCTATTAAATCCAACTTAGGTTCTTTTGGTGGCTCTAGAACTCCCTTGTTTACTTCTTTATAGGTCACAAAGATTTGGCCTAGAGCATCTACTTGCTGTATTTGTTCTGCAATCTCTTTGTTATCAAAAATTCTTAGAGGAGACTATGATGGAGAGTACTCCTTTTCAACATGAGCGGGTCTTTCTTCCATTCTTTGTTTCTTTGATGGGGGTGGAGAATCAATTACATCCTTAGAAGTTTGAGGATGGGGAGAATCAAGGACCTCTACAATCTCCTTTTGTTTTCCAACTTGTTGTAAGGTTCATGGGATATCCCTTTTATCTATTTTCTTTTGTTGGCTTTGCTCTGGTATCACAACATTATAACCAGTCTTCTTTTGCACCATGTACCTCCCTGAGGGCAACCTTTTTGCAAATACAAGCTTGCTCAACAATTGTTTATCCTTTTCTGGATCATCCTTCAGAACCTTTTCCTTCTTTTCATTTAGGGTTTGAAAAATATCCTGAAAACTATCCATAAGAGTATGTATTTTCTTCCCCATTGGAGTTATGCTTTTTAGGGGATCCCATCTAGAATCAAATTGCTAGATAAAATCTAATGTCTTCCTGTATACCATCCATTTTTCTTTCCTAACCTCTTGTTCCTGCAACTTTCCTACATTCCTGACAATATCTTTAGGGAAATTAAAAATATGGTTAATCATGGCACACTTGGCTCTCTTCTTAAACATTTCATTATAGAAACCTTCTGGATCTGCTGTTCTCACAATTACAGTAGCCATATGGTATGGAGCTAGGATTTTATCCATGTAAACCCATCCACCCTTGGTAATTATGAATTGATGGGCAATGGTAACATTTGGGAATAAAATTCCCTTGCCTTTTCCAGTGAGGGCACACTCTTCAATATCTCCCAACTACCTAAAGAACTCTGTAATTCCAATCCTAAGGAGTACCTGATAGGGCAATATAAAAGGGGTCCCCCTGAAACCATACAACCTAATGACAGTTGATACATTGTAGAAAATAACATCTCCCCAATTGTGTACAATATTTAGATTCTTAGCAAACTGATTTGGTCTAATAAGTTGTGCCAATACTGTTGGGATTCTTGGGTTGTCTAAGAGAAACAACTTCCTGAGTCTGGCTGCAAAATGTTTATCAAAATTAATGAAACTATTATCCTTCTTATCCTAGGTCATTGTGAGGCTCCATAATTGGACCGGCATATCTTCACCATCCTTTTGTCTCACTAATTCCATTTCTTGTTCAAAATAACTTGCTCCTTTAAACAAAAGCATGTACATTATGAAAGAGTACCATCAAAAAGGCCTGCCATCTTCATTCTTTTGAATCTTCACTAATCCATTATGGATTAATTCAGCAATAAAAGGAGCAAAATCAAAAGTAATAGATATGGGTGCATGTAGAATTTGGATCACCATACACATCAAGTGTATTGGCATCCTTTCACTAACATCCTCCCCAAAAACCTGACATAATGACCAATATGCACCCTTAGCTCTGAGATCAAAATATTCTATTTTAAAAGGATCCTGAGTGTTCTGTCCCATAATAACCATTTTTCCAATTTTGGTGCAGAAATCCTTCAACAATTTGCCTCTGAAATTGTTCCTTAGTGCATCATACACTTGCCTTAGGTCTTCAAAATCAATATTCTCCAAACTATCTGAGGGTTCACTTAACCTAAATACCTTCCTAATCTCTTCAGTAGAAAATTTAATCAATAGTATTCCCTTTGCATCCCTAACCTCTCTAGTGATTGGATCATAACTCTTTGCAACCTGGATCATCAAATCCACATCTAAAAAGACACCGGGTATGACAAGTTTTCCTAAGTCAGACTGCCATATATTTCTTATAGGGTGAGGGGCATTTCTTTGACTAAAACCTACTTTGAATAACTCCAATCTAGTGATATCAAAGTCACCACTTGCGTTGATTGTACCAATTTTGGCCTCTCTAATAAAATTTGCTATGTCATATAAACCCTCCACTACTTTTACCCTAGGATCTTTGGGAATCAAACTCTTGGTTTTTACCAGGTTAGTAGTAGAGCCAGGAAGTAATTGCAACAAATCCTCATGCAAACCTCTTTCACTATACTCAATTTTACCAGACAATTCTTTCCTTGGTGCCATTTTTAGGGTTTATCTTTAAAAGAAACCTTTGCAAGATAGATAAATTATAGAACTGTGATTCTTTTAGTGGGGAAGCAATTCACACAAGTAGTTCACCAACATTTTTCTAGGAAACCACCAGGAGATAGCAGCCAGTCCTCGTAATTCTTCATGCCTGAGCCTCTACAAATTTTTGATCTCTTTGTGCTTCTAAGAGTGCGTGGAATTCTGATATATGAGCAATTAAAGCAGTCATTTCAACAATTTATATAGCACGATTCAACAATTACTCCGCTGAAGGAATGAACTATCACTTCTCAATGGGAAACTTCAAATTTGCATCACTTTATCTCCAATTTGAATTAGAACCATCAATCCTCATTATCAGATAATCTAATGGCCCGTCGCATGATGCATAGCATGAAAATTACTCATGTGAACATACGACTAATCATCACTTTATCTCTCTATTTATGGCAGTCTCTTATAACTTCCATCGTTAAGACAAAATGTTGTTCACATGATCACATAGCTTGAAAGAAGCTTATGTGAACATGTGAAAACCCGTTAGCATCAATCACCATCATTATCTTTCTTCAAGTTGCTGGTCCCACTTCACCTTTGTCAATAAAGAAAATCCACGCTTGCAACACCTGGCAAATTGTCATGTACTTTCTTTCTTTCTAAGCATTGGTGTCTGCTGACATCTTCCACATCAGAAAGTATTAACGACCCATCAGGGAGAAACCACATGCAAAAACTAACACTGGTCCTACTGATATTAGCCAATGAGAAAATGTAATTCATGTACATCTATCAAAAGTCCCACCTGAGAATCGCACTTGGCTTTATGCAAGATCGATAGCTTGTCGCATGATCGTATAGGCCTCTAAGATCCCATGCGATTATACGACAGCTGTCTGATCTTCCCCTTTTTACTTTTCACACTTCAGAGATTCCTCTTCCACTGGCCCCACTGTCCTTTACAAATAAAAGGCCGCCACTTGTGAAATACTTGTAAGTGGTCCCACCTTGTTTCCGCATCAAGCTTCATTATAAAATCAACGACCATTTCACATGTTCGCATGGCTTGGAAAGATTCCATGCAAACACGTGACCGCCGTTAGATCTTCTTTCATAGTTGAATGAAAATTGAAACATTAGAATATAAGGTAATTAGGACATAGGATATATTATTTATATCACCAGGTTTCTAGACTTAGGGAAAAAAGATATAACCCCCTCGTGAAAAATAAATTCATGTGCTCTTCAATGAACTTAAGTGACTTAAAAATTAATGTTCAAATAGAAATGAAGAGAATTACTTAAGGTTTATTTCAAAATGGAAGACATTTTAGTGTTTTTACATGAGTTTGAAATTCTTCAAGGACAAGACCTAGGGTAAGGATTTTTGAACTTGGTTATGACAATTTTGAAAAAATTTGACACCTGGACCCAGGAAAACTTCACAAACTAGAGGACCTAACCAACATTTGGACAAAACCTTAGAAAATTAAGAATATACCCAACAGGTTCAACTCCACAATCTCTCCATTATCAAACCATATTTTTCACTCCCCTATCTCAATGTTTTACTTTAAGAATTTATGTCAAATGAAAGCTTATGTTAGCATGTGTATCCTAAAAAGATGATTTTTTAATACTAAATTTCAAATAAAAAGATAATTGCATATCAGAAATAATATAATAAATAATACAAAATAAGAAATTTTTCCAACCACCAAGTTTTATGATAGGATCACAATAGGAAGTTGGTAGTTGTTCTTGCCACTTGGTTAGGATGACTAAGATTCCTAACTCCACCAAGTCTCCAATGGCCCAATGAAGACTTCACAAGGCTCCACCTTGTTACTCCAAGGAATCCTTCAAGGTTCATCACTCCCTCTATGCTTCACTCCAAACTCCTAAGTAATCACCTCATTGATTCAAATTCAAACTCTTCATGGTCTCTTCTTAAGAAAATTGCTTCTTACCTCCTTAGAAAAGTGATGACTCTAGAAGGGGTGTGGAGGTAGAGTAATTAAGTTTTTATGGCACTTCTTGATCCATCTTATCAAGGTCTTCCACTTGGATTCTTACCGATTTCACCAAAGTCATTATTCTAGCCTTGTAGCCGTAGAGCCCCAATTGGGCCTCCTTGCCTAGATCTATAAAACTTCTAACAAAAGCTTCCCAAAGATCTAACCAACCTAATTGAATAGACAAGTACAAGAGACTACAGAATAAATTGAATAAATAGAGTTTAAATCAATGTGCGACACTTGTAGTACTAGAACCAAAGTTTTATAAGTGTGGTTGTTGTTGCACTAAAAGATTAACCTGTCAATGCTCGATACAACCATTAGACTTATAGAATCCACAAGAGGTAGTTAAATGATGTCACAAATATTAGGAGGGACATTAAAACACTAAAAACAATCTTCCATTAGCATTACTTGCCACAAACCCGCATCACTCATAAAGGAGATTCAAACCAACGACCAAGCTCTGATACCACTTGTGACAAGTGGGGTTGCCATTGAACCAAAACACCAACTTGTCAATGCCTGATACAATCAATAGACTTATATAATCCATAGGATGTAGTTAAACCATGTGAAGGATCTCATGAGGGACACTGACACACTGCCAACACGAATAATGACATAAAATAGGGAATGTGTATAGACTCTTGAGCTATCAACAAGATTACTATAAAATATACAATTTCCCTTATCGATGATGGTTGATATTATGGACTATTTAAGTGGAAATAATTAATTGACAAAGATAGATCTAAAGAGTGGATATCACCAAATCTAGATAAGGGAGCAAGATGAATCTAGTAGAAAACCTTCAAATTATAGAGAGTCCTTAAGGGCAAGTTTCTAGAATACTCCTTATAGTCAAATAGAATTTTATGCCATAGAGGATATGTTAACAAGTGATGTTTTGAGTACACTAAGAATCACTTGAGGGTTGTCATTTATGGAAACACACATGTTATAGTGATCGCGTGTAGTAAGAATAAGTGTTGGAGACATAGTCATGAAAATGACTAAGTACAAAATTAGAATTATAGTATATTGCAGTACTATTTTGGTTAGCGAAGGTGATATATGATATGTTATGGCTTTGAACTTAGAGGAAGAAATTTTGGGAAATGTATGACCTTCAATTAAGGTTGCACATGTTTTGGTACTGATATTAGTAAGTTACAGTAATATGAAGGCATGTGAATACATAGGAACAATAAAATAGGGCATATGAATAATCACGATGATTAAGGGAATGATAGATAGAATGGAGACGTGCTAAATCAGATAAAAATTGTATATTTCAAACACTTTGGTAATATAAGATTTCTGACTCAGTATTTATCATTTGTATAAATAATTATTATGTTTTTTTTTGTATTTGAGAGCCCACTGGATGACAAAATAGATATAAATAAAGAGTGTTTTGTGCAAGCGATAAGTGTGAATGCTATGTATGAGTTCATGGATGTGAATTTTGGATATTAGTAATGGTTGATAGTAGATGTGAGATTAGAGATTGATAGAGCTATAACTGGAACTATCAAAGCATAACAGATGCTTGTATTGTTCACTCTTGAAGAACACTTTTGTTATTGAATTATTGTTTGTAAGAGTTGTAAGTTTAGTATACCTTTAACAAGGTTTTTTTATACCCCTAATAGGGTTTTTATTCCTCTAACAAGGAAATTTACTATGTAATACTTAGCTCCTAACAGGGCTAGATCTCCTAATAGGGATTCTATATTTTAGTGCATACTTATGGGTACCATCCCCACCAGGGTTTTCCCTTGGCCATGGTTTCCTCAAAAAAAAAAATGGTGTTATGAGTTATGTGTTATGTGTTTATATTCTTTTCATTTCAACATTCATATGGTTTATTTGCAATTTGTTTAAATTTAAATTGAAGTGTTGTAATATCAATTCACCCCCCCTCTCAGTATTACTTAATTCTAAGAATTGGTATTAGAGCTCTAGGCCCTTGGATAGAAAGCATAACAACTTAAGGGAGATCATAATGGATTCAAAAATTTTACAAGAGAACTTTGAAGTTGCACTTGATAACGTGGACAAAGAAAAGGCTGGGAATGGAGAATTGAAATTCAAGTTAAGAAGAGAAAAAGCTTTTATCAAGAAACTAAAGGAACAACTTGAAATTTCAAGAAGGCAGAGACAAGACCGTATGGAAAAGATCAGGGAGGATTCAAATAATGATACATAAGATCAAATAAAGAAGTTGGAGTAAGAAAAAGAACAAATTAATCTTCTGATGATTAAAGAGATTCAACATGAAAAGGATGGAAGATACAAAGTTGAAGAGACTCTAAAAGAAGGAAACATACAGACATGAGAGATGCAGATAGAGCTTGATCACTAAAAGGACAAATGCCTGGAATTGGAGAAATACAATTAGATCATAAAAGGTGAACTCACTCAATCCAAATTACACATTTAGAAGTTACACGTGAGTAGTGATAAAATTAATGAAGAAAGAGAGAGAGGCCTAAAGGAGACATGAATTTAATAGGATACAATGAAAGAAAATGTTTTAAGACTCGTGAAGAATCACATGAAGCGAAGATTGAAGATAGATCCACTCTTGAAGAACCTAAAGATTAGATCAAAAATTTTAGAGGTAGATGCTTTGGATGCCACAAACTTTGACACATGACAAGAGATTGCATAGGTAAAGGTCCTTTCAAACCCTTTACTGGTTATTGTTATAAATGTTATGCATATGGACATAAGAAAGAAGAATGTTATAGAAAACCTAATCAGTCAAGAAGAAGACAAGATTACATTAGAGAAGAATTAGCAATGAAGATCACATGCTACAAATGTAATAACCTTGGGCATACTGCAAGGTATTGTAATCTATAGGTTAATCAAGACAGAAGATCACCTACATGTTTCAAATGCAACAACATAGGACACATAGTGAAGTTCTGCAGGTATGATATAATGGACAATAGAAGAGGACCACCACCTATGGTTATAAAGAAGAATATTGGTGACAGTGTTAAAAGTCTTAGCGAATACATAGATGAATTTAAGAATAATTTCAAGAAACCAACAGATGAAGATGATGGGAAGATATTGAAGGTAAAATATTTCAATAAGCCATTGGTTCAGGGAGAGATAGTAGATGCTACTATATCTTCACAAGATGTTAACATTGCTACATGGACCTAAAAGGCTGAGCATGGCCTTAGGGGAAGCATTGGATATAGATAATAGATTATATCAAGCCCTTGATTATGTGTAATAAGCTCATGCAAGATTAGATATGGTGTAGAGAGACATTATGGAGTCTATATCTATGATCACAACAGTTGGAGATTCATAACCTATGAGGGTGAGATTTATGTTTGACTAGATGGTGTGCGAAGTTGAGCTAATTGTGGTAAATCCATTTACTCACCTTATGATGGATTAAAAACCTTAAAGAACATCATTTCTTCACCATTTGATGAGCAGCGACCAAGGAGACAAGAGTAGAGAAGCACATCAGCCACCTAGCAACCACATTGAGTGATCGATTGAAGAAGTTTTGAAATTTGGCATATTCAAGGTATTTAGATCATATACTCTATAAGAAGCTATGGATGCACCTATCATATATGATGTTATTGATAGAATAAGGTAAAATTTTTAGAGGCACCCATTTAAGTCTTGTGAGAATTATTCAGAAGGAGCATTTTTGCAAACCCCATACAATGTCCTTCATGTAGAAGACATTAGGGCTTACATCATTGCAAATATAAGACCATAGGAGATGCAAAAATATTTAGGGAGATAGATGAGATGATAGATTCAGATGGGAAAATGAAGGAATAATTCAAAAATTTAGAAGAGAAATCAATTATAAATCTAACCCTTCTAAATGAGTTCTGTGAGACTGAATGTTTCAAAATTATACTAAGCAAAATCCATGATTAGTTCATTTGGATATGAGAGTATCCTGTAAAGATATGTAGCTAGTTGATTTATGAGATAACTGGATTGGAAAATACTGGAGCCCTCCATGTGGTAGAGAAAATCATCAAGAAACAAGTAGAAATCCTAACACATTCCAAATGGGACAAGCAAGTGATGATAGTTAATGATATATTCCAGCAAGATGTGAGACTGGTAGCAATGCTACTAGGATACAAGTTATATTACAGTAGCATACCTAATTCTTTATCAATAGTGGTAATCATGATGTCTTACAAAATGGTAAATGAAAACACTAGATATAACCTATGGAAGATCCTAGCACATCAATTCTTGGAGAAGGGTATGTGCAGGATCATGGTATGCCAAAAGGTGGCAATGTCAAAAAGAAGTCTTGATTTATAGACTCTTTGAAAAACAACTATAAATTTCAAATAATATAATATTTTTATCTGAAATATACATCACATTCTATACTTCACCTAATAAAATTTAATAGTAAACAATTCTTTCAATTTGATGAAGTTTAGACTAAGCTAAGGTGGTCAAACATGAGAGTTCTTATATGCGGGAAAATTTGTATCAAAAAAATCATAATTAATTATTTACTTGGAAATTAAATACAAAAAAATATACCTCACATCCGGACACGAGTCTACTACTTTTTATCTAGAATCTTATAAAAAAATATCATCATTTGATTTTGTTTAATGTGATGAGACATACACCTACTTGTTATCATTCTAGTCCTGATTGATAGACTTATTGAAAAATATCTATAACTTTCAAATTGTATAGCATTTTTTAAATCCAAAACATGTGTTACATTCTATGCTTTTCCTACTACAA
Organism: Chamaecyparis obtusa; assembly: GCA_027943335.1. Classification (NCBI taxonomy): domain Eukaryota; kingdom Viridiplantae; phylum Streptophyta; class Pinopsida; order Cupressales; family Cupressaceae; genus Chamaecyparis; species Chamaecyparis obtusa. Next base: position 143,176 of record BSBK01009947.1, read on the forward strand.
GAAAAATAAAAAAAATTCAATTTGATAGAGTTTAGACTAAGTTAACGTTGTTAGACATGAGAGTTTTTGTATTCTGGAAAAGTTGTAGAAGAAAAATGATAATTAATTATTTACTAAGAAAAAAATTACAAAAAAATATGTCACATTTGAACATGATTCTACTACTTATATCTAGAATCTTGTAAAAAAAATTATCATTTGATTGTGTTTAAGGTGGTCAGACATACACCTACTTCTTATTTTTTCCTAAAATTTTCATCATATAGAATAATTTTCTTTAAAAAAAGGCCTAGTATCTTAGAAACTAAATTAAATTTTCTATAGATTATCTTATTACATATTTTTGATATGATATTTGTAACTTGTTCAAAATTTTATGTCAACTTGCCTAAACCTGATTTTCTGAATTTTCATTGCCACTTAAGGGCCTAGTTTGGCATACCATGATGCTGCACATACCCAGAATGTGAGGATTGTTAAGAAGGATAAGTCAAAATCATTCAGATTTGGTTCACTCTTGGTTCACATGTACATTCATATTGAGCACAAATTTCCCATAATGCACCCTAGAGCATTGAAGGATGATGTACCTACTGATATACAAATATTAGAGAACTACCAGGGATAGAACAAAAACTAGGTAGATGGTGACTTGTTTTCAATGACTAAGATTCTTCAAAGGAAAATGAAAGAGAGATATAGGAATCATGATGATTTAGTTGATAAATACAAGGACACTATTTGTTTCATGTTTGAAACTGATTTTGTATGCTTTAAAGCAGTTGAGCTAAGCCTAGGAAGAAATGGTGCTACCCTATGGGGTATGAGGTTAGTTTTGAGGTTCTTACAATGCAAGTGAACATGTAATAGCATCTGAGATAGATACTTCTAAAGAAAGATGGGGAACTTACTTGGAAAAGTCTACAAAGGTTAGAGAAGAACATGATAAAGGAACAAGGAAGATGAAAATAGAGAAAATGGTAGATGAAATAGCACTGAATGCTGGAATCACAAGGGAAAAACTAAAGGAAGTAAGGAAAAAGATGATAGAAGGGTCTTCTAGCATGAGGATTGAAGCACCTCCTCCCTCTGAAGTAGAAAAGATAGTAAGTCCTACTTCTAATGTAATTGATTTATCAATCACTTCTGAGAAGTTAGCACAAGAGGATGCACCTGTGAGCATTCCTAGGAGATCTATAAGATCAAACATGCCTATTATCCCTAAGAAAAAAAAGGTTGAGGTAGAGACAAAGAGAAAAGAGGACAAGTACCTAACATAAAAGAAAGAAGAAGTAGTAGAACAAAAAAAGGCAGAAAACCTATGGAAACTGGATATCAAAATACTGTAGAAAAGAATAATAAAAGATGAAAATTTGAAGACACTAAATAGGTACTATGAGAGGTATGACTTTGAAAATCAATAAGTGATTGAAGATATAGTGATTGAGAACTTGTTAGCTTATAAGAAGAATCTGCTAGAGATTGAAGGCAATATTCCTGAAGACTTGTATAGCAAGTTAGAAATCAGAAAACATTTGGCTCATACTGAAGATGAAACAATAAGAAATAAAGCAATAGAAGACATGCTACCTATAGTTTCCATACAGGAAAGGGAGAGAATAATTAAAGAACTCAAACCTCTATTGAGGACTAACGCCAGACTTGTAAAGATTACGGCAAGAAAATATGATGAGGTAATTGAAGACACACAAAAGGCATTGGATCAAATTCTTATGAGCAACATGCCTGAGAAGACTTCACCTCCCAAAGTGACCAAACCTACTTTTGTCACTAGGGATTGCACCCGTGATGGCTAAGTATGAAACCTAGCAATCCCGTGAAACATGGGAATACCCTCAAGATGTGGGACTGCTTCCTAAGAATAGACCTCCAAATTAAGGGCTGACTTCTCCATTTGTATCACCTGAACTGCACTAACTTTGAAGGGAAAGGGATAGAGGGATTGCATAAAACTGAAACAACTAAATCTAACTTAGGTGATTCACCAAACTGAATAGATCCACAAACTAAAAATCAAACCCACAATATAACCCAACACATAATATGAACTCCACAACTCTTCCAAATTTGATTTTCCCCTTAGAAAATAATTAGGTGTTGATTGTGAATGAGAAGGAAAGATGATTTTCACAACTCAACATAGTTAGATGCACATAGATTTGAAAACCTTAAAGAAGATCAATGCTTGCAAAACAATCAAATGAACATACTATCATGTAAAGGATCAAAATTAATCACAATACATAACACTAAGTTCATTAACCAACTCACAAACTATAGAAAAGAAGGGATAATTTTGCTATTAGCTGGAATAAAAGGAGTCATAATATCAGATTGCTTCTCAAAGAGCTACAAAATTCACCTCGTGAGAATAAGGGAAAGAAGAACTAACCTTCAATCAGCAAAGGTGAGAGGCATATGTAGAAAATTTGTAGAATCTGCATTGAAGTCCACTATCTCTCCAAAAATAGAAAAGCCTCAGCCATTAGGACCATGATCCCATCACTTTGAAATTTGGATGCCATATTCCTGAGAATATAGGGGGATGGAAAAAGTGGAGTCCCTAAAATAGACTAGTCAAAAGAAGACCCAAACCCACTAAGTCATGCAAAATAATGATATTCTGACAGTGGTTTATAGAGCAGCACATGTCCAAAATATCTTACAATGAGCTCTTTCATTGACTTGTAACATTTAAGAAAACATTCCCCCCCCTAAGTGGATTTAAATATATTTTGAGATATTCTCAACTCAAAAAATGAGGAAAATATCTAAAATATTTACAATTTTAATACAATCCACATTAAAAAAAATTCCAAAATAATATCCCCCTATGCTAAAATATATGAATACATGATAACATTATCACCTAAGTCAAAAAAAATGACTTTGATGATGGAACCTAGGGCATCAAATAATTAATATAATTATCTTAGGAAAGATAATTATATTAATCTATTAACAAATATTAACCAGCCCGTGAAAAGCATATCAAAGGGGATTAAAAATACTCAGCCCTAAAAAAGGGGAGATCAAAGAAAAGATGCAATTATGGAAACCCTTGATCAAAAATTACATCATCTCTGCAATCATTTCTTTGCAACTCGGCAACTGGCAACATGGTAAACTCACTGTAGTCTTGAAACAACAACCTTCCATTCTTGGGTATTAGAAACATCATTAGCATCTTGGCAACTGTACAAAGAGGTAGGCACTGATGTTTACATCATTGCAATGTTTATTTTTCTAATTGATATTGAACTGTATCATGTCAAGGGCATCAATGGCATCACTGTTTGTTTCCATTTCATTTTATAGCATTGTTATATCTCTATATTTGAATGGCATTGATAATATCTCATGGTATAAACTGTTACATTGCTTTGAAAATTGCAACAAATATCTGTTATTACTTAGGGCATTTGATATTTTTGGCTCTGTATCTATTTTCATTGCTACAACATATTGAATCTTGAAGGCCTGATGATGCAAATGCTAGGGCATGAATAGCATCTCTGCTATTTCAATACATTTTATCCTCTATTGTAGCTCATTCCTTCGAGCTAGGACATCAGCAATCATCCTTGTTATAGCATTGTTTTTTTGAATTTGAAACTCTTAAATCATGCAAAGCCTGCAAATCATGTGCTAGGGTACTAAACTTGATTGATTGGCATCTGTAATGCTTGAGCTGGGGCACAACACCTATCATAACTATTCAATGTATTGCTGCACTATGTTTGCCATATTTGAATTCACTGTTCTATTTGATTGATTGCTTTTGGCATTTGCTGAAGGTGTTTGGCATTGTTTGTATTGGAAAAGATGAAGGCATCATGTATTAATAATGAGCAATCATATGTTTAAAAGTCGAGGACTAGGTACAATATTGTTTTGCATATATATCCTTCTCTGTTTTGACACCTAGGGCACAGTCTTGCATGGTTTCACTATTTGCATGGCCCAAAAATGCAAGGCAATGGCACGGTTTTGAGAACCCAAGACATTAGAGGGCATGCTATTGTTGATACACTGCAACACAAATTCCAAAGGAAATGCATTTGTTTTGGTATACTGGTACATTGCTATGCTATGTGTATCTCGATGTTGCATCTTCAGAGGCATACTGGACTATTCTGTAACCCAAGAATACATAGTATTCATCGAGGGCATGCTTTTGAATTAATTTCAATACACACACTGTTCTTTTCTTTTGCATGGTATACTTTTTTAAGAAGCCTGAAAACATATGTTCATCGAGGGTATACCCATTAACACCTTGCTGTGACCTTCATGTTTGAATTGTGTGGTGTTATTATTTGTGTTCAATATGCTTGTGCACATAACTTGCTACTCTATTTGTGTTTCTCAGTACACCAGTTTGAACCTTTAACCTTTGATGTTGACACCACTGTATGTCAAAGCTTGAGAAAACAAGGCTTCTAATGTGTATTGAGTTTTCACTTGTTACCATATATCTAATGTGTCCAAAGCACTTGGCCCAATGACACATATTTTGATTTGATATTTCATGCCATATATGCATCTAAACATGATTATTGCCACAAGAATACCAACAGGTTATTATCATGTCCTCATTGCTACTGGTACATTCATATCTCTATTTTTAAAGCATCATCTTCTTACTTGTTTTCCCCAAGTAACTTTTTAGGTGTACATACCAATGCCATGCCTTGGAACATTATTATACTAATTCTACCCCTCTGGTTATGCAACCTCTTTTGGGTTTGTGGATTGTGTACCCTCAACTATAACATATGAACATCTATGCAACAGAGTGCCCTGTCTAGCTCATAGGCTTGTGTACTCTATAAATAGCTTTGTTATGTTCTTGATGCCATGCAGCCCTTCTATTTCATTACTTTATTGCTTGATGCTAGATCATCTGAATGTTCCTCTATATGTATACACAGTGTGTGATCTTGGCCCTTGAAGGAGCAACAGATAAATTACAATGAAATTACTTTATCGTTACCTCTATCAAGGACCAAGTTCATTCATGGAACTCTTTATGGATTAGCTTCACTGTATCTACACATGAAACAAACACGTCAGTGAAAACATGGTGCCTCTTTTGATTTTGAGTCTGGTACATAGCTTTGAGCACAACCTTTATGAGAGGTGCATGGATGGGTGTGTATATGCATTACTGTATTGTGATATTAGCCATTGCTTAGATCCATTGGATCTAACCCAAATCCCCTTCTTCTTCCTTTTGTAGGTTCTGGATCACAGGAGCTTCTGGACAAGATGACTTCGGACTTACAAAACCAGGCAATGTCTGGTACCCCAATACCACATCTTATTTTATGTACATTTACACTCATTCATTTACTTCTAGTAAAGGCTATGCTCATGGCCTATGTGAGCCTAGATAGATGTTCTTTCTTTTCAGCTCTTTTTACTTCTCTGCTTAGAACAAAATGGTACAGATAGATGTATATGTAGATGCATATGCTATTCATTTCTTTTCTTTTCCATGTATTGCAATGAAATGAACACAAATTTAATCCAGATCACTTAATAACACAAACTAGGTTATTGTAGCTCATCTAGTAATTAAGTTTTCAAAATATGGCAAAAATATGACAACACCTACACCTTTGGAAATGGGATAAAGTTCCAAGACAACTCAGAAGAGCATAGAAGGAAGCAAAGTTGACAAGAAAATAGACTTCTTTGTTACTCCTATGCCTATAACACTTGACACCTCACTTGATATAAATGATCCTTTTCAAGGTAATCTAGATAGTGCAATGATAGTAGAAGAGGAAGGATAGAAAGATGAAGAAAACGAAGAAGAGATAGGAGCAGAAAAAGAAGAGGTTAGAGTTGAGATCAAATAAGAACTTGACACCTCCTCCAACCTATTCTTGGCAAGTATGGCTAGACCAGTAAGCACTAATGTGGAAAGTATGGATGAGGATGAACTCATGAGATTATCCTTTATGGAATTTGCTAAGGCAAAAGAGAGGTCAAAACAAAAAGGGGATAAGAAGGTTAAGGTGATTTATAGGACAGTAGGAACTATAAACAAAATACTCCCTACACCTCTTAAATTTCAAGGAAAGGATGATGTAGCGAACTTGAACATGGCACTAGACAACTTTGACAATCATTTTGAGTAACTATTGAAAATCATAGAGGAAAAGGATGAAAAAAGATACTTAGAAAAGAAGTTGAAGGAATTTTTCTAGTCCATCTCATGGGACTTGGGAATTTTGAAAGCAACCACAATTAAGGCCAAAAAATTTTCTGGCACAAGGAAGAAAGTTGTACAGTTATTGTATAAATCCTACTAGATACATAAAGAATATTGAGGATATCATAGCTAAGGATAGAGTTACATTGGATAACATGATGGATAGTTGTGAGACCTTCTCACAAACTATGTTAGAAATGGATAAGTAGACATCCAATATTTTTGACAAAGTAAATGTCCTAGATATAGAGAAAGGGAGATTAGTGCCAATATTTGGTTTCCTAAAGAGTTTAATCACTCCTAAGCTATCTTACCATGTGACCTGCAAGTTGTCTTGAATAGGCTCTTTCTTTGAGGTGGCTCCATGGTGTTAGGAACCTTCAAAAATGTTCTTCTCAACATGAGATTCTCTCCATCCAACACTAGCCCTGCCTTGGAGATAGGTGAAGTTACACTTTGGGTGTCCTCTTCTTGTACCAACTAATTTCTCCTCTCTCCCATTGATGATGTAGAACCTTTCATAGAACATCTACCCATGGTATGTCCCACTTGATTACAATTATAGCATCTACCTCTGAAGACTGAATTGGTCCTCTCTTGTGACTGAAATCTACCTCTTGATGGACCTCTTCCTCTATATTCCCCTCTCTGAAAAGATCCTCTAAACTAATTGCCACCACTATTATCCATAGATTGATTATCTTCTTTTCTATTAGGACTCTGTCCTCTTCCATAGTTGTTCTTGCCTCTGAAACCTCTGTTATTGTTTCCACCTCTACCTCTTGATTGAAGTCATTACCATTCTTCCTCCTAGCTTTCTCCTCTACTCTTAAGGCCAACTAAAAGCATTTGTGCATATTAGTAGGAGCCAACATGCTGATTTCATCTTGGATTCCTTGCCTCAATCCATTGAGGTACCTTGCCACCTTCTCTACCTCTTCTTCCTACCTTCTTGCTCTTAGACTTAGCTTATTGAAATCCTTAGTGTAGGTGCTGAATGATAAATCTATTTGTCTTACATTTTTCAACCTTTGATACCTTTGTATCTCATAATCAGTGGGCAAGAATTGTGCCCTCAACTTGATTTTCATCCTTTCCCATGAAACTATCTTTTTCTTCCCATTAGCTAGCCTATCCTCCCGCATCATGTTCCACCACACCAATGATGATCCCTTGAGCCTAGCTTTGGTACAATTGACTCTCTTTTCATCTACCACTTCCTTATATTCAAATTGATTATCTATGGCCTCTACCCAATCCAACAACTCCTCACCATTCAAACTGCCACTATAATAAGGTATTTGTTCCATGCTACCTTTTTTGATGCATTTGAATGCATCCAAGAATGCCTTGTATTTATCATCAACTATCTCTTTCCCTTTTCTAGATGTCTCCCTTGTTTGACTTTGAATTTCATCTTCACTCTCATCACCCCATTTAGTGATCCTATTCCCTTTTGATTCTGTCAAATTGGCCTTTTCCAATAACTCTTGGACCAAGTCCACTAGGACACCTCTACTCATTTCCTTTGGAGGCATGATGTCAACCACTTAAATCTCTTGCCCTTTAGACATACACAACCTTCAAGAAATTCCTGCTTTGATACCACTATAATGTAGAGGGTTTGGGTTCTAGTCTTCTCTCCAAGCTTCTAACTCCTTCTCACCATCCAATGGTTAGTCCTTGTATTATCTTCCTCACTTTATATCTCCAAGATCCTCTCTACCAACTTCTCCTCCAAGGTATAGTTGGTATCTAGAATATACACTACTTCTAAGACCAATTAGGCCTTTAACTCCCTAGGCTTCTCTACTAGAATTCCCCTCTAGAACCTCAAACCCTTTCTTAGGATCCTCCCACACATTACTTCTACTCTCCAATAAGTCCTAGACTCTTAAAACATCATTTTTAACCCTTCCATACACCTATGGATAGTCGACCAAGTCATTAAGTGTCAAACTCAATAGGAGGCCTAATTGGCTCAATTCCTAGTAGGCCCATTTTCACTGATTTTGGCTTCAAGCTCTGAAAATCCCCAAAAAAACTCATAGAAGACCTTGAAAATATTAAATATTTCTACTAACTCTCTTCAAATCCAAAGTTTAAGCTTCTAGATGCACCCACAACCCCATCTACTAGTAGGCCCTAGTTTTAAGTCTATTAATTAGGCGTCTAGACTTGTCTGCACAAAAGACTAGAAAATTGGTCTCCAAACCTCTGATCACTTTCTCCAACCTCTTGAATCTTCAAGGTAACTCTTAGGTATTTTCATAAATTCCTCTAAGTACTTTCCTCAAGTCATGGGTGCACATGCTAACTCCTTCTATTCCCTATCCTGGCTCACCTGTCTTCAACACTGAGCCGTAAGGCTTCCCATCTGACCATGAAATCTTGGTGCCATCAAAAAGATGAAAAAAACAACAATATCTAAAGACTCTAACCTATAATCCCCTATGGTTTCAGCCATTTCCACCAGTGGATGTTTAGGTTAGAGCCATTTCAAGCATGGAGGCTCTATAAATTGGTTTTACAGACCAGAGGCTTGAAATGTTTTCCAAATCTCACTCTTCTAACATAGAAACAAAAGAATAAATGAAATGTAAAGATAGAAAACTAAAATAAACTACCATGGATTTGGATCACTCCAATCAATCCATACAGGTTGTACAAGACACATAGAAGACCTACAAACAGTGAAAACTCGCACATGGCATCCGTACAAAAAATTCTAAATCATTGAATTTAGTCCAAAACTTCATTTAGCCTTCAAAATTCATCATTCTCATGCTCATATACCAAAGGGCCATTTGGCCTATTAGACCTACTCAAAGACTTAGTAAGGACTCCTAAGTCCTGTATAAGAACATTTAAGGTTCTAAGACCTTATTTAGACCATTGCAAACCAAACTACCATTTTGATATTCTTTAGACCATTTAGACCAAATAGAACACTAACTCTCCCTGAGCTCATTTGGCTCTTACAATCACAAACATGGTTCCAAACAAATGAATGTTAATCTAACTCACAAAAAACCTCTATCACAACCCTAAATACTCACTATCTCATCAAGGTGGGAGGTTCCCTGCACCATACTCCCCTAGGACAAAGAACTCAAGTCCCTTGAGTCAGGACGTCTTCAATGGGGACTCCATGCTTCAAGATTTCTATCTCTATCATCCAAATAGCTTTAGCATTAGGTAATCCCTTCCATTTAACTAGGTACTCCTTATATGTGCCTTTCCTTATCTTCTTAATCACCTTAGTATCCAAGATGCTCTCCAAATTCAAAGGGATGGGGATTGGAAAATCCTTAACCCACTCATCATCTCCCAAAGCTAAAAGGTCAGGTGGATCTATATCTAGTGCTGGTCGCTTATAGGGATACAAATTACAAACATTGAAGATGGGAGAAATTCTCAAATTAGGGGGCAACTCCACTTCATAAGCATTCTTTCCATACTTGTGCAAAATCTTCAAGGGTCCTATCTTCTTCATAAGTAACTTTGTAGGTTGACCCTTGGGTAATCTCTCCTTCTTGAGATAGGGAAGGACTAGATCCCCTACCTTGAATTTCAAATCTTTCCTAGACTGATCTGCCCTAGCTTTGTACTTCTCTCCTTGTTTTTGCAAGGTTCTTTTGACCTTCTCATGCAACTCCTTCATTTGTTCTGTAAATGTCTCACCTTGAGCACTCCTCTTGTCCTACAAATTGAGATCTCTCAACTCTTGGATTCCCCTAGGATGAGTCCCATAGACTATTTCAAAGGGGATTTTACCTGTACTCCTATTAATGGAGTCATTATAGGCAAATTCTTCTTGACTAATGATATGATCCCATGACTGTCCATGCTGCTTGGTCAATCATCTTAGCAAATTGCCTAGTGACCTGTTCACTACCTCTATTTGGCCATTTGATTGAGTATGGTAGGCTGAAGAAAATGATAAATTTTTACCTAACATATTCCATAGGGTCCTCCAAAAGTGGCCCACAAATTTTCTATCTCTGTCACTTACTATGTTTAGAGGAAAACCATGGATCCTAACAATGTCTCTGAAAAATAGTCCTGCAATTTGTGAGGCATCATTGGTTTTCTTGCATGGTATGAAGTGTTCCATCTTGCTAATATGGTCCACCACCAAAAATACACTATCATGTCCTCTAAATGTCTTTGGAAACCCAAAAATAAAGTCTTTGAGGTATGGATAAGGGTTGGTATAGTCCTCTATTGCTACTCTGTCCTTTAGCCCTCTGATAGATCTGACATTGTTCTAAAAACTTCCTAACATCTGATTGCATTTTAGGCCAATAATAATGCCTATTCACCTATTCTAGTGTCTTTTCCACTCCAAAGTGGCCTCCCAAACTTCCTTGGTGCTTCTCCTTCACTGTGTTTTCTCTCATTGAGCATTGAGATATACACATGAGGTGTCCTTTGAATAACAGTCCTTCCTACAATATATACTCACTAAATTATACCTTGAATCTCTACCTAAACCTTTCACATGCCTCATAGGCATCCTTGAAGTCTTTGTCCTCCTTGTAGAGGCCTTTCAAATCTTCCATACTCACACTTTGCAACTGAATTTCCTAAAAAGTTAACACTCTTCTACTAAGAGCATCAGCAACCTTATTACTAACTCCCTTCTTGTGCTTGATTACAAAGGTGTAAACTTGTAAGGATTCAACCCATTTAAGATGTCTTTGGTTCAATTTGTCTTTCCCATTTAAGAAGCTAAGGGCATGATTATCTGTATAGACCACAAACTCCCTTGGTTGGAGATAATGTCTCCACTTTTTGAGTGCTTGCACCATTGCATACAACTCCAGATCATAGGTGGAGTAATTTTGTTTGGCTTCATTCAACTTCTGAGAAGAATTCCATAGGGTTCCCTTATTGACTTAACACTGCTCAATTAGCCAGCTTTCTAGCATCACATTCAACCACAAATAACTGATTAAAATTTGGAAACCTCAAGGTGGGTAGCTCTGCAATTCCTTTTTTCAACATTTCAAACCCCTTATTAGCTACCTCAGTCCATTTGAATTGACATTTGATTCCACCTTTAATGGTGTTGAGGATAGGTGCACACACATGACTGAAATTCCTCACAAACTTTCTATAGTATGATGCCAAACCATGAAAACTTCTAACATCTCCTATGGACTTGGGTGTAGGCCAATCCAAGATTGACTTAACTTTATCAGGATCCATCTTCACAGCCATTAGCAACCACAAAACCAAGGTAAACTAATTTAGTTTTTAAGAACTCACACTTATCTTGATTGATCATCAATTTCTCTTTATGCAACCTCCTCAAGACCTTATCCAAAAGCCCCATGTGTTCCTCTTTAGACCTGCTAAAAATCAGACTGTCATCAAGATAAACTAATACAAACTTACCGACGATGTCTACCAATATTTCATTCATGAGCCTCATGAATGTGCTAGGAGCATTGGTTAGGCCAAATGGCATCACAAGCCATTCATTTATCCCTTCATTTGTTTTGAAGGTTGTCTTCTATTCATCATCGGGCCTAAATCTGATTTGTTGGTAGCTTGATTTCAAATCCACCTTGGAGAAGTAGCATGAACCCACTAAGTTATCCAACAAGTCTTCAATTCTTGGCATTGGAAATCTATACCTAATGGTGATCTTGTTGATGGATCTTGAATCGGTGCACATCCTCCATGTACCTCCCTTCTTTGGTGCAAGGATAGTAGGTATAGCACAAGGGCTCAAACTCTTCCTTATCAATCCCTTATCTAACAAATCTTGAATTTTCTTGGCTATCTCTACATTTTGGTTTGGTGTCATCTTGTATGCTTCTTTGTTTGGAAAGTTTTCTCCAAGAATGAGGTCTATTTTATGGCTTATCTCCCTCATGGGTGACAATGCACTTGGTAACCCATTGTCCACTATCTCATGATACTTGTCCAAAAATGTTTGTACATCTAAATGTATACTAACTTTATCCTTATCCTCCTCTTTTGGCTTCACTACCACTGCACAATAGACCTCTTTCTCCTTCTTCATAACCTTAAGAAACTCTTTCCCACTCAAAAGCATAGCACTAGCCCCTACATGATTCTCCTCATTAGGTTCTTGCAATGGATCCATTTGAAACTTCTTTCCTAGTTTGGTAATTAAGTAACTATTCCTTTCACCATCATGTATGGCATTCACATCATACTTCCATGGGCATCCTAGAAGTAGATGACATGTAGCCATGGGCAATATGTCACATAGGACCTTGTCCTTGTAGTCTCCAATCTCAAACTCAACCATTGTTTGTTCATCAAAAACTATCTGATGTCCTTTATTGAGAAATGATACCTTGTAGGGAGTGGTATGAGCTATCCTCCTAAGCTTAATCTTATCAACCATCTCTATGGATACTATGTTCTTAGTGGATCTAGAGTCCACTATCACCTTTCATATCTTACCATGTGACCTACAAGTTGTCTTGAATAGGCTCTTTCTTTGAGGTGGCTCCATGGTATTAGGAACCTTCAACAATGTTCTTCTCAACATGAGATTCTCTCCATCCAACACTAGCCTTACCTTGGAGATAGGTGAAGTGACACTTTGGGTGTCCCCTTCTTGTACCAACTGATTTCTCCTCTCTCCCATTGATGATGTATAACCTTTTGTAGGACATCTACCCATGGTATGTCCCACTTGATTACAATTATATCATCTATCAGTGAAGATTGAATTGTTCCTCTCTTGTGACTGAAATCTACCTCTTGATGGCCCTCTTCCTCTATATCCCCCTCTCTCAAAAGATCCTCTAAACTAATTGCCACCATTGTTATCCATAGACTGATTATCTTCTTGTCTATTAGGACTCTATCTTCTTCCATAGTTGTTCCTACCTCTAAAACCTCTGTTATTGTTTCCACCTTTGCCTCTTGATTGGAATTCATTACCATTCTTCCTCCTAGCTTTCTCCTCTACTCTTAAGGCCAATTGAAAGCATTTGTGAATGTTATCAGGAGCCAACATGCTGATTTCATCTTGGATTCCTTGTCTCAATCCATTGAGGTACCTTGCCACCTTCTCTACCTCTTCTTCCTACCTTCTTTCCCTTAGACTTATCTTATTGAAATCCTTAGTGTAGGTGCTGACTGATAATGCTCTTTGTCTTAGATTCTACAACCTTTGATACATTTGTATCTCATAATCAGTGGAAAAGAATTGTGCCCTCAACCTGATTTTCATCCTTTCCCATGAAACTATCTTTTTCTTCCAATTAGCTAGCCTATCCTCCTGCATCATGTTCCACCACACCAATGTAGATCCCTTGAGCCTAGATTTGGCACAGATGACTCTCTTTTCCTCTGCCACTTCGTTATAATCAAATTGGTTATCTATGGCCTCTAACCAATCCAACAACTCTTGGCCATTCAAATTGCCACTATAATCAGGTATGTGTTCCATGGTATCTTTTCTGATGGATTTGAATGCATCCAAGAACACCTTGTCTTTATCATCAATGGTCTCTTTCCCTTTACTAGAAGTCTCCCCTATTTGACTTTTAGTTTCATCTTCACTCTCATCACCGCATTCAGTGATCCTCTTCCCTTTTGATTTTGTCAAATTGGCCTTTGCCAATAAATATTGGACCAAGTCCACTATGGAACCTCTACTCATTTCCTTTAGAGGCATGTTTTCAACCTCTTGAATCTCCTCCCCTTCAGACATACACAACCTTCCAAAAATTCCCGCTCTGAATCCACTCTGATACAGAGATTTTGGGTTCTAGTCTTCTCTCCAAGCTTCTAACTCCTTCTAACCATCCAATGGTTAGTCATTCTATTATCTTCTTCACTTTTGATCTCCAAGATCCTCTCTAATAACTTCTTCTCCAAGGTATAGTTGGTATCTAGAAGATACACTACTTCCAATACCAATTAGGCCTTCAACTCTCTAGGCTTCTCCACTAGCATTCTCCTCTAGAAACTCAAACCCTTGCTTATGATCCTCCCACACATTGCTTCTAATCTCCACTAAGTCCTAGACTTTTCAAACATCATTTGGAACCCTTCCATACACCTCTAGATAGTCTAGCAAGTCATTAAGTGTCAAACTCAATAAGAGGCCTAATTGGCTCAATTCCTAGTAGGCCTGTTTTCACTGATTTTGGCTTCAAGCTTGGAAAATCCCCAAAAAACCTCACATAAGACCTTGAAAATATTCAAGGTATATACTAACTCTCTCCAAATCCAAATTTTAAGCTTCTGGATGCACCCACAACCCCATCTACTAGTAGGCCCTAGTTTTAAGCCTATTAATTAGGCCGCTAGACTTGTCTGCACAAAAGACCACAAAATTGGTCTCCAAACCTCTGATCACTTTCTCCAACCTCTTTGATCTTTAGGATAACTCTTATGGATTTTCATAAATGCCTCTAAGTACTTTCCTCAAGTCATGGGTGCATGTGCTAACTCCTTCTATTCCCTATCCTGGCTCACCTGTCTTCAACAGTCAGTTGTAGGGCTTCCCATCTGACCATGAAATCTTGGTACCATCAAAAAAATGAAAAAATAAATAATATCTAAAAATTCTAACCTATCATCCCCTATTGTTTTAGCAATTTCCACCAGTGGATGTTTAGGTTAGATCCATTTCAAGCATAGAGGTTCTGTAAATTGGTTTTATAGACCAGTGGCTTGAAATGTTTTCCAAATCTCACTCTTCTAACATAGAAACAAAAGAATCAATGAAATGTAAAGATACAACACTAAAATAAACTACCATGGATTTGGATCACTCCAATCAATTTGTACATTCCATACAAGACACAAAGAAAACCTGCAAACAATGAGAACTAACACATGGCATCCGTACAGAAAATTATAAATCATTGAATTTAGTCCAAAACTTCATTTAGCCTTCAAAATTAATCATTCTCATGCTCATATACTGAGCATGAGTGGTTACAACCAACTTAACCACCATTTGAGCAATTTTCCCAAAAGTTGCAAAAGTTGCTTAACAACTTTTTGCCAAAGGGCCATTTGGCCTATTAGACCTACTCAAAGACTTAGTAAGGACTCCTACATCCTAGATAAGAACATTTAAGGTTCTAAGACCTTATTTAGACCATTTCCAACCAAACTACTATTTTGAGATTCTTCAGGCCATTTAGACCTAATGGAACACTAACCCTCCCTAAGCTCATTTGGCTCTTATAATCACAAACATGGTTCCAAAAAAATGAACCTTATTCTAACTTACCAAAGAACTCTATCACAATCCTAAATACTCACAATCTCATCAAGGTTGGAGGTGCCCTGCACCAATACTGAATGGACTTGTCCATGTCAGTGAACTCCTGATTAAGACATGGAATGATGAAGTGAAGACCTTGGAAGACTCCTTCCAAGATATTTTGAAGTTGGTGAGTAAGAACTAAGTTCTACACTCTTAAAATGTTGAATTTTTGTGAGTACCTTTACCATTGATGTCAAAGGGGGAGAAGAAGAGAAGAGAAAAATGAAGAAAATTATAAATAAAAATAAAATATACATGTATGTATAAAGAAGGAGTACAGTTATTATTGGAAAGTGATGTTTTGAGTACAATGGGAATCATTTGAGGGTTTTAATTTATTGAAACACACACGTTATAGTGATCACATGTAGTAAGAATAAGTGTTGGAGACATAGTCATGAAAATGACGAAGTACAGAATCAGAGTTATAGTATACTGCAGTACTATTTTGGTTAGTGAAGGTGATATATGATATGTTATGGCTTATGAGATTAGAGGAAGACATTTTGGACTATTTATGACCTTCAATTAAGGTCACATGTGTTTTTGTATTGATATTAGTAAGTTACAATAATCTAAAGGCATACAAAGACAGAGGAATAGTAAAACAAGGCATATGAACAGTCGCGATGATTAAGGGAATGCTAGCTAGAATGGAGACATGATAGGTCAGATAAAGATTGTATATTTCTAACACTTTGGTAATATAAGACCACCGACTCAGTATTTATCATTTATATAAATAATTATTATGTTTTGTGTTGTATTTGAGAGCCGACTGGATGATAGAATATATATAAAGAAAGAGTGTTTTGTGGTAGTGATAGGTGTGAAAGATATGTATGAGATATGGATGCAAATTTTGGATATCAGTAATGGTTGATAGCATATGAAAGATCAAAGATTGATAGAGCTCTAATGGGAACTATCAAAGCATAGAAGATGCTTCTTTTGTTCACTCTTGAAGAACACTTTTATTATTGAATTATTGTTTGTAAGAGTTATAAGATCAGTATACCTTTAACAAGGTTTTTGTATACCCCTAATAGGGTTTCTATTCCTCTAACAAGGAAATGTACTATGTAATACTCAGTTCCTGATAGAGCTAGATCTCCTAACAGGGATTCTATATTTTAGTGCATAGTTGTGGTTACGATCCCCACCGGGGTTTTCCCTTGGCTATGGTTTCCTCGAAAACAAATAATGGTGTTATGAGTTATATGTTGTGTTTATGTTCTTTTCATTTCAGCATTCATATAGTTTATTT
Organism: Chamaecyparis obtusa; assembly: GCA_027943335.1. Classification (NCBI taxonomy): domain Eukaryota; kingdom Viridiplantae; phylum Streptophyta; class Pinopsida; order Cupressales; family Cupressaceae; genus Chamaecyparis; species Chamaecyparis obtusa. The sequence continues at coordinate 159,967 of BSBK01009947.1, forward strand.
TCAATTAGTTTAAGTTTAGATTGAAGTGTTGTAATACTGATTCAACCCCTGTCTCAGTATTACTTAATCCTAACAATTGGTATCATAGCTCTTGGTCCTTGGAGAGAAAGCCTAAAAAATTAAGGGAGATCATAATGGATTCAAAAAGTTTACAAGAGAACTTTGAAGTTGTGCTTGATGACCTAGACAAAGAGAAGGTTGAGAATAATGAATTGAAATTCAAGTTAAGAAGAGCAAAAGGTTTTATCAAGAAGCTAAAGGAACAACTTGAACTTTCAAGAAGTCAGAGACAAGACCGTATGGAAAAGATCAAGGATGATTCAGAAAATAATACATAAGATCAAATAAATAAAGTGGAGCAAGAAAAAGAACAAATTAATCTTCTTATGATTAAAGACATTCAACATGAAAATGACGCAAGATACAAAGTCGAAGAGACTCTAAAAGAAGCAAACATATAGATAGGAGAGATGTAGATAGAGCTTGATCACTAAAAGGAAAAATGCCTGGAATTGGAGAAATACAATCAGATCATAAAATGTGAACTCACACAATCCAAATTACACATTCAAAAGTTACACATGAGAAGTGATAAAATTGATGAACAAAGAGAGAGACAAAAGCCTAAAGGAGACATGATAGGAATCAGATACAATAAAGGAAAATGTTCTAAGACTCATGAAGAATCACATGAAGTGAAGACTAAAGATAGATCCTCTCTTGAAGAAACTAAAGATAAGATCAAACATTTGAGAGGTAGGTGGTTTGGATGCAACAAAATTGGACACGTGAAAAGAGATTTCATAGGTAAAGGTCCTTTCAAACCCTTTATTGTTTATTTTTATAATTTTTATGCATTTAGACATAGGAAATCAGAATGTAGAAAACCTAACCAATCAAGAAGAAGACATGATTACATCAGAGAAGAATGAGTAGTGAAGATCACATGCTACAAATGCAATAACCTTGGGCATACTTCAAGGTATTGTAAGTTGCAGGTTAATCGGGACAAAAGACCACCTACATGTTTCAAATGCAACAACTTAGGACACATAGTAAAGTTTTTAGGTATAATGGAATGGACAATAGAAGAGGACCACCACCTGTGGTTATAAAGAAGAATATTGGTGATAGTGGTAAAAGTCTTAGCAAACACATAGATGAATTCAAGAATCATTTCAAGAAACTAGCAGATGAAGATGATCCAAAGAGATGGAAGGTAAAATATTTGAATAATCCATTGGTTCAAGGAGAGATAGTAGATGCTACTATTTCTTCGCAAGATGTTAACATTTCTACATTGACCTAAAAGGTCAAGCATGGACTTAGGGGGAGCATTGGATTTAGATAACAGATTATATCTAGCCCCTGATTATGTGGAATAAGCTCATGTGAGCCTAGATATAGTGTATACAAACATTATGGAGTCTATATCTGTGATCACAACACTTGGAGATTCATATCCTATGAGCACGAGATTTATGTTTGACTGGATAGTGTGCAAATTTGAGCTAACTATGATAAATGCATTTACTCACCTTGTGATGGATAAAAGATGTTGAAGCACATCATTTATTCACCATTTGATGAGCAACGACCAAGGAGAGTAGATTTTAGAAGCACATCAACCACCTAGCAACTACAATGTGTGATCAATTGAAGTAGAAGTTCTAAAATTTGGCATATTTAAGGTATTTAGATCATATACTCTATCAGAAGCTATGGATGCACCCATTATAAATGATTTTATTGATAGAAAAAGGTAAAATTTTAAGAGGCACCCATTTAAGTCTTGTGAGGATGATCTGGAAGGATCATTTTCACAAACCCCATATGGCATCCTTCATGTAGAAGACATTAGGGCTTACATTCATTGCAAATATGAGACCATAGGAGAAGCAAAAATATTTAGGGAGATAAATGAGATGATAGATTCTAATGGGAAAATGAAGGAATAATTTAAATATTTAGAAGATAAATTAATTATAATGCCAACCCTTCTAAATGAGCTCTACAAGACTGAATGGTTCAAAATTATATTAAGTAGAATCCATGATCAGTTCATCTGGATAGGAGAGCATCCTATAAAGATATGTAGTTAATTGATTCATGAGATAATTGGATTGGAAAATACTAGAGCCCTCCCTATGGAAAAGAAAAACATCAAGAAACAAGTAGAAAACCTAACACATTCAAAATGGGACAAGTGAGTGATGATGGTTAATGATATATTTCAGCAAGATGTGAGACTGGTAGAAATGCTACTAAGATACAAGTTATATTATAGTAGCAGACCTAATTCTGTATCAACAAGGGTAATCATGATGGCTTACAAAATGGTAAAGGAAAACATTAGATATACCCGATGTGAGATCCTAGCACAATAATTCTTGGAGAATGTGAGGATTGTTAAGAAGGATAAGTCAAAATCATTTAGATTTTGTTCACTCTTGTTTCAAATGTACATTCATATTGAGCTCAAAGTTCTTAGAATGCACCCTAGAGCATGCAAGGCCAATGTACCTACTGGTATACAAATATAAGAGAGCAACCAGAGATAGAACAAAAACTAGGTAGATGGTTAGTTGTTTTCAATGACTAAGATTCTTCAAAGGAAAATGAAGGAGAGATATAGGATGCCTAAGGATTTAGTTGAGAAATACAAGGACACTATCTGTTTCATGGTTAAAATTGATTGCATATGATTTGAAGTAGTTGAGCCTAGCAAGAAATGTTTCTACCCTATGGGTATGAGGTTAGTTATGAGGTTCTTACAATGGAAGTTGAACATGTACTAGCATCTGAGATAGATACTTCTAAAGAAAGATGGGGAACTTACATGGCAAATTTTGCAAAGGTTAGAGAAGAACATGATAAAGGAACAAAGAAGAGGAAAATAGAGAAAATAGTTGATGAAATAGTAGCGAAGGCTAGAATCACAAGGGAACAACTAAAGGAAGTAAGGATAGAGATGATAGAAGGTTCTTCTAGCATGAGGATTGAAGCACCTCCTCCCTTTGAACCAAAAAAGACAGTTACTCCTACTTCTAATGTAATTGATTTATCAATCACTCCTGATAATTTTACATAAGAGGATGCACCTGCGAGCCCTCCTAGGAGATCTACAAGATCAAATAGGCCTATTAGCCCTAAGAAACAAAAGGTTGAGGTAGAAACAAAGAGAAAAGAGGAAAAGGTAATAGAAAAGAAAGAAGAAGTAGTAGAATAGAATAAGGCAGAGAACCTATGGAAATTGGAAATCAAAATACTGCAGAAAAGAATAATAAAAGATGGAAATTTGAAGACACTATGTTGGTTCCTTCTCTTGCTACTTGTATATTTACACTATGATTGATAATCTAATGTCATTGTCTCTATCACCACTCCCAACTCTACAAGGAAAAGAGCCAATTAACAAGGATCAACTATATGATCCTCCTACACTTTGAACTTTTATGCTCAGGTGGGTATACCTTTGATTCAATTCTTAAAGGAATCAACAAATACTAATCATTAATGTCCTTGATACATTGATTTAAAGATTTTATCATTTATAAGTTTGATTGACAATGATGAACTAGCTCCAGAGAAAAGATCAGTGTCTTATCCTAGGGCAAAGAGTCACAAACAAAATACATTAACTAAAATGCTAACTCAAACACACCCAAATCTAGAATAAGTACTTTGCCTATTATTCCTCTCACTCTCACACCTGGACATCAAATTCTCATTCCATCATGAATGCTCTAAAACAATCTTTAAGGATTTAATCCTAACTTTGGCAAGAACTCAAAGATAATCTCACAATATACCTTATATACCATATATTAACTTATTTTGTAACATTAACATATAAGAATTCAGGATCAAAACAAGAAGACATACACAAATCTGAAATTAGAATTCAAGTGTTTGCAGAATCAGTACATTGTAGGAATTACCAAATGCTAGGAAAAAAAAAAACCTTAGGATCTGAGCTCTCTATATTCAGTTTTTAAATGGACCATCAACCACTTTAAAATACCTCACATTGCCTGATATAGTCACTACCTATCTTGGAATCCTCATGAAAGGATGCAACAAGTTGCAGATAGCTAGGACATGACTAGGGTTTAGGGTTTGCAACTACTATATCTACTAGATCCAATCAACAATTTATTGCAAGGAAGAAACCAAGCCATCCAAAATAATTAGATCCAAGATTCATCTTCATTTATGGCCAAGAATCTAACTAGTACATTAAAAACTAGAAGCTCATCATGTTTACCCTCTATTCAATTCGCCTGCACCACAACTTGCATGAATATTTCACCCACTTCCCATGACATAAACATCTTTTGGAAGTCAATCATCACCTCTAGAACATAGTGTGATAGTGAACAAAATCAAATTAGGTAGATTAGTGGCCTGAGCATTAAATAACCAGCCCTTTGTTCACTGAGAAACCCTTAAACAATTCAAAATTCCAGTAGCATTAGTTAGCCAGGAAAATTTGAAATGTGGCCATCAATTTCTTTTCTTTCCTGACAGATTAGGTGGTTCCTATTTAATCTTATTAGTTAACCATGCTTTATAACATCTCCAACCACATCATCTATCTCTCAGCCAATCATAATCAAGCAACTCAGTAACACCTGGCAGTGGACCCACCCTGACCTCTGTCAGCATTTTAACTTTAAGTCATTTGGTGATTGCACAATTGAAAGCCATCTCTAAGTTGTAACACATTTTACTTAATCTAGACTTTATCAAGAGATCATGTGACCAATGTTAATCTAGACTTCATCAATGGTTCATATTTATTCTTTGAAAACCTTTACCTTAACACATCACCTTTCTGGTGAACACGTGACTAAGGACATCTCGCAGTCACTCAATACTTTTCTTAACCTAGGTTTGGTCTGGAGATTGGGCAAGAAAAGAATTTCTCATAGTCACCAAAACTTTTCTTGACTCACGGTTACATTCGGAGAATGCACGACCACCACCTGATCTATATCTCACCAATGGCTGAGATCAAACCCAAAATTCTTTACCTTTAACCCAACCTCCATCAGTGATCCAATGACTGAAGAGACCTCCTAATAACCTAATATTTAACTTAACTCACTTTTGGCTTGGAGAATAAGAAACCAAGGTAGTATCATGATCGCTTCTTGTTTAACTTGACCATGGTTAAATCTCATGATTAAATATCAGCCGTTGATATGATCATCCATCCATGGTTGTCGCTAAGTCTCAAGATATTTTATGACATGACTTTTTCTTCCAGCGATTTGGAGATAACTGAATCTACTAGGTTTATAGGTTTAAGGAGTCTAACTTGCAGAATCAGGAGAATACGTGACTGCAGTATTTGTTGGGTCTCCAGATATATAGACTAACTAGCAGATTATTTAGAGATTTGGTGAATGCCTAGTCGTAGAGTCACCGAATTAGAGACATAACAACCCGCCAAGGAAATAGACATCTGCATGAAGAGATTTTAAGTGATCTAAAAATGTAACGGGGAAATAGATCTTGGCTAGGTTTTTTTATAATTAGACAAAATTATGAAGTCCTAGACATGAAAGTGACCTATTTCCTTGACCTTTAAACATCAATTTGTCCTTGGTTTTTGTAGTTGAGCACATGCACTTGTAACTAGACCTTGGAAACATGATAAACTACCTTTGGCTAACTTCATAGGTCATGAAACCTAATAGATTTTCTTCACACATTAAAACAAGCAGCAGCAGGGCCAAACAATTTTCTAGGGTTTAACAAGGAAGTAGACCATTTTCATAGGATTTTTGCATTATCAAGAAAATGGACTAATAGTGGTTCTATCTAGGGATGATGGGTAACTTGTGCCCATGCATGAATTTAGAATTTCTGGGAGGAGTAGACCACCTACTGGAAAAACAACTACAAAGAGAACTTGAACAAAACCTACTAACAAAAACAAGACCAAATAGAAAGCAAACACACCACACCAATATATACAAACCTAACTACTATTCATGGAAAGAGAGATACCTTTAACTAAAGTATTTCTTCAAGAATTGTCCATGAACTGACAATTCTTGAATATCACCATTGAGCTCTTTGACAATGTAGGAATCTGGTCCCCATTTTTCATGAATCAAATATGGCCCTAACCAGTTTAGATCAAATTTTCCATGTTTTCATTTATCTTCCAATCTAGCATTCTAGAATAATATCAAGTCATTAGGTTCAAACCTCCTTTCTACAGCTCTTTTGTCATACAAGTTCTTGACTTGCAATTGCAACTTAGCATTTTTTGAAGCCGATTCTCTTTTGGTTTCATCCATCCTGATTAAATCCTCAATTCTCAATTGTATTTCATCATCTAGATCATCATCATATAACTAAACAAAATTATACATTTCTAGTAAGTTATTCTGAGGTATCCTTGCATGTATTTGGTACACCAAATCAAATGGTGCACATCTAATTTCCTTCTTCACAGTTACCCTATCAGCCCATAAAACTAATGGAAATTTTGAATTCCATGCCCTTTTATTCTTTTCAAGGATCCTCTTGAGAATCTTCACCAAACTCTTGTTAGATGATTCTACCTATCCATTTCCTTGTGGATGATAGGGTGAGGAATATGACATCTGGATTCCTAAGCTTTGACATAATTCTTTGTATTCAGAAAATTTGAAGCACATTGCATTATCACTGACAATCCTTTTAGGGAAACCAAATCTTATAACAATATTGTTCAACAGGAAATTAGTCACCACCCTGCTAGTTGCATTCCTTGTCGGAATAGCCTCTACCCATTTTGTAAAATAATCAATGGAAACTAAGATCTAAGAGTGTCCCCCACTGGACTTGTTTTGTATTTCTCCTATAAAATCCATCCCCCATTGTTGGAAAGGGGCTTGCACTTCCACATGCCTTAGTGGTACATTTCCTAAAAACTTGAGTTTTCTAGAAAATATTTGACAAGAATCACATTTTCTTACCAATTTCTCTGCATCCTTGAAGATTGTGGGCCACCAGAATCCTACTCTTAGAATCTTATGAGTGGTAGTTTTTCCCATATAATGTCCACCACATATCCCCTCATGCATTTATTTTAACAATCTATTAGCTTGATTCTCATCCACACATTTCAAAAGTATGCAATCCAAAAAATTTTCTATATAGTTTTCATTTTATAATCACATACTTGATTTCTTGTAACTTTAGTATCCTTTTCTTGATGTCATTTATTCCTGTTGGACACTTCATATTCCTTAAATAATAGATAACATCTTGATACGAGATGCAATCATCCATATCACATGTGTAATCAATTTCAGTTTGGTTTATCTGATTTGCATCAAGATTGGATTGAGCCATCAATTTTGTCAATCCTTTTCCTCTAACCAACTTGGTGATTTGGATATCAATGTTAAATTCTTGGATTCTGTTAATCCATCTGCATCTTCTCCCAGATACTTCTTAAAGTGAAAATATATCCTTTACCACAACACTTGGTACAAAAGCAATCATAATTTTTCCCATCAAATAACATCTAAAAGTCTTCACAGCCTTCACAAGTGCATATGCTTCTTTCTCATTGATATCATATTTCAATTCAGTAGCCTGCAAAGATTTACTGAAAAAAGCAATAGGCTGCTCAAAACCTTAATTATTTTTCTACAACAATATTGTAGCAATAGTATGAAAAGATGAAAAAGAGAAGATGTGCATTGGGACATTATAATTTGGTGCTTTTAGCATAGGTGCATCCTTGATTGTCTATTTTATATTCTTGAAAGCTTCATCAGATTCACCTTCCCACTTGATTTCAGATCCCTTTTTTAACATTTTGGATATTGGCCTAGTAAGTTCAGCAAAATTTGTAACAAATCTCCTTAAGAAATTTACCTGGCCAAAGAAGGACTGAATTCCCTTAACATTTTTTGGCTTTTGAATCTTCTCAATTTCTATTACCCTTTCTGGATTAATTCTTACTCCTTGCTTTCCAACTAGGTGTCCAAGCAACTTTCCTTTAGTCACACCAAATGCACATTCCTTGGGTTTAATGAAATGCCATATTCTAAAGCTCTTACAAATATCTTCTCTAAATGAGAACAATGATCTTCTTCCTTTTTGGAATATGCAGTTAAATCATCTTGATAAACAACAAGGAAATCATCTATAAAATCTATAAAAGCAACATCCATTTCTCTTTGAAAAGTTGCACCAACATTTGTGAGACCGAAAGGCATCCTTACATAAACATAGGTCCCCCAAGGTGTTTTGAAGGTTGCCTTGAACTATTCTGATTCTTTCACAATCACCTGATTATAACTAGAAAAACCATCCATCATGGACATCAAATTAGAACTAGTTACCCTTTGTAGCATGACCTCCATGTTAGGCAAGCAATAACTGTCCTTGAGAGAAGATATATTTAAGTTCTTAAAGTCTACACACAACCTTATGTCTCCATTATTTTTGTTGACAGGAACTAAATTTGACACCCAAGAAGAGTTCCTAATAGGCTTTATGATTCCAGTATCTCTCAACTTAATTAGTTCTTCTTGCATTTTGGGTGCTAGAGTAGGATTAATTGGCCTTTGTTTTTTCCTAAAAGGTTTGACATCCTCTTTCAAAGGGATAATATGCTGGAAAAAGTCCTCTCTATAAACCTTTAGGTCATCATATGACCACGCAAAGACATGCATAAATTTTCTTAATAATTCAATCAAAGACTTCCTTACCTTTTGGGATATTTGTTTTCCAATGTAGACTTTCTTAGGTGCCTCTTGTGTAGCAAGATTAATTTCTTCCAGATCCATCTAGTCTCTCTTCTTAGCTTCCATCTAAACTCTGTCTTGACTATCAAATATAGTTTCTAGGATGACAAGTCCCTTAGGAACCTTGTTAGTCTTAAGTTGCAGGACTTCATTACGAAGGATAATTTATTTTCCCTCTGCAGTCTCTACTAAGGCAGAACAATCTAACTCTTGACCATGATACTTATCCTCACAATTCATAAACCTTAATATATCCTAGTCATCTTCAAAGACCTGCCAATTTTCAACATTATCTGGTATGCTAGGTCTAGTCTAAATTTCAACCTTAGAGACACTTGCAAATGTAATGTCACTGGGATTGATTTCTATATTGGCTAACAAGTCAGCCATCTTATTGTTACTCCTATCCTTCGATACAATATTGAAGGCATCAAAACATTCAATCATGTCCTAGGAATCATTCCTATACCGTTTCAATCTCTTGTTGCTGGAAGCATATATTGATCTTACTTGGGACATAACTAACTTAGAATCTCCAAAAACTTTTATACATTTAATTCCATACATGTGTGCCAACCTCAATCCAAATAACAATGCTTCATATTCTATTATATTGTTAGTACAAGATAAACTCAATGTGAAAGAGAACTTTTAAGTATTTCCATTAGGAGAGATAAGTAAAATACCTGCCCCTTAACCATCTTTGCAGTTTGCACCATCAAAGTACATCACCCACAAATCACCCTTCTCAAATTTAGCATCTACCTCCATAGTGATAGGTGGCAATATAGGCTCCTTTTTAAGTACAATGACCTCTACTCTGAAATCATTGATATCAATATCCACAAAACATGTAGCCTCATTATCAATATTCCTTTCAATCATATAAGTTACCCTTGGCTCCCTTTCAATTTTAATAGATTGATCTTCTATCTTAAAATTTGCAAAAGATAAGTCACATTGCAAACTTCCACCCATGGCAACACTCCACTTCCTAGATAATAGCATCCCATAATGAGGAGGAATTTCTACCACCAAGACACTCATGGTCAATTCTTTCTCTGGATAGGTTGCTAATTTTTAGGGCATTGCACTTATAGTCCCAATGACTGGCACTTCTCTCTGATCTATTGCAGAACATCTGACCAGGACTATGTCAACCTTGAGGCCTAACTTTTCCATGATCTTGAAAGGCATGGCAGTATTTGAGGCACCAAAATCAATCATACAATTCCTTAATTTCATTCCATTCACTATGATACTTAAGAAGAATGGATCTATGTTTTCAAGGATAACTTTGATAGAGTTGTCTAAGTATATAGGTGGTATTTGGGATACCATTCTTTGAACTTCCACTTCTTTCATAAATTTATCCTGGGACTCATTACAAGCAACATTATTATCATGAACATTATCTACCCATGCTAAAGCTATGTCCTTATGTTCAGGGATTCTTAATAACTCTAACAAAGGAACCTTGATAGTTATTTGGGATAATACAACCAACATGTCAACAGGGGTAGAGGAAGGAATCTCAATCTGCACTGCTCTAGTGTCCTTTTGTTTCTTAGACACATCCGTCATAGCCATCACCTTCATTTTTTTAGTTCTATCCATTGTACTTACTAGCTTCTCAACTTCTTTTTTATTGTCTTTTTCATGAACAATAGACATCCTTACAACTCCAACTCCTGTTGGCTCCCACTTCTTACCTTTTACATTTTTGAACTTCACTAAGTTATCCTCTTTTGGTTTGTTTCTAGTGGGTCCTTTGGAATTGGTGTCTTTAATAAATATTCATGCAACTTTTCCAGTTGTGTCAATTGTTGTCATATTTCTAGTTTGCACTTGAGCTATCATTTCTACAGTGATCCTAGCAATTTCTTCTTTTGAAGGTCTTCTCAAATTCACTGGCTCTGAGGAAGAATTCATGCTACATATCTTTTCATCACTGTCTTCATTGTCAGAAAATACTTCTTGATGGAACAATGCCTTATTATGTCTTTCCAGGCACACATTAATTTCTTCATCAATATCAGAATCATCTTCATATCCCAAATATGAAGTAGTCATGTTACAACCAATATCATCATGAGTTTCTTCTTGATCAGGTTCCCCAGAACCATCATCTTGGTATGCAACTATAGATTATGCAACCACACAATGCTCTGCATAATGGGGATATTTGAAAGCAACACACCATGGTGTATCCTCCATGAAATTCACAAAATCCTTATGTAAAGGATCAGGGACAACTTTGTCATTATTTCCTTTTGCAGCATGGACAATAGGTTTTCCATCCTTCCCTTGGGTGTTGTTGTTAGGAATAAGGTGTCTCAACCTTGGATAATTCATATTCTTATTATTTGTTTTGTAAAATGTATTTCTTGCAAATAATGTTGATGTGTCAGCATCTTGAATTGTGTGTAAGGAGATCATGGCTAAAATGGTTATGATGGATTCCTATGACATGTAAGAGCTATGTTAGGAAGATTCAATGATAGGTGAAGACATGTGGCAACTGATAATTTTGAGTACTGTACACTATTCCCCAATTTTAGGGTTCCTATTTTCTCAGAGAATGGTAAAACCCTAATATGGTTATCTTTGGGAGTAGCCCTAAAAAGTGAAGCGCATGATATAAGCCTTTTTAGGGTTGTGAAGAGATATGATGCGAGTGTATTGTTGGAATGTTTTATGCTGCTGTGATTTGTCTTCAAGGGTTTAGAAATCTTCTGAAAGAACTTGCATTGCAAGTGTATTGTAAGCTGTAATAGTTTTGATCAATACATTGTGCAGGTTTTGGAGTGCTAGGGTTTTTACCGAAATGTTTCCCCAGGGTATGTCATTGTGTCATTCTCTATTTTTTTGCATGTATGGTATGTGGTTGCAATATCTTTGTTAAAGTAGTTAATGAATCTGAAATTGTAAGGATTTAAAAGAATTTGCACAATACTCTCCTATAGAGATTAGCACAGAAGCTGTTTTCGCACCTAAGTTTGCTTACAGTTGTATGGGTAATTTTGTAGTCTATTCTACCTATTGAATTTGTTATTGAAATGAGGCTTTTCAGTAATAAGAACCTTATCATTTATGCCATCAGGTGCTTTCAAATCCTTCAGTACATTTAGTACTTTATCCAACTTGTCTTCTTCTTGCCTCTTATTTCCAACATTTCTGTCAGTATCCCTTTTATATTTTTTGTCCCCAAACAACATGGGATCATCTCTTTTCCCACCTAATTTTCCTAATATTTTCATATTTTTCTCAATGTTAACAACAATCCTAAAAGCATCTCTAAGAGTTCTAGGCTCTTTGTCTCTCAATAAATATCCCATCTTTCCATCGAATGCATTGGAGTATGTGATTAGACAGACATTGTCATCTAACCTCATAACCTGAAATAATTTATGCATGCCCTTCTGAAATCTCATATTGAATTTAGATGTAGATTCATTCTAATTTTTTCTTATGGTGTTAAATTCATTTAACATGAAACTAGCATTAGGCCTATCACCATACTATTCCTTGAAGCATTTTTCAAAAGAATCCCATGTATCAATATAACGGTCAGGGAGTCTTTTGAACTAGTCTCTAGTATCTTCCACCAAAGACTGAACAAATAGTTTCATGACTACATCATCATGCTCAACCTCATAGTAATTTCTCATATCAAAAAATAACCTAAGGTGTTCTTCATAACTAATGGCATTATTACCAGAAAATTTAGGTATCTTGTCTCTTATATCAATTGGGAAAGTGTTTGGGTAGCTTGGTATTCCATCAAAGCTAATTTTCCTATACCCTTCTAACTGCATAGGTCTTCTTTGAAAACTTGAACTAGTGTTCCCACTAGGATTAACATTTACATCTATATTCCCACCTACTTGTACACTTGACTATTGTTTAGGGTCAACATTTATCTTGGTAGATGAAGTAAGCAATGGATTATGAGTAGTACCATCACCAAATGGAACAACATTAGAAGTTGTAGATGGCATACCTATTTCAATAGTAGATGGTCCGAGAGTGTTTGCAGATGAAGCCTTCATGAACTGGATCTTCCTTCTTTTTTCTGCAATAAAGGCTTCATTTTCAACCTTATCCAATTCTCTTACTAGATCATCATCTTCCTTCCTTTTCTTTTCCATCTCTATATCTTTACTTGAAACAGGTGGTGGGATTTTTGGTATTACCACTGGCTTATTTATTTGAATCCCAACCTTCTTTTGCTTTCCTTTTTCACCTACAATAGTAGCAGGTCTGGCAATTTCAGTTTTATTTTTATCTTTAGGCTGAGGAGCATAACTTTGGACCTGTCTGATCATATGGCCCTCTTTGTCAAACTCATGGTCTTGCAGAAAATGTTCCTTTTCACTTCTCAAATCATCAAGGTCACCAAATATTTCATGCTACAAAGATTTAGGAGTAGAAGAAAGTATTTTGTTTCTCTCCTTTAGCTCATTAATTTTTCTAAGTAGAGACTCTCTTTCTATTAATGCATTCATTGTCTCAGTCATTCTTTCTTTTTCTAACCTTCTGTATATGGCATCCTGCTCTACTAACTATAATCTCAATGCACCCAAGTCATTTGAGTCTACCATAATATCTTCAGAGCTTTATGACACATCCATATCAGTTAGATTTTGATATGGGAAATTGACTTGTCTTGGCCCCATGGGTTGCCTTCTGAACATATCCTCATTAGGATCAAGATTTGGCCCAAAGCCTCTTTGTCTCACCTGCACATCCTAACCTGGAGGAAGTGAATCTTTATCTTGAAATAATGCCTATGGGGTATCATAAAAATTATCTCTAGAGTGGCCACTATCAGATTTAGAACTTTTATATTGTGAATCTTCCTCATTAGAGGATGCACATGGTGCCCTATTTCTAAAATTATTTTTTTCTCTTATAGGGGCACTAGTAGATTCCCCATCTCTTCTGATCCAGCTTTTCTTTCCTTATCTAGGAAACTCCTCTAGAGCAACCTTTGGATGCTTCTTGACAAAAGACCTACTAATCCTTTTGTCCATGGTTTGTAGTTTGTAAAACACTGGTTCTTAACCCTTTGAGTCACCACCCACCTATAATGGGAAATCTTAAGAATCAAACCTTGAGAAGCTGAAAGAAAACACACACTAAGATAGGAGACACATAGGAATCCCACTAGAAATACGTTTAGCTTTAGACTCTCCCCAGTAGAGTCACCATTTTGTTGGTTCCTTATCTTGCTACTTGTAGATTTACACTATGGTTGACAAACTAATGTCACTGACTCTATCACCACTCCAAACTTTGCAAGGAAAAGGGCTAATTAACAAGGATCAACTAAATGATCCTCCTACACTTTGAGCTTTGATGCTCAGGTGAGTATACCTTTGATTCACTTCTTAAAGGAATCAACAAATACTAAGAATTAATGTCCTTGATACATGTATTTAAAGATTTTATCATTTATAAGTTTGATTAATGATGATGAATTGCCTCTAGAGAAAAGATTTGTGTCTTATCTTAGGGAAAAGAGTCACAAACAAAATACATTAACTAAAATCCTAACTCAAACACACCCAAATCTAGAATAAGTACTTTGCCTATTATTCCTCTCACTCTCACACCTAGACATCAAATTCTCATTCCATCATGAATTCTCTAAAACTATCTTTAATGATTTAATCCTGAATTTGGCAAGAACTTGAAGATAATCTCACAATATACCTTATATACCATATATTAACTTACTTTGTAACATTAACATATAAGAATTCAGGATCAAAACAAGAAGACATACACTTATCTGAAACTGGAATTCAAGTGTATTCTCATTAAAATTTGTAGAATCAGTACACTGCAGGAATGACAAAATGGTAGGAAAAAAAAAACCTTAGGATCTAAGCTCTCTATATTCAATTTTTAAATGGACCATCAACCCCTTTAAAATACCTCACATTGCCTTATATAGTCACTAGCTATCTTGGAATCCTCATGAAAGGATGTAGCAAGCTTCAGATAGCTAGGACATGACTAGGTTTTAGGGTTTGCAACCACTACATCCACTAGATCCAATCACCAATTTACTATAGGGAAGAAAACCAAGCCATTTGAAACAATCAGATCCAAGATTGATCTTCATTTATGGCCAAGAATCTGACTAGTACATTAAAATCTAGAAGCTCATCATGTTTACCCTCTGTTCAATTCACTTGCAACACAACTTGCATGAATATTTCACCCACTTCTGATGCCATAAACATCTTTTGATAGTCAATCATCACCTCTAGACCATACTGTGATAGTGAACAAAATCAAATTAGGCATATCACCCACTTGAGCATTAAACAACTAGTCCTTTGTTCACTGAGAAACCCTTAAACAATTCAAAATTCTAGTAGCAATAGTTAGCTAGGAAAATTTGAAATGTGGTCCTCAATTTCTTTTCTTTCCCAGCAGATCAGGTGGTTCTTATTTAATATTATCAGTCGACTATGCTTTGAAAAGTCTCCGGCCACATCATCTATCTCTCGACCAATCATAATCGAGCAGCTTAACAACACCTGGTAGTGGACCCACCCTGACCTCAGTGCACGGCCGAAAGCCATCTCTAAGTCATAGCACATTTTACTTAATCCAAATTTTATTAGAAGATCATGTGACCAATGTCGATCTAGATACATCAACAGTTCATATTTATTCTTTCAAAACCTTTACCTTAACACATCACCTTTGTCACAAACACACGACTAAGGACATCTCCCAGTCACTCAATACTTTTCTTAACTTGGGTTTGGTCTGGAGATTGGGTGACAAAAGCATTTCTCATAGTCACCAAATCTTTTCTTGACTCACGGCTACATTCAAAGAATATACGACCACCGCCTGATCAATATCTCACCAATGGCTGAGATCAAACCCAAAATTCTTTACCTTTAACCTAGCCTCCATCCAGTGATCTGGCAACTGAAGAGACCTCCTAATCACCTAATATTTAAATTAACTCACATTTGGTTTGGAAAATAAGAGACCAAGGAAGTCTTGTGATTGCTTGCTATTTTTCTTGACCCTAGTTAAATCTCACGATTAAATACTAGTCGTTGATCTAATCATCCATCCATGGTTGTCGCTAAGTCTCAGGATATTTTAACACTTGACTTTTTCTTCTAGCAATTTGGAGATAATCATATTTTCTAGGTCACTAAATGTTAGGATTCTAACTACCAGACTTAGGAGAATACGCAATTGCAGTATTCATTGGGTTGCCAGATATATAGACTAACTACCAAATTATTTGGAGATTTGGTGAACGCCTAGTCATAGAGTCGTTGAATTAAAGACATAACAACCTGCCAAGGAAATAGACATGTGCATAAAGAGATTTTAAGTGATCTAAAAAAGTAATGAGGAAATAGATCTCGGCTAGGTTTTTTAGAATTAGCCAAAATTATGAAGCCCTAGACATGAAAGTGACCTATTTTAGAGACCTTAAAACTTGAATTTCTCCCTAGTTGTTGCAGTTGAGCACATGTGATTTTAATTGGACCTTGGACACATGATAAACTACCTCTGGCTAACTTCACAGGTCATGAAACCTAATAGATTTTCTTCACACATTAAAACAAGCAGTAGTAGGGCCAAACAATTTTCTAGGGTTTATCAAGGAAGTAGACCATTTTCATAGGAATTTTGCATTATCAGGAAAATGGCCTAACACACTAAAAATGTACTATGAGAGGTATGACTCTAAAAATCAACCAGTGATTGAAGATATAGTGATTAACAACTTGTTATCTTATAAGAAGAATATGTTAGAGATTGAAGGCAGTATTCTTGGATAAGTAATGGTTGATAGAAGATGTGAGATCATAGATTGACAGAGCTATAAATGGAACTATCAAAGCATAGAAGATGCTTATATTATTCACTCTTGAAGAACACTTTTGTTACTGAATTATTGTTTGTAAGAGATATAAGCTTAGTATACCTTTAACAAGGTTTTTGTATACCCCTAACAGGGTTTCTATTCCTCTAACAAGGAAATATACTATGTAATACTCAGCTCCTAATAGGGCTAGATCTCCTAACATGGATTCTATAGTTTAGTGCATAGTTATGGGTACCATCCCCACCAGGGTTTTCCCTTGGCCAGGGTTTCCTCAAAAACAAATAATGGTGTTATGAGTTATGTGTTATGTGTTTATGTTCTTTTCATTTCAGCATTCATATGATTTATTTTCAATTGGTTTAAGTTTAAATTTAAGTGTTGTAATACTGATTCACCCCCCCTCTCAGTATTACTTAACCCTAACAGGATAAATATTTGTTCCAACTATAGGAGGTGTTGGTTCCAAAATCAACAAATTGGAAAGTTCACAAAGGGTGCTAGGCTTTGTTTTCAAACTCTCCAACTAACTTAGCCAATTAATAGGATCAATCACACCTAATTGGGATCTTCTGCACTTTAGGCTCTATAGGACCTAGGTGGGTAGGCCTATTCTCGAATTGAATTTCCAAGAGTTAGATATTTTTATATAAGATAATTTGTGATCTTTCTTCTTAATCTTTACTTTAAAGTGGCATATGCTTGAAATAAAATATTAGTTTGCTAATCACTTGATTAGTCTGCTTCTATCTTTTCTCCTACAAATTATTTATTTCTACACTTATCTGATTTAATTCTATCTATAATTTTCTTCTATTTTTTCTACTCTATACTGCTCCTACTTGCTTCAAATGAATGTAAAATTGATATTAAAATGATTTTTGTCTTTCAAAGAATTAAGACCAGTCCCTTATCCTTATTGGGCATAGAGTCACTCCTTATCAAACCCTCATGTACAACTCTTTAAGATATTATTTTATCCTTTAGATAAATCATCATTCATCCAATCCTATGAATGTAGAATGATCAGGTAAACAACACATCAACCAGTCTAATTGATTTTAAAATATGTGCAGGGGCATGGTATGCCAAAAAGTGGCAATGTGAAAAAGAAGTCTTGATTGATAGAGTGATTGAAAAATAGTGATAACTTTCAAATGGTATAACATTTTGGAAATGTAAAACAACTATAACTTCCAAATGGTATAACATTTTTGAAATCCCAAACATGCATCGCATTATATACTTCACCTACTACAAAGGAAAAAATAATAATTTTTCAATTTGATGAAGTTTAGATTAAGTTAAGGTGGTCAGACACAGGAGTTTTTTATATTCTTGAAAAGTTGTAGTAGAAAAATCACAATTAATTATTTAGATGGAAAAAAATTACAATAAATATGTGTCACATTTGGAATTGAGTCTACTACTTATATCTAGATTTTTGTAAAAAAATATTATCATTTTATTATGTTTAATGTGGTAAAACATACACCTACTTGTTATCTTTTTAGTCCTGGTTGATAGACTGATTGAAAAACTATAGCTTTCAAATGGTATAACATTTTTGTAATTTGAAACATGCATCACATTCTATGATTCACGTACTACAAGGGAAAAAATAATATTTTTCAATTTGATGAAGTTTAGCTAAGTTAAGGTGGTTAGACACATGATTTTTTATATTCTAGAAAATTTGTACTAGAAAAATCATAATTAATTATTTACTTGGAAAATAATTACAAAAAAATGTGTCACATCTCGACATGATTCTACCACTTATATCTAGAATATTGAACAAAAATATTATGTTTTTATTGTGTTTAAGGTGGTTAGACATACACCTACTTCTTATATTTTTTCTAAAATTTTGGTACTACTACATTGAAATTTTCACCATGTAGAATAATTTTTTTTCAGAAAAGGGCTAGTAGCTTAGAAAGAAAATTTAATTTAATACAGATTCTCTTCTTACATATTTTTGATATAAGATTGATAACTTGTTCAAATTTTTACGTCAACTTTCCTAACCCTGATTTTCTAAATTTGCATTGCCTCTTAAGGGCCTAGTTTGGCATACCATGATCTTGCACATACCAAATTTCTCTTTTAGAAATAAAATCAGACAAGAAACATAAGGAAAGCACTTTTCAAATGCTTCTTGATATTCAGATTAATGTGAAGGACCAATAAGTTCTTTGCACAAGTTTTAAAAGTGAAAATTGATTCTTAAAATCAATAAATACAAAGGACCAATTCAACAAGAAAATAACTTCATATCATAATAGTAGAAAAAGGAAACTAGATCTTGGTATTTCTTCAAAAATAAGGTACAACGTATCTTAGTATCTTGCTCATATATCTAGTTTCTATGCTATCATTCTATATCTATATTCAAAATACGGTCTTGGTTTTTCCTTTACAAAAACAAAGGAGAAGTGACAAGCTTTAGAACATTTGCAATAGTTCCTCTTCATAACTAAACAAAATTCCTAACAACATATAACTTAAAACATGTTTGCAAAAACATTAAAATATAATTATAACCAAAGAAATAACATGATTAACATTATGGAACTTTTACCCTAAGGTCTAATTCATCTTGTGTTCCTTCACCAACCTATTCTTCTTCTTCCTTGAGAATTTGGTTATTCTTTTAGCAAGGCACCCAAATTGACTTTAAGTATTCTTGTACCGATTCTATAATTTGTGTATGATTTGGCCACTAACAATGTAAAGCATCTGGCATATTGAGAAAATGATCCTTCCATCTCTTCCCTGTAATCAACCTTTCTTTATCCACGCATTTTGAAAACCTGTTCTCTAATACAATTATCCTTTCAAGAGATATATTAAACTTAGAAACATTAAAATATCTATATTCTTTAAAATGGGAAATAATTTTTGGGGCCATTTCCTTGTATTTGATCTTCTCTTCTCCCAAACTATTCGCATGACCCTCTTTATCAATGATCTTTGGGATTGTCCAATGTTTGATAGTATGAAAGGAAGATAATTTTTTTGTTATCCTTCATTCTTCATGTTCAATATAACTTACCTCTTTTGTGATAATATCAATAATCTCCAATGTTTCCTTAATCCAAACAGGTACATCTGGACGGTCCCTTTTGTTAGAATAAATGAGAGGGGGTTGAATTATTTAAATCAATTATCCTACAGTCCCAATCTCCCAGATGTACCTTACAAAATAAATTAAACAATTTATGCAGCTCAATAACATAAATTATCACTCTATCTGTTCACTTTACCGATTACCAGTAATTATCCAAACTGTGAATACCGACTAAATGAACTATGTAGTATGCAATGTATGAAAGAAAAACAATCATAACAAATAACACATAACACAATGATTTCATGTGGAAACCCTGCTAAGGGAAAAACCACCTTGGACCGGTAACCCAAAATAATTCACTCTTTTGAAGTGAGCTCGGATAGGAGCCAACCTTGCTAAAGGTTACAATGCACACTATTAAGTGTGACCTGGTTAGAGGATTTATCACTAATAGTTAACTCTTGACCAAGATTCACTATGGGGTCAACAAGATAGCAATTAACATTCATTAAATGTCATATGGTAATACAATAAGACTGTTAAGTCCACTCGATTAAGAGATTTTTTGAATTAATGGTTAAAATGATATAGTTATGATTTGATTCAAACACAACTAAAATGCAAATATTTAGATCTATGCTATGCTCATAAAATCCTCTGATCATTAATCAATTCACTTCCTCAATATTTCTCAACTTACTTCATTCAGTAAATAGTTCTCTCACACTCGGTAATGTCTACAACTTGGTTTTTTCTGTAACTAGTTGATCAGGAATGCATGAATAAAGTCTTCATGCAAAATCTCTACAGACTCTATTTCTCCGACATGTTTCAACAATGAAACTCATATCTCTTATATAGATAAGTAAACCATTTTCATATCAACCATCAAATTTTGCCTCTTAATCTCCTTCGTCCATTTTGTCTATTAAACCTTCCTCGACAGATGTGTCCTCAACACGTTTCAATCTCATCCTTTAGATCACATCTGAATTTTGTCAACTGTGGATCTCATAACTAACATCATCCTTAACCTCGAAATCATAACACTTTCCAGCTCATCAATTTCAATTGATTGTTCTTAGCATTTAATGTTTTCATCCATACTCGATCAACATTGAATGTGTTAGTGATAACTAGCTCGGTTATTACTATCACTTGAAGTATACACTGCACTAACTTGGTGTATATAAAAGTCTTCAATTACTGAGCACATTGACTTGTTCAAATCAAATCTCTTCTTCATAATAGATTGATGTAACATGCTCAAGTCAACAATATAAAGCCATGGACTCATCAATAAGTTACCCAAGGTTTACCTTATCCTTATCTTTCATATCCATCTTTTCCTTATGTAGATATCTTATTTCTTCATATTTTCTTCCTTGTACAGATGTTCTAATGTTTGTAACTATCATGATAAGTATTGTCAAAACTAGTTTACATCAATGACAACATATTGACTGATTCAATCATCTTACATATCACTTAAGTAGCTCAGTGATCTCTAATCACTATTCCTTCAGTTCATCTAGTTATTTAATCAGTTGTGGATCATCAATCTCTCCCTTTGGCATTGATGCAAACACAAGCAATATGAAATAAGCCATATAAATACCAAACATGTATTCTAAAACTATGAAAGTAAATGTTGTAACTTGGTGAGCTCTCCCTAGCTTGCTATTTAATATGGTTAATCAATACAAAACAAAATAGGATTACATGCAGACTCTCCTAGCAGATTTGATCTTTTTCAGTTCTCAGATTCTTGTTCTCAGTAACAGATATTCTAGTATGAAGTCTCTCTCCCCGTTTGTGTTCTCGCTAACTGATTGTTCATATTCAGTCTTCTCTCCCTTTATTTTTGATATTCAGTCTTCTCTGGACCTTTATTTTTCATATTCAGTATTATGTCCCTTTGACAACAATGCCAAAGAAAATATACAACTCTTCAGTAGCCATGCAATTCTCTATTGTTTGGTTCATATCAGGTACCTTCAGTGTACTGATAAACAATCTTTTGTTCCAACTTCTACAATCTTTCACAACCTTAGAAAAACTAAAGTGTGAGCTATGTGCATCAACATAAATGATTTTCTGATAAAGTATAGGTTGATACAACCTCCTGATCACCTTAGTGACTAATAGACAGGGAAAGGACCCCTAGTCTATTCCTCAAATACTCAAATGTATCGTACGGTAAGGGCTTGGTGAATATGTCAGCAAGTTGTTCTTTAGATTTCACAAATTCTAGTGTCACCTACTTCTCTTGAACTTGTTCCCTTAAGTAGTGATACTTAATAGATATATGCTTTGTTTTTTAATGCATCAACAAATTCTTGGAAATTTTTATAGCACTGGTGTTGTCACAATATATAATCATCGGTTTAGTGATCACCTCATTCATTCCTTGCAACAGTTTTTTTATCGAAGAAAGATTTGAACGGTTTGTAGTAGCAGCAACATACTCTACTTCAACAGTAGACTGAGAAATACATGCTTGTTTCTCGCTTATCCAAGTCACAAGCCTTTCTCCTAAGAAGAATGCTCCACAGGTTGTGCTCTTCCGGTCATCAATGTTTCCAGCCCAATCTACATCAGTATAAACTTAGAGTTCAAATTTGCTTTCCTTTGTATACCATAAATCATAGTCTTCTATTTTCTTCAAGTATCTCAAGATTCTTTTAACTAAAACCATATGTGAATCTTTAGGATTGGCAGAAAATCTTGCCACAGTCTCAACTGCATGTGCAATATCAGGCCTACTATGTACCACATACATTAGTTTTCCAATCATATATTGGTACAATGTTTGATTTAATTCTATAGATTCATCATCTTGTGTCAACTTACATCCTGTTACCATCAGTTTTTCTATTGGTTATGAATCTTCCTTGCCAAAAGTCTTAAATACTTCTTTTATGTATTTTGATTGAGTGATGAAAATCCAATCATTCTATTGTATAATCTACAAACCTAGAAAGAATTTAATCTCTCCAAACATTGACATCTCAAATTCCTTTCTCATTTCATCAACAAAAGATTTTCAAATCAGATCATGTCCACCAAAGATTATGTCATCAACAAAAATTGCAGCAATCAAAATATTATCATCAAATAATCCTTTCATGTACATATTATTGTACATGAAATATAAGTGGGAAATGTGGTACTGAGAGGGGGGGCGGGGGGGGTGAATCAGATATCACCTACTTCAATCATTTGATACTTAAGAATGGAGAACAAAATAATGCACAAGCTCGGTCAATGTAATCATTATGATACAACTCAGTGTATACAATATCTTGGCCATAATGGGTTCTTGGCATACATTGATAACTCAGTCAAGACACTGATGCTTGGCATCAAAAATGAAATTTTCTATTTTTCTTAGATATGTCCTAATGCATCTTTATCTATGCAGATATGGACCTATACTCAATCTTATGCTAGGAACTAATGTAAAATAAAGCTTTGTAAGATTTAGTTCCAAACATACCTTCTATGCTTTAGTTGGAAGAACTGTGATCACCTGATCCATTGGATTGGGTGACTACATATGTGCTAAATTCACTTGTGTTTTCTTCTTCTTTTTTCTTCCATGTCCTGTTCATCTGATTTCTCAATTTCTCATAGATATCTTCATTCACATTTTGATCATTTCTTGGCATTGGTGATCTACAATCTTTCTTTAGGTGACCAACCTTATTACACTTGTAACACACAATGCTTCCATTCATCCAGCTTCTAGACAATGAAGGAGAATTATCAAAGAATGGAGAACAAAATAATGCTAAACCAAAGAATGCCAAGCCCACATGCCATCATTGTGAAAAGCCAAGACATACAACCAACATATACAGAAGCAAACATGGTAAGTCTGATTCTAAACCTAAGTTCAATGGACATTGTTTTAACTACAAGAAACATGGACATCAGGCACATGAATGTAGATCTAAGGTTAGTAGACCATCTACCTCACCAAAATTTCATGGAAGCTATTTTAACTGTCAAAGGTATGGGCATAAAGCATTTGAATGCAGATCTAAACTAAGGTGGTCATCAAATGAACAGACTAAATCACCTATGAAGAATAACTCATATAATTGGGATTACAATACCTGGTATAGTTGTCATTACTGTGGAAAATATGGACACATTGGATCAAATTTCATGAAAACTCACTTTAGAGGCAAATCTAGAAGCTGGATGAATGGAAGCATTGTGTGTTACAAGTGTAATAAGATCGGTCACCTAAAGAAAGATTGTAGATCATCAATGTCGAGCAATGATCAGAATGTGAATGAAGATATCCTTGAGAAATTGAGAAATCAAATGAACAGGACATGGAAGAAGAAAGAAGAAGAAAACACAAGTGAAGTTAGCACATCTACAGTCACCCAATCCAATGGTTCAGGTGATCACACTTCTTCCAGCTAAAGCATAGAAGGTATGTTTGGAACTAAATCTTACAAAGATTTATTTTACATCAGTTACTAACATAATATTGTGTATAGGTCCATATCTGCATAGATAAAGATGCATTAGGACATATCTTACAAAAATAGAAAATTTCATTTTTGATGCTGAGCGTCAGTGTCTTAACCGGGTTATCAATGTATGCCAAGAACCCATTATGGCTGAGATGTTGTATACACTGAGCTGTATTCTAATGGTTATACTGAACGAGCTTGTGTTAGCCGAGGGTAGCATAAGTTTTTCGAGACAACTATATTCCACTTTAAACATTGTACGAAACATTTATGAGGCCCCAATTCTACTTTTCAGAATCTATAAAGTGGAAAATTTCCATTTATTTCATTTCACCAAGTGATTTGAGATTTATTTGTGCAACTCAGAAGTACAAGCAACTAGTTTGAGAAAGGCAATTTCGAATCTTTTTAGCGTGTCGTCGGCAAAAATCATCTATAGGACACTTACAAGAAAGGTACTTTATTGAGAAAATATTCTCGTCTCAAAATTTTATTTTGAAATGGCATCATCATCATCTACAATAGTCAAGAAACAAGGGATGGAAGTTTTCAATGCGCAATTAGTAAGAAATGAAGTTTGGAAACCGAAGACATTCAAGGCAATTTCGAAGAGTGAAATTAAAGGAGATTTGAATGGTGCCCTACCTTCTATTTCAGAGAATGTGTTAATGATGAATGACATTAGGTCTTGCTACATGTGTAAAATTAGGGAAATCAGAGATTATGAGATGGGAGAAGTGTATGAAAGACTATGTGTCAATGGAGTGTTGAAGCCAGAGCATAAAGTTGTTGCCGAACAAGGGTTAGTGTGTGCCCTAGATTTCCAGCAAAATTTCAAAGTGGAATGGATAAAAATTGTTTTGAGTCAAGTGCATGACATGCATCTATGGTTGGAAGATGGACCAGTAAAGATTATAAAGGAAATGATCCACTGAGTCACTGGATACCCTATAATTGAAGGAAAACAAATGATGAAATGCTCAAGTAAAGAAGATATTCAAGCAAACACATAGGAAGTTTGGAACAAATGAGGAATGATGATCTCCACCATCACTCAATAAAAACCTGAATAATCTAAAAATATGGAGATTGACTTTGTTGTTAGGGTTATTTTGCATAAATTTTATCAATCTAGTCAGTTGGACAGTGTCTCTTGTATGTCAGTGGACCAGGCATGGAAGATAATTAAGAAGGGTCACACGTATGACCTTGCCGAGCTCCAGTTGCCTCAGCTTGCTGAGAACCTAAATTCCATCCAGACTCCAAAGAATTCAATGTGTAAGTTTTCCTCCTTATTGATCCATTTATTCTTTTACATAAAAAAGTGTTTTCCTATGCATGGAGGTGTGATATGGGATAAGAAGAAACCCGTCACTGCTCAAAAAAATGAATTCATAAGTCAGATTGGAGATAACTTTAATGGAGTAATGGATAATTATTTTATTGAGTTTAAGAAGAAAATGAGGAAGAGGACTAGAGTTCCTATGTTGCTCATAGAAAAGTACAACAAAGATATATGTTTTTTGGTCGACACAGATTTCATATATGCTCGAGCAGTCTTACCTAGGGTTTCATGGTTAATGCCATTACCCTATGAAATTTACATTGATGAAGCTGCTGCTACTATTACAGCTCTCTTAGTTGAAGAAATTGATAGCAAGGCACCTTCTTTTGGAATGTATGATGAAGCTAAATCCAAAATCACTAT
Source organism: Chamaecyparis obtusa (assembly GCA_027943335.1). Taxonomy (NCBI): domain Eukaryota; kingdom Viridiplantae; phylum Streptophyta; class Pinopsida; order Cupressales; family Cupressaceae; genus Chamaecyparis; species Chamaecyparis obtusa. The sequence continues at coordinate 185,882 of BSBK01009947.1, forward strand.
GGGATTAATGGCTACCACTAGTGAGAGAAAGAGAAATAAAATAGTGAAGAATTTAGAAAAATATGTAAAAGAGACTGAAAAGGATGCACCACTGGAGTTGACCCAAGGATTGGGAGAAGATGAACTGAGTGAATCTAGTGATAGTGAAGAAGAAGAGGAAGAGAATAAGGTAGAAAAGAAGATAGGAAAGAAACCAATGATTGTCGACCCCTTAGCTAAGAAAAGAATTCTAAAACCTAAAGTGTCATCAACATCGGTACTAAGGCCTAGAACAAGGGGAGCAGTTTCCGAGACTCCCAAGATGCCACCGACATATGGTAAGAGAAAACCTACATAACCCATGACAATGCCGAGAAAGGTTAATAAAAGGCCAAGAAGGAAACTTGTTTTAGAACAAGAAGATGATGAAGAGACCGAGAGTGATGAAGAAGTAAAAAGAAAGGTTGCATTGTAGGATGATCAACCTACTATTGATGAAATTTTTCATAAGATCACTAGCTATGTTGGAGTGGAAGACTTGAAAGATTTAAAGTTTGAAAGACTAAGTATTGGAGACAAGGAAAAAGTAGAAGATGCTATTCTTGAAATGCTATGCACTTTCAAGATGCTTCCAATTTAGTTAGAAAATAGAATTCCCAAGGAACTATGCAATAGGGTAGCACAAAAATGGGAGTATGCTCTGTATACTAAAAAATAAATAAGAGAGAGCACCCTAGCTCAAGTTGAACCAAGTCTCACCCCTAAAGCCATAAGACAAATTGTTGAACAGTACTGAGGAACGTTTGATCCAAAGCTTAGAGCTTATTTGATCCTACAACACAAGGTTGATGAGGTTGTGAAACATAGTTTAAAAATTTGGAAAATAGTATTTGGTTTATTGATTCATAAAGATGCAGATAAAACTGCAAGTACTTCTAAAGTTGTCAAGCCTACAACTAAACCAAAAGTAATGGAGACTAAAGCTCCTAAAGAAATGAAAAATCAAGAAAAAATGGAGATACACATTGTTGAGATAATAGAGGAGAGCCCCATCAAGAAATAGGTATTGACTGAGGCCGATCTACAGGCTAAGGAAGCCAAAGATACATCTCTACCAGGTAGTAACATAGTGCTATTACAGGTAAAGGATTATCCAATGATTGATGGCACACAAACTATTGATATGAGTCCTGCTAAACCTAAAGTTGCAACTATTGAAAAGTTAGTTAGTACTAGCACTACCAAGGAACCCATTAAGTCAGCACCAACAATTGAATCCACATCTGCTGAAGAAGTACAAAAGGATAAAGCAAAGAAACTTGTAGAAAAAGTTCAAAGTCCTCCTATGGAAGATAAAAGGAAAGAAGAATGAGAGAAAAAAGGAAAAGATATTGAGACACAAGAGCCTACTGAACAAGAAGCAATACAAGATCTTGTACAAATGCCAAGTGGAAGCACACCACCGAGAATACAAAAGGAGAAAATGGAGGTAACAATTGATGAAGTTATTATTATTCCTAAATGGGATACCGATAACCTATCTTATGAGCAATTGCAAATATTGAAAGATTTTTTGACACAGAAAAGCAGATAAGAAGAACTCAGGAGGGAACATCAGCAGAAACAAGTTCTATATAAAATAAAAGACATATTTAATGATGTTTATGAGTTGTTAGATGTAAATAGTTCCACTCCTATATTGGAACAACTTGTACATATTGTCCAAAAAGTTAATAATGAAGCTAGTAGTGCAAGTGATAAGTTATTTGAGTGGTCAGAAAGGAAGTTTGAGACCAAAATGTTAGAGAAAGTATCTGTTGAGATTGTAGTGAAATAGGTTGAACTTTCTACTTTGGTAGCAGAGAATGAAGTAATAGTTGTGAATGCACAATCTCTATTATCCAAACTTTGTCATGTTGAACAATTCACTAAGAGTAATCAAGGACTGATTGAAAACTTGTAGTAAGAACTAAAGACCACTAGTGAATCTTTAAAACTAGATGCAGAACACAGTTCCTAGTACTACACAAAGATTATGTTTACATAAGGAAGGATAGCCAAACTGATGGCTAATGATGGAAGGATTAGAGCTCATCTACTATCTATGCAAGCTATTCTTACACCTCATTTGGAGACCATACAATGATAGTTAGCTAAGGAAAAGGAACTGACTCAGAGAGACCCAAATCTATCTACTATCGAGAGCTTAATCAATCTAGCTTCCAAGCTAGAAGTGAAGACAGAAGCTTTAAATATTGTTGCATAAGGATGGACTGATGCACTACACATGGTTATGATACTGCATAAACCATTTCTAGAGAAATTTATGTGGTTTCCCACTCTAGAAGAGCTTGATCATGCCAAAAACAAGGGGGAAATGACATGACATGACAACAGAAAGGCATGACAAAGAAAAGGTAACAAAATTTTGAATGTATATATATCTTAGGGGGGGTATTCGACTAGTACAAATATTTTTGTAATTACACATATAATGTCATGACAAAGTGTTTTCGCCACTAATGTCAAAGGGGGAGATTATAAATCTCTATCATTTTGTTGACCATTAGTGACCCACACTTAGTCATTTATCTAGGCAAGGATGGTCGGTCATCACTATGACCGAGTCATTATGTAAAGGCCGAGTTATGTATTGTATACTTACCGAGCAGTAGTACTACCGAGTAAAGTCATGGTCACTATATGTTTGTACTATGTCAAGTATAGTTTTTGCCGAGCTACATATGCAATGATTACTGAGCAACAAAGGAATCAACAGATGTCAAGTACAGTGAATGTTGAGTACTAGGAACAACATTTTCTGAGTTAGCCAAGAATAATATAAGAGTCTATTATGGCACATTGATCGAGGTAAACCATTTTTGGTGATAGTCATATTTTGTATTCTATTTGTTGAGATAATTACGGAGGTAATTACTCATTCATTTTTTAATCATTGATCCCTATGTAATACGTTTAGCCAATCAGAAAATTATAAAGCTTAAGCGGCAAAAGGAATCAATCTGAACTGTAGATCTTAAACCACAAAGATGTTTTGTCAGTTATATAAGGACTAAGATCTAAACGCTAAGTGTGAGTGAGTAAGAACATAGTGATAACCAAAGAAAGATGGTATGAAGGAGAGAATGCATAGTTATGAGCAGATAAGCATTTAGACAAAGTTCAGTGATCGAGTAAAGCAGTGGAAAGACAAAACAAAGATAGATTTGATAAAAGAGATCAACATTATATAGTAAAGAGGAGATCTATAATCTGCCTATAGTGAAAACTAAAAGATCAGGTAATGAGACATTCTAATCAGTGCATCAGGGTAAATATCTTAACCGAGTAGTCCTTACAGACTTTTTGTAATCTCTTAACCGAGTGCTTACTTTGTTGTAAGTCTTAAATCCTCTAGCAAGGTAGACTGCATAAGTCTTTTAGCTCTTAATAGGGCAAACCCCTCACAGGGTAGATCATGATTTGATCACATTTTGTAAGCCCTAATAGGAAACTTTTATTACTATAGTAGTGAAGATTTGTGGGTGTCATTCCCACCCTAGTTTTACCTTTCAAGGGTTTCTAGGTTACCAAAATTATTGTGTTATGAGTGATTTCATGAATGCTGCTTAATATGTTAGTTACTTAGATTGATCAAGTATTTTTAATTCCATGCAATAGTTTTATAAGTATCAAATGACTAAAGTAGGTGATATTTGATTCACCCCCCCTCTTAGTATCACATTTCCCACTTATATTTCCAACAATTGGTATCATAACATAAATTTGTCTAGGTTCCCACTCCATAAGATCTTGATCGTGCCAAAAACAAGGGGGAAATGACATGACATGATAGTAGAAAGGCATGACAAAGAAAAGGTAACAACATTTTGAATGTATATATATCTTAGGGGCAGTATTTGGCTCGTACAAATATTTTTGTAATTACACGTATAATGTCATGACAAAGTGTTTTTGCCACTAATGTCAAAGGGGGAGATTATAGATCTCTATCATTTTGTTGACCATTAGTGACCCACACTTAGTCATTTATCTAGGCAAGGATGGTTGGTTATCACTACGATCAAGTCATTATGTAAAGGCTGAGTTATGTATTGTATACTTACCAAGCAGTAGTATTGCCGAGTAAAGTCACGGTCACTATATGTTTGTACTATGTCGAGTATAGTTTTTGCCAAGCTACATATGCAATGATTACCAAGTGATAGAGGAATCAACATATGTCAAGTAAAGTGAATGTTGAGAATCAGGAACAACATGTGGTGATTTAGCCAGGAATGATATAAGAGTTTGTTATGGCACATTGATCGAGGTAAACCATTTTTGGTGACAGTCATATTTTGTATTTTGTTTGTTGAGATAATTACAGAGGTAATTAAGCATTCATTTTGTAATCATTGATCCCTATGTAATACCTTTAGCCAATCAGAAAATTGTAAAGCTTAAGTGGCAAAAGGAATCAATCTGAACTGTAGATCTTAAACCATGAAGATGTTTTGTCAGTTATATAAGAACTAATATCTAAACCCTAAGTGTGAGTAAGTAAGAACATAGTGACAACCAAAGAAAGATGGTATGAAGGTGAGAATGCTAAGGTTATGAGAAGATAAGAATTCAAATAGAGTTTAGTGACCAAGTAAAGTAGTAGAAGGACAGACCAAAGATAGATTTGATAAAATAGATCAACATTATATAGTAAAGAGGAGATCTATAATCTACATATAGTGCAAACTGAAAGATCATGTACTGAGACATTCTAGTCAGTGTATCAGGGTAAATCTCTTAACCGAGTAGTCCTTGTAGACTTTTTGTAATCTCTTAACTAAGTGCTTACTTTGTTGTAAGTCTTAAATCCTCTAGCAAGGTAGAATGTATAAGTCTTTTAGCTCTTAACAGGGTAGACCCCTCATAGGGTAGATCATGATTTGATCACATTTTGTAAGTCCTAACATGCAACTTTTATTATTGCAGTAGTGAAGATTTGTGGCTATCATCCCCATCCCAGTTTTACCTTCCAAGGGTTTTTGGGTTACCAAAATTATTGTGTTGTGAGTGATTTGATGAATGTTGATTAATATGTTAGTTACTTAGATTGATCAAGTATTGTTAATGCTATGCAAAAGTTTTATAAGTATCAAATGATTGAAGTAGGTGATATTTGATTCAACCCCCCTCTCAGTATCACATTTTCCACTTATATTTCCAACAATTGGTATTTGTTAATATGATTTAGAACAAAAAAGAGGGGGGTGAATCAGTTGTTCTCAGGTCTAGATGTATAAAACAAACTTTAAAGCTCTTCTATGAATCAGATCTAACAACCAACAGCTACTCAGTCATTACTGATTTCATAATAGAAACATATAACATTGCAGTCCACTACCTAGCTGTATCAAACTTGTAAAATACAAAAATGTTTAAACCAAAACATTCACACAAGTATTGACACTAGGATTTATAGTGGAAACCCAATTTGGGAAAAACCACTTTGTAACATGCAACTATTATTTTCACTCTTCTAAAGTGAGCTCAGTTAAATGCCAACCTTGTACAAGGTTACAAACACACTGTCAGGTGTGACCTGGTTAAATGATTTAAACCACTCTGTTAAAAGTGCACCTTGTTATAGGACTTCCATACACTCCATTAGAATGCAACCTTGTTCAAAGGATTTAACATATGATTGTTAGGTCAACATCTGTTAAAAGGATTTTGACTGTTACAATTGTAAGGAAACTCGAGTGCGGAAATAGCTTCCTACGCTAATCTCTATAGGAGAGTATTGTCGAAATTATTATAAATCCTTACAATTTCAGATTCGTTAACTAATTTAAAAAAGATATTACAACCACATACCATGCATATAGAAAAATAGAGAATGACACGATGATATACCCTGGGGAAACCTTTCGATAAAAACCCCAGCACTCCAAAACCTGCACAATGTATTGATCAAAACTATTATAGCTTACAATACACTTGCAATGTAAGTTCTTTCAGAAGATTTCCAAAACCTTAAAGACAAATCATGGTAGCATAAAAATGTTCCAACCATACACTCACATCACATCTCTTCGCAACCCTAAAAAAGCTTATATCATGCGCTTCACTTTTTAGGGCTACTCCCAAAGATAACCATATTAGGGTTTTACCATTCTCTGAGAAAATAGGAACCCCAAAATTTTTGTACAATACTCAAATTTATCAGTTGCCACATGTCTTCACCTATCATTGAATCTTCTTGACATAGCTCTTACGTGTCATAGGAATCCGTCATAACCGTTTTAGCCATGATCTCCTTACACACAATTCAAGATGCCGACACATCAACATTATTTGCAAGAAATACATTTTACAAAACAAATAATAAGAATAGGAATTATCCAAGGTCGAGACACCTTATTCCTAACAACAATGATTAGAAAGTAGGATTTGTAATGATCTAAAAACATACAACTCACTTTGCAAATATCAGATCCAATTCCATACACATATACTGGTTTACTGACTATGATCCTTTTCCATCTCCATCAGTGATCTGCTTGGTATTCTCCTCAAGCAATCATAACTCTTCTCCTTCATCCTTGTTTGCTTGTACAGTCAATAACACCACCAGTATCCTCTACACCACTGTGTCTTCTGCCCCACTTTTGGCCTTCTTCTTAGATTTCCTAAATACAACTTCATTTAGGTTAATACATCTTTTTCTGCTTGATCTCCTTTGTAGATCTTAGGGTTAGGTTAGATTCATTGAATCTAGCCACTTTATGTCCTTCGTCTTCTTTTCTAGAAACATCTCAAATCTCTTAAAGATTTACAATAAACCATTTTACAATGCATTAAATGCTTCCATACAATCAATAAATAAAGTCAACACGTTTACATAATCCAAGAATTTAATGATGTCAGCCAAAAATCTAAATTCCCTTCAAATATAAAAATACTAACACTCGGTCAATACTGTGTTCAACTTCTCAGTCTATACTAGAAAGCTCGGTCAATACTAAAATTGTTTCCTCGGCTAACATTGTCTTCCTCAACAATTAACTGATGTTCGGTCAACACTGGATTTACTCAGCATATACTAACTTGGTCGACACTAACATCACTCAGCTTAAACTATATTTCTTCTCTTTTTCTCAGTTAAGCCTACCAGTTTAGTCTTCATTCTTATTAAGATAAACAATACATTATCTTATCATTGTGCAACATAGTACTCATTGTAGTATCAAGATAACTCAACCTTTCCTTAGGTGCTATTATTACTAACCTTGCCTATCCCCATCTCATCAATCAAATAGATATAGTACTTTCCTATGTAGCAACAGTCTTACCAGTTAAGGTTTGACATCAATGACAATACAACAATTGCTTGAATTTTAGTTTCCAACAATCTCCATCTTTGGCATTAATGACAACACCATATGATATCACATGAATAACACATGGATTACCAACCAATCCAAAAAAAATTTATCTATCAATCAGAAAGATTTGTAATATCCTTAGCTTCATTCTGATTCAGAATCTATTAGCCTGCTTCTATGACTGTCCAAAAAATCAATTCTCCCTCTATCCTGATCCTTCATCTTTGTTCATCTCTGTCCTGTAAATTAATTATGTTAATTTCTGTCATGTCTCTATCATGTGCTTATCATATCAGTTCATCTCCCTCTTTGACAAAAATGCCAAAGTAGCAACTAAATCTTACATCCTCCAAATGTAGATATCATCTTTGTAGTTCAGTGTTTCTCCCTCTGTCATCTTTCTAATGATTGATTCTTAGATTTACTCTTCTTTTCACAACTCTAGGCCAGTCCTAAAGTGTGACCATCTTCTGCATCAACTTTTCAGATGTTCTTTGCAATACATTTGATGCAGTGCTCCTAGCTTGACTAGGCAACGTCAGTTACGGGAAGGACCCCTAATTGAATTCTCATATATTCATGTGCTTCTTTAGGTAAAGCCTTAGTGAATATGTCTTCTAATTGTTCCTTTGTATTCACATATTCCATTCAGACCTCTTTATCCTGTACCATCTCTCTCAAGTAGTGATACTTGATAGCAATGTGTTTGGTCTTTGTGTGTATCACTGGATTTTTAGAGATTTTGATAGCACTTGTATTATCACAGAAGATAACAACTGGTTCAGTGATTTCTTCCTTCATACCCATCAATAATTGCTTTATCCATATCAGATTTGAATAGTTAATAGCAGCAGCAACATACTCAGCTTCAGCAGTAGATTAGAAAATGCAATTTTGTTTCTTGCTTGTCTAGGAAACTAATCTCTATCCAAGAAAGAAAGCTCCACCACTAGTACTCTTTCTATCATCTACATTTCCTGCCCAATCAGCATTTGTGTAAACTCTCAGTTCAAATCTCTCATCCTTCTTGTAATATAGCCCATAATTAGCAGTTCCTTTCAAGTATCTCATTATCCTCTTCACAACCATCATGTGTGTTTCCTTAGGATTGGTAGAGAATCTCCCCACAATCCCAATAGCTAATGCAATATCTAGTCTACTATGTACAACATACTGTAGTTTTCCAATCATAGATTTGTACAAAGTCTGGCTCACTTCTGCAGCTTCATCATTTTTAGATAACTTTTGTCCAGTAGCCATAGGAGTACTCACTGGTCTAGAATCTTCCATTCCAAAAGTTTTTAGTATCTCATGAATATATTTAGAATGTGTAATGAAAATTCCTTTTTCCATTTGATACACTTGTAAACCAACAAAAAATTTGATCTCACCAAACATGCTCATTTCAAATTCAGTTTGCATTTGATGTGAAAATCTCTTACACAAGGTATCTTGTCCACCAAAAATAATATCATCAACAAATATCTTTTCCAATAGGATTCCTTTACCTTCTTCATCCTTCATGTATAGATTTCTTGTATCATTTGTTCTTGAGAATCCAATCTATATTAAGTAGTTATGCAATCTCTCATACCATGCTCTCGGAGCTTGCTTTAATCCATATAGTGTTTTGTTCAGTTTAAAAACAATGTGTCTTCTGTTTGGATCAATAAAACCTTCTGGCTGTTCAATGTACACTTCTTCTAATATATCATTTAAAAATGTAGACTTTACATCCATTTGGTATACCTTGAAATCTTTATAAGTAGCATATGCAAGTAGAGTCCTTACTCCTTCCAATCTAGCTATAGGGGAAAATGTCTCCCCATAATCTATTCCTTCTTCTTATGCATAGCCTTTGCATACTAGCCTAGTTTTGTTTCTTGTGATTTCACCATACTCATTCAACTTATTTCAGAATACCCACTTTGTCCCAATGACATTTTAATTTTTAGGTCTCAGTACCAAAGTCCAGGTATCATTCTTATCTATCTGGTCTATCTCTTCATTCATTTCTTGTATCCAATCTTCATTCTCTAATGCTTCCTTTGTTGTCTTAGGCTCAAATTCACATAGTAAACATGTTGGATCCTTTTTTTTGCTTCTAGTCAGAATTCTAGTATCTTTGTCTCCAATTATCTATTCAGGCTTGTGATGAATCCTTACATATTTTTCCAAAATAGGTTCAAATCTCCTTTCCTCTAATTCATCAAGTTCCCCAATAAGATTTTCAAACTCAGCTTCTTAATGCTCAACAATCTCATCCTGATACTTGGCAGCATCCTCCTATCACTCGGTAGGTTCTTCTTCTCTCTCAGCACTATTTTCCTAATGCTCGATAGTATGTTTCTGATGCTTGGCATTTCTTACCTGAGACTTGACATTAGGTGCAAGTATATCACTTGCCTCTTCTTCCAATACATACACAAAAGATCTGTAATCTTCTGGTTCTCTTTTACTATCAGCTTCATTTCTTTCTCCATACTCATCAATCTTGACATTCACACTTTCCACAATTTTGTTAGTGTTAGAGTTCAAACACTTATAAGCTTAAATTTTTGTGGAATAGCATAGGAATATACCTTCATTTCTTTTAGCATCATATTTTCCATTCCTATTTTCCTTTAGTATGTAACATTTTCTTCCTGTTGGTACCCATATAAAACTTTCAGTTTTAGGTCCTGAACCTCTTTGAACTAAGGTCAAAAGTAGTTTGAATTGATTCGATATGGTTCCATTTAGTGAAGTAGTTTTCAGTGGTTATTTCTGAGGAATTCAAGTTAAAGGTTTCATTCAGAATCATGACATGCAGATTTAGATGTTCAAGGATTCAGGGTCATGCAGATCAAAGGCACACTCAAGTTCCTAATTTCATGACTGTTGAATGGTCAACTCTAGTACAATGATTATGGTTGGTATTTGGACTTATACATCTTCTTAGAAGAATAGTGACAAGAGTCACAATGCAGATTTTGAGAGTTCAGGCTACTGATCCATGAATTTGTAAATGTGAAATGAGCACATCATTGATGATTGCCACTCACTAAATACCTTTAATTAAAAACAAGGGACATGTCAAGTGATATGTGGAAGTCATATGACAATAGTAGAAGAATTATAAATTTCACTTTTTAGCAAATTGAGATCATCTTCACAGTTGAGGAAATACACATTTGCAAGAACATGACATAGAAATTTGATGTTGCCATTAGTCTACGGATTATCATTGAGCTTTCATAATGAAAATGAGCTCTGTAAATCTCTAGTGTATAGTTGGAAGACCCGATATGTCCTTCAAAGAGATCTCCATTCTAATGGTGAAACTAATACTATTAATAACCCCAAGTTCAGAATATGAGCCTATGGTGAACATAAGAAGAATGAGCACAAACTACTTGAAAAAATGTACAAGCTCATCTAAGATGGAGATATAGATAGGAGGAGAGGTACGCATGGAATTGATGAGCATCAATAGTGGTACTAATTATGTACCCGATTATCAAAGTCTTAATTGGCAAAATCTATGAGTCTCTGCTCTAGAGCAATGCAGTCAAATCTTGAAAGCATATTGCCCTATGTGGGAATCTCAACCATAGTATAGAAACATCAGTCAATAAAAGACCACAAGACCTATGGAAGATGATGCCAGGTATCAGATTAAAGAGGAAAAGATGAGTAATCAAGTCTCTCTATAATGAAGCCTGACCATGTCATCAGGTCACCACAAAGTTTGAACAGGCACTCAACAATGTCTTTTTACCTCCAGTCCTTATTTCAGGTACCTATGATGTGTTATCAAGACCAAATGATTTTAGAATAGTTATGGTAAACAATGAAGGTTTCATATTTGTGCCTAAGACCACCGACATTTTGAACCCATTTTCTCCTACAGAAAATAATTTGGGCTTGTTCAGTTGGAAAAGTCCTCCCACTAAGTGGACAACAAATGCATGGTTGTAGGACTTTCAGGTATGGATCAACTTCCACAACTATCCTCTCAAAGGTGAGCTTTGAGTATTTTGATTCCAAGGCCGAGGGATCTCACTTCAGAGAATTTACAAGTGATGACAAGGAGAAAATTGTGATTGTTTTGAGTGGTTCTTTGTTATACTTTTGTGCCGATATGGAAGTGCAAGGATATAGAGAAATGGGCATACTGGAAATTCATGGTTCAATGTATTTTCCCATTGGTGGTTGCCATGCGCTTGTTCCTACTTCTCCTTATAGAAATATATTTGTTTCTGTCCATTAGAAAAGAAAAAAGACAGCAACAAGACAAAGGTCATTTGGATGCAGGGGATTTTGTTTTGGGTTCCAAATGATTATGCTGCAAAGTGGGCAGGCATATGATCCTTCCAATGAAAATAACTATGATGTAATCTTGGTGATGCTTTATGGGAAGTCTTTGCAAATGATTCCTTTGGAAATATCTTTAGAGGAGTCCTAGACATTGTTAATTTTAGGAGGTTATCCATGTCTTCTTTGGAACATTGGAAAAGCTTTAGTTTCTTTTGTTGCAATACACATGTGTGGCTATGATGAGAAAATTGAGCATCTATTTAATGGGGACCTTAGGGCCTCATCATATTTTAGTGGCGGAAGGTAGATAACCGGATCAATCTACCCAACATCACACTTGTGTTCCAATGACATAGGTCGTAAATTGAGGCTTTGACTTGTCCTCGATATCATATGCATTTGAAGAATGAGATAAGTGACCCCAGAGGAAGACATGGACAAAATGACAGTGAAGTAGCCGATTTAATGCTCAAAACCAATAAATGAGGAGGAGCTCTCATTTTATTGGTGTCATCTTACAAAATAGTATACAAGATGAAGAGTCTCAAGGGATGACCCAACACTATTGTGATGACTTAGCAAGAGGTCTAAGTGTCACTTGTATGGAAGAACACATAGCATTCCTTGGCATGGCTCTTAGTACTATTTCAAATCATTAAAGTTATGATTAATTACACATGATAAGGGTTAGTAAAGCATTTTGGGAGGTTACATGACAATAAAAGATAAGAATGAATAGATTTTTAAAGAAATAGTTATTAAAACTATAAGCGATCACCAGATGGATAAATAGGAAAAAGAATGACAAATAAAGGGTTTCACCTAGGAGCTGGGAGACTTGGTGCTACTGGAGAAAAGGAAGAGCCATTTTCTATTTGTAAAGGATGGAGAATAGGGATAAGTTAGGAAGTTTTAGTTTTCTTTTTCAAGAAGTTTATGTTCAAAATCTTTTTTCTTTGAGGCTTTGATTGAGTGTTTGAAGAGAGGAGAAGAATGTTAATTAAATCTTTGTATTTAAATGTTCTTTTCCTTCTAATTAAAATAGAACTTTGAGTCTTTTTAATTATCTTTAAATACTGCTCTGTTCATAATCACAGTTGCTATAAAACCTTTGAGTATTATGTAATTGTGTTCCTGAAAATTGGAGCTTTCAATCTCATTGTTATTTCCTGATAATAGGAGGATTCAAAGGATTGACTTTGTGTGATCTTTTTTTTATTCTTCTCTCCTCTTTTCTCTCCATTCTGTAAATCTATTTTCAGCATCTATGGCATAGTTATGAGTAGATGTTTAATTTCCTTTCTTGCTTTTAGGTTAAAAGCATTATCAATTATAGTTAAAAGTCAATTCATTGTAAATCATACATGGAGAGCTATACCCAGATAATTCAGAGGGCACTTACACTTTTCAATAGAAAAGTGACCCAACTATTGGTGTTGGTTAAGTCTTCTTGTTTGGGCATTTTAGGGTCATTTTGTAGGTGTTTTCTTGGAAGACAAATCTGTTCACCAACACTTCCAAAGATTCTAAAGTATTTTACGTTTGGTGCATACCCATGCCATCACTCATAAGGTGTCATATTTGTACCTTTCTTTATCTAAACTTAGTTAAGAGTGTAAACATTTGTACTTACAGCTTCCTTCCAGTACTTTTGTGCCACATTATTTTTAATCAACAATGTCCTTGCACAATTCAAGATAGATTTGTTTCTCCTTTATGCTATTCCATTCTATGGAGGAGTCCTCAGTGCAGACATCTATCTTTTGATCCCTCTATCATTGCAAAATAGATTAAATTCATTGGATATAAATTCTCCACCTCGGTCAGATCTCAAACACTTCAGGTCTCTTCCTGTCTCCTTTTCAACCTTAGCCAAATACCACTTAAAGCATTGAAAAGAATCAAATTTTTCTTTTAAGAACATTACATGCATCATCCTAGTATGATCATCAATAGACAAAATAAAATATCTAGCACCACAATAACTTTGTATGCCCATGGGTCCACAAAGGTCAGTATGAACCAAATCTAAAGTATTCTCAGAAGTAAAGATTTTTCTCTTGAAACTTGACTTTGTCATCTTTCCTAACTAACATTCTTTGCACATCACATTCTCAGGTTTCTTCAATCTAGGTAGACCTCTCACTTTATTTTTATTACTAATCTCTACTAGATTATCAAAGTTAACATGCCATAGCCTCTTATGCCATAACCAAATATCATCAAGTTGTGCAATCATACAAGTTTCTTCAGATAGGTCAAGATAGAACAAATTACCTCTTGTCTTCTCTCCACTTCCAATTAGTTCACCAGTGGCATTGAATATTTTAGCCTTTTTGTGATAAAATTCCACTCAGTAACTAGTACTATTAAGTTATGCAACACTCAATAGATTATAGTTAAGACCCTCTACCCAATATGCATTTTCACAAGAGATCTTATTAGTTAGCTTAATCAATCTTTTTCCTCTAACAAGACATGGTGCATCATTACCAAATATTACACTTTTACCTTTATAATGACGTAAGGTATCAAACTTACGCTTGTCACTAGTCATGTGATGTGAACAACCACTGTCAATAATCCATTTATCATTCTTGTTCACATAGGAAATCAATGCAATTTTCTCATCCTCATCAAACTCATCTTTCATTGCAACATAGACAACCTCAATTTCAAAATCATCACTATTAGTGTCAATCTCTTCTTCAGCAATGTAGCAATATTTCTTACCTTTTCATTTGTACTCCTTGTACCTTTGGTAGCTTCTATCATCCCTTTTGTCTTTGTACTTGTTATCTCTTTCTTCATTCTTATCATTCATGTCAGGACATCTACAGCTATATGACCAACTTTATTACATGAAAAACATATAATAGGGAGTTTACTTTTGTATTTTCCTTTTCCCCTTCTTAGTCTTCTAGCCATAAGAGCTTCTAGATCCTCTATTTCTTCATCAAATGTGTCACTATCACTTTCACTTTCACTTTCACTTATGCATTTCTCTTTTTCCTTCTTTGACTTGTTCAGGACCATTTGTGACTTAAAAGTAGATTCAACATTACCAATACTTCCAATAGTGAAGTTATCATACTTAGAAAGTTCAAAAGCAGTAAGCTTGCCGACCAAACTTTCCAAAGTAAGATTGTTGTTAGGGATACATCTAGATTCCTAAATTGCAGAAGTTTTGATAACATAAATAGGACGCAGAGTTCTCAATACTTTTCCAATTATAGTTTCATCATTAATAGTTCCATTTTCTCCTCTACTAGCATTTACAATTTCTTTTATTCTAGCACAATATTATACAATATTCTCATCTTCTTGCATTTTCATTTCATCAAATTTACCTCTTAGGCTTTCAGCTTTTGCTCTCAACACATTTATGTCACCACCATAGATAGTTGCAAGGGTGGTCCACATTTTCTTTGCAGTGCTCTAGTCTTTGATGTCTTCAAATTTTGGATAACTTAGGGTAGATGCAATCTCCAACATTGCTTGGTTGTGTTCTTTCTTAGCTTTCATTTCCTCAGTAGTCAGGGGTACAACAGGTGTGGTATACTCATTCTCAATGTAATATTTTGTAGAATATCTGATGTTGTCTAGATGTAACTTCATCAAACTTTGTCATGCGGGAAACTTCTCCTTATTCAGCTTTGATACCTCCTTCTTATACATCTTGATCATTTTCTTCAAGTACCTTCAAACTTGTTCTCTATCAATAGTAAGCACCAAGGCTCTGATACCGATTGTTAATATGGTTTAGAACAATAGAGAGGGGGGGTGAATCAATTATTCTCAGGTCTAGATGTATAAAACAAACTTTAAAGCTCTTCTACAAATTAGATCTAACAAAAAATAGCTAATCGGCCATTAATGATTTCATAATAGAAACATATAACATTGTAGTCCACTACCCAACTATATCTAACTTGTAAAACACAAAAATGTTTAAACCAAAACATTGACACAAGTATTGACACAAGGATTTATAGTGGAAACCCAATTTAGGAAAAATCACTTTGTAACATGCTACTATTATTTTCACTCTTTTGAAGTGAGCTCGGTTAAAAGCCAACCCTGTCAAAGGTTACAAACACACTGTCAGGTGTGACCCGGTTAAAGGATTTAAACCATTCTATTAAAAGTGCACCTTGTTATAGGACTTACATACACTCCATTAGAATGCAACCTTGTTCAAAGGATTTAACATATGACTATTAGGTCAACCTCTGTTAAAAGGATTTTGACTATTACAATGATTAGAAAGTAGCAGTAGTAATGATCTGAAAACATAAAACTCACTTTGCAAATATTAGATCCAATTCCATACACATATATTGGTTTACTGACTGTGATCCTTTGCCATCTTCATCACTAATCTGCTTGGTATTCTCCTCAAGCAATCATAACTCTTCTCCTTCAGCCCTCTCTGCTTGTACAATCAATAACACCACCAGTATCCTCTACACCACTATGTCTTCTGCCCCACTTTTGGCCTTCTGCTTAGATTTCCTAAATACAACTTCATTTAGGTCAATACATCTTTTGTCACTTGATCTCCTTCGTAGATCTTAGGGTTAGGTCATATTCATCAAATCTACCCGCTTTATGTTCTTTGTCTTTTTTTTTTAGAAACATCTCAAATCTCTTAAAGATTTACAATAAAACATTTTACAGTGCATTAAATGCTTCCATACAATCAATAAATAAAGTCAACACATTTTAAATAATCTAAGAATTCAATGATGTTGGCTGGAAATCTGAATTCCCTTCAAATATAAAATACTGACGCTCGGTCAATACTGTGTTCAACTTCTCAGTCTATACTAGAAAGCTCGGTCAATACTAAAACTATTTCCTTGGCTAACACTGTCTTCCTTGGCAATTAACTGATGTTTTTTTCAACACTAGATTTACTCAACATATACTAACTCGATCGACACTAACATCACTCAGCTTAAACTAGATTTCTTCTCTTTTTCTCAGTTAAGCCTATTAGTTTATTCTTCATTCTTACTAAAATAATACATTATCTTATCATTGTGCAACATAATCAAGTACTCATTGTAGTATCAAGATAACTCAACCTTTCCTTAGATGCTATTGTTACCAACCTTGTCTGTCCCCATCTCATCAATCAAATAGATAAAGTACTTTCCTATGTAGCAACAATATTACTAGTTAAGGTTTGACATCAATGACAATACAACAATGACTTCAATTGTAGTTTCCAACAACATTGACTTCTCAAATTCCTTTCTCATTTCATCAGCAAAAGATTTGCAAATCAGATCATGTCCACCAAAGATTATGTCATCAACAAAAATTCCAACAATCAAAATATTATCATCAAATAATCCTTTCATGTACATATTATTGTTCTCATTAGTCCTTACAAATCCAATACTAATCAAATAAGCATGTAGTCTTTCATACCATGCCCTTGGTGCTTACTTCAGTCCATACAAAGCTTTGTGCAGTCTACATACCATGTTCTTCTGATTTAGATCAACAAAGCCTTCTAGTTGTTCTATGTAGATCTCCTCCTTAATAATTCCATTCAAAAAAGCTAATTTCACATCGATTTGATATACCTTAAATCCATTATGTGCAGTATCTGCAAGTAATAGACCAAGTCTAGCCACTGGTGCAAATGTTTCACCATAATCTATACCTTCTTCTTGTGCATATCCCTTGTATATAAGTCTTTCCTTATTTCTAGTGACCTCACCATTTTCATTTAACTTGTTTCTAAAAATCCACTTAGTACCAATTACATTTTTATCTTTCAGTCTAGGTACTAATGTCCATGTCTTATTCTTCTCAATCTGTTCAATTTCCTCATTCATAGCATTTATCCATTCTTCATTTTCAAGTGCATCCCTAACATTCTTAGGTTCAAACTCACAAACTAAGCATGTGTTTTGTCTTAACTTACTTCGGGTTAACATGCCAGCTTTCTTGTCTCCAATGATTTTCTTCTAACAAATCTTTCTAGCACTTGTTCTCTCCTTTGCTCATCATTCAGTTTAGGTTCTTCCTGATTCTTGATTTGTATTTGCTAATTCTCGGTAGCATTTTCCTGATGCTTGATAGACTCATCCTATGGCTTTGGTACATAATTTGGATCTTCAACATATGTAAACCTACCATAGTCTTCTGGTTCCTTCATGCTTTCTTGATCATTCTTTTTAGAAAACTTGTCAACTTTTACATTAGCACTTTCTACCATTTTATTAGTAACCTTGTTCAAACATTTATAAGCTTTAATCTTAGTAGAATATCCTAAAAATATTCCTTCATCACCTTTACAGTCTAATTTTCCATTCCTACCATCTTTCAGAATATCACACCTACTTCCAAATATTCTAAAATAACTTACATTCGGTGTATAGCCAAACCATAACTCATAGGGTGTCTTGTTTGTGTCTTTCTTTAGTTGAACTTAGTTCAAGGTGTATACTGCAGTGCTAACTACTTCTCTCTAGTACATTTGTGTAACATTTAGCACAATCAACAATTGATCAGTTCCTCCTTTTAGCAATCCCATTTTGTTGCGGTGTCCTAGGAGCGGAAACCTGTCTTTTGATTCCATGCTCATTACAAAAGTTAGTGAACTCATCAGAAATAAACTCACCACCTCTATTAGATCTTAAGCATTTTAGTTCTTTCCCGATTTCTTTTTCAACTTTAGCCTTGTACCATTTAAACAACTTGAATGCCTTAGATTTTTCTTTTAAGAAGATGACTGTCATCATCCTAGAGTAGTCATCAAAAAATAAAATAAAATATTTTTTACCATAGTAGCTCTAAGTTCTCATAGGACCACATAATTTAGTATGTACCAACTCCAAAATACTTTTAGATGAGTAGTCTTTACTTTTAAAACTATATTTGGTAATCTTTCCTTTCTGACATTGATGGCACATAACATGATCAGGTTTGGTTAGATTTGGTAGACCTCTAACTTTTCTCTTTCTACTGATCTTAATCATGTTATCAAGATTTGCATGACATAGGATCTTATTCCATAACCATACATCTTCATTCTTCACCAATAAACAAGAAGTTTCAACATTGTCAAGATAGAATAAATTACCTTTTAATTGTCCTCCAGTACCGACAAGCTTTCCATTATCATCATAGATTTTCACCTTCTTTCTTTCAAATGCAACTCAGTGACTTGAGTTAGTTAGTTGTGCTACACTCAACAAATAGTAATTAATTCCTTTTATCCAATATGAATTATCACATCTAATTCTACCATTCAGTAAGATAGACCCTTTTCCTTTTACTTGACAAGGTTCATCATTTCCCATTTTCACTAATCCTCCATTATATTGCTTGAGATGTTGAAATTTATCTTCATCACCAGTCATGTGATGGGTACAACCACTATCTATAATCCATGTATCATTTTAACTAACTTTATAAATAAGGGCTCTTTCTACATACCTTTCCTCTTCTTTTGAATCATCTTTCATTGCAAAAAATACCACTTCAATTTCATCATCAGTGTTGGTGTCGGTGTCATCTTCATTATCATCAACAAGGTAACATGCCTTCTTGGTTTGTCCTTATAATCTCAGTTATCTCTATTGTCCCTTCTATCATAGTATCAGTAGACTCTGTTATTCCTTCTACCAAACTTTCCATCACTAGATCTATCGTTGTCTTTATCTTCCTCTTTCTTGTTAGGACATTTAGCAGCAATATGGCCAACCTTTTTACAATTAAAACAAGCTAACAGTAATGTACCCTTATACCTTCCTTTACTCTTTTGTAGTCTCTAGGCCATAAGTGCTTCAAGCTCATCAAGCTCATCTTCAGTGTTACTGTCACTTTCATTTCTTATACTATGCTTACTGCTAGATTTACCAATGTTAAGAGATGACATAAAAGAAGATTCCACAATCGGTACAATACTATTGTCAAAATTATTTAGCTCAAAAGTAGTTAACTTTCCAATCAGACTATAAAGAGTAAGAGTTCTATTAGGTGAGGACCTCATTTCATGAATAGAAGATATTATAATTGCATATACATGTAACAAGGTTCTCAGTATCTTACTTACCACTCTGTCTTCATCAATAATACCTCTTGCTCCTCAGATAGCATTGACAACCTCTTTGATTTAGTTAGAGTATTGTGTGATGTTCTCATCTTCCTTCATCTTCATGTCATCAAATCTACCTCTCAAGCTTTTAGCTCTGGATCTCATTACATTCACATCACCACCATAGACTAGTACAAGTTTATCCCACATTTTATTTTCTATAGTGGGTATGTGCAAGATCATGAGGGGGCCAAACTATGCCCTTAAGTGGCAACGAAAAATTAGAAAATCAGGGTTAGTCAACTTGATGTGAAAATTTCAACTAGCTATGAACCTGATATCAAAAAGTTTTAAGAATAGAATCTATAGAAAATTGAATGTAGTTTCTAAACTACTAGGCCTTTTTTGAGAAAAAGTTAGTATGATTGGTGAAAAATATAGATTTCAATGTAGCAGTACAAATATTTCAGGAAAAAAAAAAGAAGTAGGTGTATGTCTGACCACCTTAATCATAATCAAATGATAATATTTTATTATAATCTTTTATATATAAGTAGTAGACTCATGCCTGGATGTGACACATATTTTTTTGTAATTTTATTCCAAAAAAATAATTAATTATGAATTTTTTGCTACAACATTTTTAGAATAAAAAAACTCCCGTGTCTAACCACCTTAACTCATTCAAAACTTTACAAAATTCAAATTTTATTTTTTTTTCCTTATAGTAGGTGAAGTATAGAATGTGACGCATTTTTAGGATTTCAAAAATGTTATACCGTCTAAAAGTTATTGTCATTTTTCAATCAGTATATAAATCAACACTTTAGAGGTAGCTCAATTATAAAATAACTAATAATTACTTACTAAATTCAAAATTTGACAACAATTATATCGATAGAAAGTTGATAATCTCCTTAAGATACCCTTTTCATTTTATCAAATTCAGGTCAAAAAAAGTCATCAGCTACATTGTCAAAGTTTTGAACTGACATTGCCACTTTTTGGCCCCTCATGATCTTGCACATACCCTAGTGCAATCCTTGACATCTTCAAACTAGACATCAGATAGAGAAGCATAAATCTCTATCATATTAATATTGTGTTCATGTCTATCTCTCAACTGATCAAGTGTCAAAGGTCCAACATTAAGTTGTAAGTAGACATTTTCAAGTAAATGTATAGTAGATTCTCTAATTTTAGATATGTGAAGCCTCATCCTGCTTTTCCATGTCAAGAAGGTATCATTGTTCAGCTTGGGCACTTCCCTTTTATACATCTTGTGATATTTTTTCTCAAGTCCTTATAACTTTCCTCCAAGAAACCAATATGCTCTGATACCAATTGTTAGAATAACTAAGAGGGGGGTGAATCAGTTAAGTCAGTTATCCTACAGTCCCAATCTCCTAGATGTACCTTACGAAAAAAATTCAACAATTTATGCAGCTCGGTAACATAAAATATCACTATGTCTGTTCACTTTACTGATTACTAGTAATTATCCAAACTATGATTACTGACTAAATCAACTATGCAGTATGAAATGTATGAAAGAAAAATAATCATAAAAAATAACACATAACACAATGATTTCATGTGGAAACCTTCCTAAGGGAAAACCCACCTGGGACCGATAACCCAAAATAATTCACTCTTCTGAAGTGAGCTCGGTTAGGAGCCAACCCTATTAAAGGTTACAATGCATACTGTTCGGTGTGACTTGGTTAGAGGATTTATCACTAACAATTAACTCTTGACTGATATTCACTATGGGGTCAATAAGATAATAATTAACATTCATTGAATGTCATATGGTAATACAATAAGACTGTTAAGTCCACTCGGTTAAGAGAATTTTTGAATCAATGGTTAAACTGATACAGTTTTGATCTGATCCAAACACAACTCAATTGAAAATATTGAGATCTATGCTATGCTCATAAAATCCTTTGATCATTAATCAATTCACTTCCTCAATATTTCTCAACTTATTTCATTCGGTAAATAGTTTTCTGACACTCAATAATGTCTGCAGCTCTGTTCTTTTTGTAACCAGTTGATCAGGAATGCATGAATAAAATCTTCATGCAAAATCTCTATAGTCTCTATTTCTCTGGCATGTTTCAACTATGAAACTCATATCTCTTATATAGACAAGTAAACCATTTTCATATCAGCCATCAGATTTAGCCTCTTAATCTCCTTCATCCATTTTGTTGCTTAAACATTCCTTGGCAGATGTGTTCTCAACACATTTCAATCTCATCCTTTAGATCATCTCTTAATTTTTTCAGTCGTGGATCTCATAACTAACTTCATCCTTAACCTCAAAATCATAACACTTTCCAGCTCATCAATTTCAGTCAGTTGTTCTTAGTATTTAATGTTTTCATCCATACTCGGTCAACATTGAATGCGTCAGTGATAACTAGCTTAGTTATTACCATCATCGGTATACACTACACTAGATCAGTGTATAAAGAGGTCTTCAATTACCGACCACATTGACTTGTTCAAATCAAATCTCTTCTTCATAATAGATTGATGTAACATGATCAAGTCAACAATATAAAGCCATAGACTCATCAATAAGCACCCAAGGTTTGCCTTATCCTTATCTATCATATCCATCCTTTCCTTATGTAGATATCTCATTTCTTCATCTTTTCTTCCTTGTACAAATGTTTTGATGTTTGTAACTTTCATGATAAGTATTGTCAAAACTAGTTGACATCAATCATAACATATTGACTTATTCAATCATCTTACATATCACTTAAGTGGCTTGGTGATCTCTAATCACTTTTCATTCAGTTCATCTAGATATTTAATTAGTTGTAGATCATCGCCTTTGAGTTACTTCACAAAGTCTAATCAGATCAAAGTGAGATGCCCTTCACCTTCTAGAGAGATCATGTAACTAGGGCTTATGCTTAGAAAATATTTCCATCATTTCTATCAAAGTATGATATCTTTTATATTCATCATCACATTTACTAATCACCAAATCAACTGTGTATGCTAACACCTAATCTAGCGTAATCAATACATGCTTGGGAATTTCTTGTACAAGCTTCTTCCATAATATTGTTAATTTTTCATTTTGATAATTTATCAAATTTTGCCTAAAATGGCATAGAAGGAGCATCCTTATGTAGTACTAGAGCTTTTCTCCAGTTATTACCCTTGTTTAATCTTTGCAGTTCTTTTTTCAAAGAAACATTACTAAGATATATTTCATTTTTAACATTATTCATCTCTACTTCTCTAGTTTATGCCTACTCAAATTGTTTTGGCATATGTTTAAATTAGTCTTTGTAAAACATTTATTTTTGCATCAATTTTGTAAGCTACTAGAGGATGAGTATCTTCCATTATTCATACAAATACATTACCATCAGATTGTTTAATAATATCAATCAATTTTGGCTTATGAGGACCCTTGAAACTTGCCCATGTAGCCAAAGTTTCTATTTTAGGATTGTATCCCGACCCAAAAATATTCTCCTCAGTGTCAAATCCTGCAACAAATGTAGGGTCATTTTTCTTTCTAACTTGGTCAGGTAAGAAAACATGTTTAAGAGAGAAACTAGGAACAAGTAACTTATCACTTTTTTGAATTATTTCTCTAGATTCATCTAAAGTACAATTTACTTCATTCTTGAATTCATTTCTTTGAGAAGTTGATTAACAACTTCTTCATGCTTTGATTCATCAACTCCCATTAATCTAATTTTCTTGTTCTCTTCAAAGTCATTAATCTTCATTTGAATCCAAAATATTTAAATTTTGGTGTATGAATGAAATTTTCATCCTCAACAAAGCTATTAGAAATAGCCTCCATCTCATCGGTGAGGTCAATTATTTCCTCTTCATCAAGAAATTGAGCATTAGAGCCATGTATTTATTCTTGAAAAATTAGCAGAGAAGCAAGTGTTGTCACTTTTTCTTATAGATTACTATTTGACAATTAATGCCTTTGACTCTCTGTATCCAATTCCAGATCTACTAGAAAAAGACCAATATTGATGAGGATGGGAATCCTCCTTTGACTTTGAGCTCCATATACTCACGTGGGTGTACCTTATAGGTTTACTAAATCTGAGGAAACCAAGTAGTGGATTGGTGTCTTGAAACATAGATTCTAACATATACCAAATAAAACTTATAAATTTAAAAAATTTGAAATAATTTTAAATGACTTTTTGCCTTAACTAGTTCTACAATCTAAGGTATAGAGTCTAGATGAGTACACATCCACTAACATATATTAATGAAAGGAATTCAAAACCATGAAAGTAATCATTTTCTTCCATAGGACTTTCAACAATCTAATACTAGATCATCAAATTCATAAACCCTCTCCAAAACCCTAAAAAATAATCCCTGTAACTTATACCTTCCTTGAAAGTAGCCTATAACTATTCCACAATCTACATTACAGAGTGATGAATAGGAAGTGCCTTAGAAATCCTAACTCATAAGAAATTCAAAGAGACTCATAAAGACAATCAAACACTGAAAAGGGGTTTAAAACAACACCTTCACTAATATATCAAGCATCCATGTATTCAAGAAGAACCAAGCATCCTGAAAATAATAACAATAGGTCTCAGAATAGGAGCCCTTTCAAAATGATCATGGAAATCCCTTTATAGGATAGGGATTGCAACAAGCTTCTGATCCATTTAGAGAAAAATTAGGGAAACCTAACTCAACAAATTCCATACCAACCAACTACAACATGCAATAACTATAGAAATGACACGTCATAAAACCTAGAGCTATCAGATCAAATCTGATCTTTAGTTTAGGCAAAACCCTAAATAGTAAGCCAAAAGGATAGGAAATTCATCATTGAAACCCTATGTGCCTTCAGCTACATAATAAATAGAATAACTGTTTCACCCAATTCTCCATGACATGGACATCTTTATCCAAACAAGTGTCAATTCAAAATCTTCATTTGGAGGTTAACAGGATCAACATTGGGAGATTGACCACATTTGCATTTATTCAATAAGTTCTCTGTCTGTAACTTGTCTTTTAAAACCAAAAAGATTAGATCAGACTAACCCAAAAATCCGATCTGCATGATACAATCAATTTTCACTTATTTCAGCCTCACCAATCCTCTTGAAAACCTTTCATAAATTTAAATATTCAAAATATAATGAGTAATGCCAAAATTTAAAAATATGACCATCGATGCAAAGTTCTCTCGATAGATCATGCAATTCATGAAAATCAAACAAAAACCTTTATATGATTTAAAACATTATTTTCTACATCATTTCCCTTGGTGACCAATTAAAAATGAGCACATTGGATATACTTGGCACCGACGACCCACTAACTTATTGACTCATAAAACCAGACACATGGCAATATGGCATGATCCCATGATCACTAACTACCTTGCAAGTTCTCATCAAGGCATTATGCCTGCTGTTAGATTCGAATCTAATAGATCTTTATCTTAATCTTTAAATTTTGAGCCTAGCCACACTGACGACACACAAGAAAGGTATCACCAAGGCATGTTTCCTTGACTAGTAACTCTTTATTATCTTGTCATTGAGGAAATGTACCAATCGTCAGATCAACCATATCTGATCGCCCTTTATCTCTACTTAAAACTATGCTGTGATGTCAAGGGGGACACCTGTCAACTAGGCATGATCCCATGATGAATATATTTCATTTATTTCTGCATAGCGGAAATGCTTCAACTGTCAAATCCATCTTGATCAAACCATCCTTTAATCTGCATCCAAATCTCTGACCTCAGCCCCACCATCCACCATGTGGCAATTGCTCATTAACTCACTGAGAGATTATGGACTATTCTTTGATGCTCCGTGAGTTAATCGACCATTGTTGATTTGAAACCTTTCCTTATTATACAATATGGACACCTGGCATCACCTCATTAACTTGTAAAGAAAATATCTAGCTTATGAGAAGAAACAACGAGATAGTGATAAACATCAAAATTTAACACTCGCTAGGTCGCCAAGGATTTTATTAACCGCCAAAAATGTCTAAGATCTAGTGAATTAAGGAAAAACATAACCATTGCTAGGTCGCAATGGTTAGTGACAAAGTTTTAAAATATTTTATGACTTAGAAACAAAGGTTTTGAACTAGGAACTTGCGGGGTCGCAGCAATTATCTTTTAAACATCTAAACTGTCAAGGAGCTAGCGATAAGGGGCAACTTAACAACTCGCCCACTCACGGTGGTCAACAAGGCTTTAACAAATAAGACCATGAGCTTGTGATAATAGCTTATGGGACTTAGCTAGTTAGTGACTAAATGAAAAATATAGACTTCATTAAAATATAGACTTAGTCACTTTTCAAAGAAATGTGCTTAAAGATTTAAAAGGTGAGAGGGATTTTCAAAGGCAAACAACTACTTCCAAAGTCAAAATTTCAAAAAGAAGAACCAGGACAAGATTTGGAAAACTTTGAATCAATAGTGACTCTGACTGAGGATGCTTGAACACAAATTCAACCTAAGAAACTAGCACTCTGGGATGCATACCACTCAAAAATAGGAAACAAACCTAAAATGTGCACTTAAACAAAACACACCTAAAAACTACTGTGCATGGAAAAGAAACTTAATTGAAGAAAGTTTTCTAGAATTTTCTATGCACTAGCAACTCCTAGATCTCATTATCCAAATTTCTCAAGAAATATGAATCCTTACCATGTATTTGATGAAGTATATAAGTTCCTAACCATAAGGATTCAAATTTCTCATGTTTTCCTTTGTCCTTAGCCCTAGCATTGCATTTAAGCATTAAATCATCTAGTTGGAATTTTCTGTCATTGGATCTCTTGTCAAAAAAATATTTCATTTTCTGTTGAGCCTTCAAATTCTTTTTTTTTACTTCTCTCCTTATCTCTTTCAACTCAACAAGTTGTACCATCATGTCTTGCATTACACTAGTTATTTCTAGCTCCTCATTAAAAATGAATTTATAGGGTATGTGCAAGATCATGAGGGGCCAAACTATGCCCTTAAGTGGCAATGAAAAATCAACAAATCAGGGTTAGTCAACTTGATGTGAAAATTTCAACTAGCTATGAACCTAATATCAAAAAGTTGTAAGAATAGAATCTATAGAAAATTGAATGTAGTTTCTAAAATACTAGGCCTTTTTTGAGAAAAAGTTAGTATGATTGGTGAAAAGTATAGATTTCAATGCAGGAGTACAAAAATTTTAGGAAAAAAATAAGAAGTAGGTGTATGTCTGACCACCTTAATCATAATCAAATGATAATATTTTATTATAAGATTTTATATATAAGTAGTAGACTCGTGCCCAGATGTGACGCATATTTTTTTGTAATTTTATTCCAAAAAAATAATTAATTATGAATTTTTCGCTACAACATTTTTAGAATAAAAAAAATCTCATGTCTGACCACCTTAACTCATTCAAAAATTTACAAAATTCAAAATTTATTTATTTTTCCTTATAGTAGGAGAAGCATAGAATGTGACGCATTTTTTAGATTTCAAAAATGTTATACTGTCTAAAAGTTATAGTCATTTTTCAATCAGTATATAAATCAGCACTTTAGAGGTAGCTCAATTAGAAAATAACTAATAATTACTTACCGAATTCAAAATTTGACAGCAATTATATTGACACAAAGCTGATAATCTCCTTAAGATACCCTTTTCATTTTATCAAATTCGGGTGAAAAAAAAGTCGTCAGCTACATTTTCAAAGTTTTGAACTGACATTGCCACTTTTTGGCCCCTCATGATCTTGCACATACCCTCTAAAAATTTAGTGGGCTTTGAGCTCCTAGTCTCAATCTTTCTCATAAACTTTGAACAAGTTTGGTCTGAATCTGTGAAAACAGTGGAGTCGCCAGATATACTTGATAGAACAACTTCTAAAAGTCTATATTACACAATTAGTATATCAGAGATAACATAATTTTTTAAACAATGAACTTTTTGATGTCCCATTGGGTGTGCCAAAATTGTTATACACTAAGTTTGCACCCTTGTTTCAAGCTCTCATAGTCTTGATAACCTAGTGTAACATGGCAATCATCTCTAGGTGTGGTACCTATGCTAAGTGAGATGAGACCTCTTGGTTCTAGGCTAGTTCCTCTTGGATAATCACCTTAATTTGCTTCTTGACAAGAAAGTAAATCTTGAGGGAAAAGGGATAGAAAGAGTGCTTGAAGGGAAATGACTAAAAGAAAACTACCTACTAGGTGATACACCAAAAATATGGTATGAATTGTAGTATAAAAGATGGACTTAGCACACAATCTTAAGTCTAGAAGATCACAACTCACTAAATAGTCTTGCATCAATATTTCATAGAAGGGTCTGCAATAGAAAAGAGGCTATTCAGGGAAAGAGAGAAACTTCCACAAACAATAACACTCCTAAGAATTTAGACACAATCTATAACCTGCAAACAAACATTCACCTCTAAGACTAGGTATAGGAATGAGATAGATTGTCAAGGGGTTGAAGTATACCCACAAGAGCATTCAAATCGAATCATCCATAGGAATACACATGAATTGCAGAAAGAAATAGGGATTAGGAAAACTAAGATATTATTGAAGACATACATATACTGAATTCATTAAGAGATAATTTAGACAAAAGGGGACAAGGACATATGAAAAATGTCACAAAGTACCTTGCAATATCTGAACAATCAATGAAAGGTTACAGGCTGTAGAAGCTAGAGAGCAGAAGGGTAGAAGCAAAAAGTTGGGTGTCAATTGCGCGGAAGTCTGTGGCTTGAAAATTTGCGCCGCTTGAAATGGGCACCCATTTTTTAAAAATGGGTGCTCATTTTAGGCTCGGACATCCAATCCGAAATTCAAAAAATGCGTACCCATTTTTCTAGAAACGGGCACCTATTTGTTGAAAATAGGTACCCGTTTCTAAAAAAAAATTTAATTTTTTTTTTTAATTTAAAATATTTTTTTAAACACATTTTTTTAAATTTATTAAACGGGTGCTCATTTTTTGAATTTAAATAATGGGTGCCCATTTCTTAAAATATGCACGTGGGAGTTTTCACTCTGCCTCAATTTTTGGTTTGGGATAGGTTTGGTGAGACCAAGCCTATGTCTTAGCCTCCAAAATTTTGGCTAAAGCATTGGAATAAAAATTTTAAGGCTTACCGTAAATTTTTGAAGCCCTTTTGGATTGATTTTTTTGACAAAACAAAAACCCATTAAAGATCTCACTATCACGATTCTAAAAATATAAATTTCATAATAACATGGTTTTTTTTACTATTTTTACATTATTTATTAGTTAATAGTGGTACATAAACGTAAAATAGTGAGACTCACTAAAACTTTAATAACTTTTTAATTTTTAAGTATTTTTAAAAATAAATTATATGTCATCAATCTAGATTCAATTCTTTTGAATTTAAAAAAAAAAAATTTGAAAAAAAGAAAATTATATTAAATTATGGTGGCCGTACATGAGAGGTTTGAAAAATAAGCTTTATTGTTAATTAAAAATTAATAAAAAATAATTTACAAAACAAAAAAATAAGAAAAAATATTCTCATCAATATTCTATGTCTTAGGTATCTTCCCTAAAAAAGATTTAAAAAAATTCATTTATTTGTGTCAAAATATGGTGGTCGTACACGGATGTGGTATGGTCCTGAAACAGGCATTTTGAAAAAGTGGTTTTCAAATATGCCTATCAAAATATAATTTATACCATGTGGGTATTAAAATAAATTATATATTTGAAAAGTAGACTCCAAGTACTACAATTTCTATTAGTGAATTTTTGTAAGATTCAATCTCTAAGTGCCTCAAATTTTGAGATCAATTCAGATAAATTTTGAAAAATAGGAAAAACACTTCCACTTTTTGGAAAAAATTGGCACCCAACTTCTTGCAGCCACCCTAGAGTTTCCCTCAAAAAGAAGCTATAAAGGTAGGTCAAGTTAAAGAACATCCCCTTCAAGGAGAGTATAGTCTACACCACTTGATACTTCAGAAAGGAGACCTTTACCCTTTCATCTCAGAAGAAGAGGAAGATTTCTAACCAGAGATCTAGAAGAAGATTCAAATCCAACATCAAATACAACTCATACAGTTGCTACTCAGCAAATTTCAGCTCGTACAATGGCTAGGTAGTTTGATTTTGCACCCGTCAACTAGGGAAGTCCATTGACTTTTGTTGTACATTATGATGTGCCCTTGGTGGCACTAAAGAGTCTACCTGATTTCACAGGTGAAGGACAAACTACAGCTTTTGAACATATTAGATATGTGACCACTATCTGCAGCATACACAACATAACTCAAGAAGATGTGGCCATGAAATTATGAGCAGCCTCTCTCAAAGGTAAGTCTCTTGAATGGTTTAGAACTCTAGCTATTGGTTCCATTACTTCATGGGATGAATTACAAGATGCATTGAGTAAACATTTTGAGGATAAATCAGACAATTTGTCTTTCATTGAGTAGTTGACAACCATTAAAAGAGACCCCCAAGAACAGATGATAGATTATAATGATAGATTCCTCAAAACATGGAATATAATTCCATTCTCTGTGAGGCCATCAACTGATCATGCTTTCCTATTCTTCTTGCAAAGCTTGAATAGCCAAATATCTTTCATGATCCAATCTATGGGTGGTACCTCTTTACCCCAAGCCTTTGACATAGCTTTCAGAGCTGAAAATTATTTAATCCAAGCAGGCATGATAGCTAGAAGGCCACTGATGCCCATCTTCCCTAGCCTTCAGCCCATTGCACCTGCACAAGTACCCCCATTTACCCCTATTCCTACCATATTAGCTCCCCAAGCTAGTACTAGTGGTCAAGAGCTAAAAACAAGTTTCTCTTAAGAGCTGCAAGAGATTAAGAATAGTCAATAAAGTAGTTAGCAAGAAATGAACAATTTGTTCCAAACTTTGACTAAAGAGGTCACAAACCTAAAGAGGCAAGGGCAAGTAATCAGATCACCCTTCCAGCCACAAGGTCAAGGTCCTAATCAGCAATATCAAAATTAGGGACAACCTTATCAACAAAATAGGCCACCATACCAAGGAGGTTATCAAGGACAAAGGAAAAGTTTTAATCAAAGACCATTCCAACCATATAACCTTGCACCTCTTAATTCTGTGAATCTAGTTAGAGATATGGTCCCTAGTCAAAACAATATGGCTATGGATAATGAATGGTGCTTTCCTTGTAATTAGCCTCATAAACAAGCTACATGTTCAAATGGATGGATGAACCAAGCATTAATGGTTCAAAATGTCTCACAAGCTCAATCAGAGGCTTCTTCCAGTGGATCAATTCCTCAACAAGAACCACAAGAGAATGAGACTGCTCTTTTCAATTGGGAGCAGCAAGATTTCAATGGAGTCAATGGTGAATCTTCCATTGCTGCTAATACAAGGTCAAAGAGAAGAGCTCAAGACATGGAGTGAGAAGACTCTGGTACTAAAGCCACTACATCTATAGAACCAATGCAGCAAGCTACTCCCATCATATTTAAGAAGGCTCCTATCATTATAAGCAACGAAGGCCAACTTTCCAAAGAGGTGGAGCTTATTGTAGTAAAAGCATGACAAAGAATACACACTATGACACCCTTCAACATTATAGACAACATGAAGAAGGTGAACATTACCATGTCTATGTGGGACTCTTTGGCTATTCTAGGGAAACCTAAGATTTTGAAGAAAACTATGACTGAAATGACAACTCCTCAACCTACAAAAGAAACTGCAAAGCTAGTGTTGGTTAACACTGATCAAGAAAAGGAGGCTCCAAGTTGCAACTCCAAAGCCAATACCATTCAAGGTAGGAACTCAAAACCACCTCCATTTTATGTATCTTTAATTATTAGAAAATCTCTAGTACATAATTGTATGGTAGATAGTGGAGCTACTAGCACTGTAATGCCCAAGAAGGTGGCTAATCAATTAGGACTAAAATATGAACCCTTCCAAAAGAAGGTTACACAACTTGATGGATCCTCAGTCAATACTATAGGTGTAGCCAAGCATACCAGTCTGATCCTTCATGCTAGCCCTAATTTCTCCATCCTACTTGATATATACATCATAGATCTCCCTGCTTTATTTGCCATATGTTTTTCAAGGGAGTTCACAACCAAAATAGGAGGATATCTTTCTTTTGATTAGTCTCATATGCTTTTTCACACAAGGTATGGTACCAAGGTCACCATTAAATTAGAATTATTAGCAACACACCATATAGAACCATATGTGTCCAATGCCATCAATGTAAACTTCCCTATATTTGATGATAGTGATTTCCCAACTATTAGAGAAGAAAACACAAAGATAGAAAATATCCTTGATATTTTACTAGATGAAAGAGCTTCAGAGGCCCAAGAAAGTGTCATTTGGGATGCTGGTTTGGGAAATTATTTGATACAAGAAAGTGGATCCATATACCCAAGCCTTCTCAAAGAAGACATTGATTCAGAAGATCAGAATGACCAAGTTTGGGAATTTCTTTTTGATCAAGCTAGAAGTAGACATGGATCTGGTGGTGGTGCTATGCTAGTATCCCCAAGAGGAGAAAGATACTATACAACCTTCAGATTCAGTTTCTCCTACACTAGCAACACTGTAGAATATGAAAGCCTTGTGAATGGATTAGAGTGGGCTAGAAAAAGAGGGTTGAAAGCCCTAAAGGTCTATGGTGACAGTGAGTTGGTAGTCAGTCAAGTGAGAGGGATAGGTGCAACTAAAAATGAC
Organism: Chamaecyparis obtusa; assembly: GCA_027943335.1. Taxonomy (NCBI): domain Eukaryota; kingdom Viridiplantae; phylum Streptophyta; class Pinopsida; order Cupressales; family Cupressaceae; genus Chamaecyparis; species Chamaecyparis obtusa. Next base: position 218,380 of record BSBK01009947.1, read on the forward strand.
ACCTTGAAAGCATACAAACATAGAGTTTGGGATGCAATTGAAGACTTTTGTGCTTTCAATATTGTTGTTGTCCCTAGGAAGCTAGATCAAAATGCAAATAGATTAGCTACTATTGGATCTCAGTATGACATCCCCAATAGCATTTCAAAAGAAGTAGACCAATAACACATTAAAGTTATTTTCAGACCCTCTATTCCTGATAACAATGTCAATTGGCAAGTGTTTGACAATGATGAAGAAATTTTGCAGTTCTTGTTTGAAGAAGATGTTTTTTTCAAGGCATAATCAAGATACATTATCAAACAACTATGGTGATCAAGTGATACAACTTAAGTCTAATAAGATGCCTAGAGGTCTTTTCCCCTTAGAGACTATCTTCAACAAGGATGATCAAGTCAAAAAAAAACAAAGCTGGCCCAGTAGTTCAATAAGAACATTGTGTTGAATTAGAGTTGGAACCAGGTAAAAGCTTACAATTTGGAAAAGCCAATATTGAATTGGAAAAGCAAGCTTATACCCAATTATTCAAGGAATTTAGTGATGTATTTACATGAAAATATGAAGACCTTAAAGGTTTTAATCCATCACTTGCTTAGCACACTATTGAATTAGAATGTAATGCCAAACTAGTGAGGTAAAATCAAAAGCTTGTTAATCCCAAGCTTGAGCCACTTATGCATAGAAAAGTTCTCAAATTGATAGAAAGTGGTATCATATACCCCATCAAGTATACTAGTTGGGTTTCCAACCTTGTTCCTATAAGGAAGAAGAATGGGGAATTGAGGTTATGTGTTGACTTCAGGGATCTTAATAGGGCCTCTTTAAAGGACCGCCATCCACTACCCTCTATGGAACAAATTTTACAATGTGTCTCTGGATCTGAGAGATTTTCATTATTGGATGGCTATTCAGGATACAATTAGATCCTCGTTAATGAAGAGGATCAATACAAGACTACATTTACAACCAAGTGGGGAACCATGGCTTATCAAAAGATTCCCTTTGCTTTGTTAAATGCAGGTGCTACTTTTCAAAAGGCAATGGATATGGCCTTTAAAAATATTATGTACAAATTTGTACTGGTCTACTTAGATGATATAACTATCTATTCTAAACATACAGTAGATCATATCAAACATTTGAGGAAGATCTTTGAAAGATGTAGGGAGTTTGGGATATCTCTTAATCCCAAGAAATGTGTGTTTGCAGTTCATGAAGGAAAATTGCTAGGATATATAGTATCCAAGAAAGGAATTACAATGGATCTTGAGAGAATTGTAGCTATCTTAGAGCTACCCTTGCCACATCATAAGAAAGGCCTTCAATCTTTCATAGGAAGGATTAACTTTGTTAGGCATTTCTTGCCTAATATTGTAGATTTATTGAAGCCTTTAACAGCCATGTTAAAGAAGAGTTCAACTTTCAGCTGGTCCAAAGAAGGAAAAGCTAATTTCCAAGCTATCAAAGAAACCTTAACAAAGGCTCCTACTCTATTAAACCCAAATTTTAGTAATGATTTTATCCTTTATGCTTATGGAGGTCATGATGCTATATCTGCTATGTTGACTCAAGAAAATTTAGATGGATTCGAGCAGCCTATTGCTTTCTTTAGCAAAGGTTTAGAAGAGTATGAAAAAATATACTCTTTTGTGGAAAAATATGTACTTGTTATGGTAAAGAGCCTTACAAAGTTTAGATGTTTATTGACTCATAGCAAGGTACATTTGAAAGTTAGTCATCCAAGTGTCAAAGAATTTTTGCTTTCCAAGGACCTGAATGAAAAAGGAGCTAGGTGGATTACGAAAGTGATGGAGTATGACACTGATATCCAAACCACCAAGCTGGTTAGAGGAAGAGGTCTTTGTGAGCATTTGGTAGAGGATGAAAGTTCAAAGAAATCAGAGTAAATGGATGCATCTTTGGTCAAGCATTCTATGAAAGAACATGCCAGGGCATCAGGTTGGTTGCCTAACATGGTTCATTACTTGAAAATAGGACAATGTCCTGCAGGCCTAGACTCAGCAAAAAGAAGATATTATAGATTAAAATCTATTCCTTTTGTGCTGATAGATGAAGTTCTTTTTAGAAATGATCACAATGGTGTCCTTTTGAGATGTATTGATTCAGAAAAGATAGCTAATGTCCTATTTGAATTTCATGATGGACCTTCTAGAGGTCATTTTTCTCCTAGGACCACTGCTTTTAAAATCATGAGGGTCGGATACTATTGGCCATCTATCTTTAAGGATAGTCACGAGTATGTGAGAAAATGCATCAAATGTGCCATGTTTGTAGGAAAAGAAAGGCTTGCAACTTTACCCCTTCAGCCAATCAGAACAAAGCAACCTTTCATGAAATGGGGCATAGACTTTGTTGGCATGATCAATCCTCCATCTAGTGCAGGGCACAAGTGGATAATCACTGCAACTAATTATTTCACTAAATAGATAGAGGCAGTTGCCTTAAAAGAATCAAATGAGAGTGTTGTGTTAAGTTTTCATGATGATATAGTTCATAGATTTGGCACTCCAGACTCCATAATATTAGATAATGCATTGGCATTCACAGGCCTCAAAGTCTTAGAATGGGCAATCAGAAATGGCATCTACCTAAATACAAGTTCAAATTATTACCCTCAGGGTAACCGCTTAGCAAAATTAATTAATAAGAACTTGATTAGGATAATCAAGAAGACTCTACAAGATAACCAAAGAGATTGGCATACTAAATTGAAGTTTGCCTTATGGCTAGATAGGATTACCCCAAAGAAGATCATTGGAAATTCTCCTTATGTATTAGCATATGGAAAAGAGGCTAAGTTGTCCATTTCAACTGAATTTCCAGCTTTGGACTTGGCTACTTAGTATGCCCTATTTGAAAAAGGAGATCCCTTACAATTCAGGTATGCTTAGCTCATGGAGTTAGAAGAATTTAGAGACAAATCCACAAAAGATATGGAGTTTCATCAGATTCAGGCAAAGAAAAGTTTTGATAAAAGAGCCAAGGCTAGAAATTTCAAAGTTAGAGATATAGTCCTCAAGTGGGATGAGTTTAGATCAAAGCCTGGCAGACACACAAAGTTTGACTCTTTTTGGGGTGGACCATTTGTTATTACATAATGCAGGGGGCCTAATGCTTTTTAGCTATCAACTCTTGAAGGAGATGCCTTGCCCCTTTCAATTAATGGATTCCACTTGAAGCCCTATTTTGAGGTTAATCCCTCCTTGTAAATCTTTGTAGATATGTTTCTTGCTTTCTTTCCCTATTTTCTAGGTTAGTTTTCTTGCTTGCCAAGAAGTGCTCATGCACAATTTTGTTCCTCCTTCAAGTCTCTCTCTGTCAAGAAAGTTTTATATTTCTAAGATGACTCCATGCCCAATGGATCATTTTAAGGCCACTAATCAATGTCTAACATGCTGACATCCAATAGAAATCACCAAAATGTTACCCAAATTTTCTTGTTCCATACAAATTTGGCCTGGGCTACCTTATCCAAAGGTATGTGTTTTTTAGCCCTGTCAAGCACCTAAGAAATTTTTATGGCCTTGTGTCCTATCCTCTAGCCTCTGCAATTCTTTGATTCCCTAGTCTGCAAGTTTAAATCTTTGAAAATCTAGTCGTTGGTGCCAGAAAACCCTAAAAACCCCTAAGGCCTGTTCTATTTCACTATTGCTTTTTCTGCCACTTAAGTCTCTTATTTTCCCATTTGTGCTTTAAGGATCTTCCTTCAGTCGTGAGATCTCTTAATCCCTAGTGAACTATTCTTTTCATTTCCCAACTACATGAATGCCTTTTATCTCCCAGTCTCCCAGTCAGGTAGCATATTCCTCTTTCCATTTAGCAACTTGGCAAATCGTCTTTAGTCAAGCAATCTCTTAATGAAACCTGAGGTTAGCATTTCTTTCCGCGATTCAACAAATGCTTGTGTTTGCTTGTTCTCTTAATGAAACCCATGGTTAAGAAAATATCCAGTGAATTTGGGTTTCCTTTAGTCACTTATTCTTTAGTTGGGCCTTGGTTAAAGTCAAAGTCAGGATGCAGTTAGCCTTCAGCAATTATGTCTCACATTCGGCAAATACGTGACTATGTGTTCGCGAGATCTCTTATTCCTAGCAGTTAAGTCCTTAACATCCAGCAACCTGGTGGGCGGTTAGTTTTCTTTAGTCACATAATCGCTAGATGTTTGGTGGTCTTGGCTATGCGGTTAAAAAGTAGATCAATAGTTGGTGTATGATATGAAAGAATATTCTTAGCCCTTGCGATCATGCACCCACCGTTGATCTTGCTTTATTGCCAAGGCTCTATCAGGTGGGTCCTTTCCTGATGACATGTTGAGTTTCTATTGGTCACTGGGTATTATAGGTGGCATCTGAGTGGGTCCAAATTTTCTTAAGTGAGGTGGCAAAAGATATAGGATCTATAATCAGCGCATGATCTTAAAGAATCTTTTGGGGCCATAAGATCATGTGCCCATTGTCTGATGAAAAGACAAGATTTTTTTTCTTTACGATGTCAGTGGTTGTTGAGGTGTCTTCTAATGAGGTAGTTAGAAGCGAATAAAAGAAGGACAGGTGGATGGGCCTAGGTTTGTGTGCTCAGTCAAGTAATTGCTTAAACAAAAAGGGTGTATTCTTTCTATTCAGCGATTCAAAGAACAAGTGTGTTCACCAGTTCACACAATAAACATGGGGTTAAGTTTTCCTTTTGGTGAATTAGAGATAGCCTTTGTCTCTAGTTCTCTGAATAGTATCTATGGTCGGTTGTTTTGCTTGTTCACCAGTTCACTGAAAGGAGCTTGAGTTAAGGAATTCATTTTGAAAATGAGTGAAGTAGTTGATCGCTAGTTCTCTAAATGTGAGCTAGGGTTAACTAAAGATTGAATGATTCAATGACTAAAGAAAAAAGGAACTTGAGGTAAATGCCAAGTTAGGGTTAAAATCAAATATGGTGCCCAAAAAAAATGGAGAATCTGATGGCTATGTTTTAAAGATAGTTTCAAGTTTAAATATCAGCAGTCTAGAAATAAAAGTTTGGCACCACCTATTTAATCATTTTTTAAATTCAAATATCTGAGGGTATCAAATTTGAATAGTGATGGCAAACCTAAGTTGCAGGAAGGTAGATGGATCAAGGCAGCTCAAAATTTTTAGATAGTTGGTTATGGAAATTGCATTCAAAGCACATATCTCATCAGCTAGGATATTTCCATATGTATTTATGGCTAGAAATGATGGTTTCTATTATTCTATGAAAATCTATGTAATCCTAATTAGATATTTTTCTCCTACCTGCATGAAGAAAGGGATATGTACATATTAGTTTTTGGGAGCTTTTATAGCTCAAAGTTTACATTTTGAAGAAGATTTTTCTCTTTCTCAAAAGTTACATGTGGCATTCTTTCTTCCCTCTAGCTTCTATAGTCTGTAACCTTTCATTTATTGTTCAGATATTGCAAGGTACTTGTGACATTTTTTGTATGTCCCTGTCCGCTTTTGTTTGAATTGTCTCTTAATGAATTTAGTATATGTATGTCTTCAATAATATCTTAGTTTTCCTGATTCCTCTTTCTTTCTGCAATTCATGTGTATTCCTATGGATGATTTGATTTGAATGCTCTTGTGGGTATACTTCAACCCCTTGACAACCTGTCTCATTCCTATACCTAGTCATAGAGGTAAATGTTTGTTTGCAGGTTATAGATTGTGTCTAAATTCTTAGGAGTGTTATTGTTTGTGGAAGTTTCTCTCTTTCCCTAAATAGCATCTTTTCTATTGCAGACCCTTCTATGAAATATTGATGCAAGCCTATTCAGTGAGTTGTGATCTCCTAGAATTAAGATTGTGTTCTAAGTCCATCTTTTATACTACAATTCATACAATATTTTTGGTGTATCACCTAGTAGGTAGTTTTCTTTCAGTCATTTCCCTTCAAGCACTCTTTCTATCCCTTTTCCCTCAAGATTTACTTTCCTGTCAAGAAGCAAATTAAGGTGATTATCCAAGAGGAACTAACCTAGAACCTAGAGGTCTCATCTTAGTTAGCATAGGTCCCACACTTGGAGATGATTCCCATGTTATACTAGCTTATCAAGACTATGAGAGCTTGAAACAAGGGTGCAAACTTAGTGTATAACACATACACATGAGAACTACACATACATCTATGAGAGAGATTATACATGAGCATTTATAACACATACATCATATATTTGAGAAATATAACAAGACAATAAAACTAAATCATCCATCACAAGTGAGACAAGTACATAGATAGATAAAAAATCTAGTAATCTCATATATATAAGTCATGATACAAGTACAATATGAGATCCCAAAATCTGGATCAAGTCTCAAAGACCTATCTATACATCAAAGCCTAGATCTAGGACTAACTCTCCCCATCATGGGGAGGTGGTGGTGGTGGAGGCAGTCATCCCATCCTGTCCCCTGCCATATCTGATCTCCTAGCCCTCTCAGAGTAGAGTGGCACTCATTGTGCTATAGGTACGACTGCTATGTATAGACCATGATAATACACCACCCATGCTGCCTCCCTCTGGATCTTTGCAACATTCTCTTATGCCACCCTCTCTTGCCGATCTATCTTGGCTTGTAAATCCATTAGTTGTTGATCCCATATAGCAATAGTTGTCCTAAGCTATTGTATCTTAGTCTCTAAGACCTAGATCCTAGCATGGAGATCCTCTCCTCCCCTATCCATAGGTTTCTCCCCTACATCCACCCATCGACTAATCTCACCACATCCTCATCCCCTTGATCATCATCTGACACCTATCTTTGTGACCATATCTAGCCACTTGAGTGAGATCCTTGTCCTCTCTATGCTCTCCTCCCCCTCCCCCATCTCCCCCATCCCCATCATCTCCCTCATCACCCTAGGCCTGTGAATGTGCATCAGGAACTATAAACCTAGGGAAGGGCCACCTCTAATGCTCTACTCTATATGTTGCATCCATCCCTGCATCTATCATATCTAGTAGGTAGTCCCAAGGCTCCCTATGTAGACCTGTAGTCTCCTATGCTACCTATTGGTAGTCCAGCATCGGTAGCCATCCATGTCCATCATTCTCCTTCCATCTGGCATAAGTAGTGGTCTCCATTGCTACCCTCTTCTAATGACCAAACTGCCTCCATACCTGATTGATAATGAACTGCTCAATGATCTCTACATGTCGACATAGTAGTGGTCAGCTACACAACATTTATTTGAGCTATCGCTCCCTATCACTCCATTGCTCAAAATGTTGGTATGGCCTCCACTCAAAGGCTGTGAACTCATCCAATAGTCTCCTATAGTATGTAAGGTCTTTTCTATGGGGCTTGCTGATAAAACCTATATACCTGTAGATATAGGGGAGTCTCCACTCCTGAGGCTATACTCATGGTCACACGACGGCTATGTGCTCCCACACCCATATCTGTGTGAGAATCGCTCTACATGCCTAAGTCCTACTATCCCTATACACTATCTTGTGTAGCTCATGGTACATATCTACCAAGATAATCAGGCTCCATGCCATCCATCTTGGATGTGCTATCAAATCTACAACCAACATGCCCCAACCTATTGGGAATCCTCTCTGACTCCTGTCAGTCACCAAGGCCTATGCTACTATCGAGAACATAATACATGGAACTAGATAATTGTGACCATACTCCTCCATCAACCGGTCCTAGTTGAGGTGTCTGTCAATGATGGTCACATCCTGGAACGTGTCCTGGATGGCCTATCACCCCTCTGTTGGATCCTGATCATAGTATACCTGTGCCAACAACAAAAAATCATGTCAGTTTTCATCATATGGAAAGATTACATCTATGAACATTTATAAACATGATTATACTCACTGGATCACCATGGCTCAATATCCGAAGGATCTGATAAACATCCTCTAAAGAGATCATCATCTCTCCAGTCGGCAAGTGAAAGGTGTTGTGGTCACTATGCCACCACTTTGCCAATGCAGTCAGCAAACCATGATATGACCTTATATGGGGCATGTCCAATAGATACCCGAATCCCATGCTAATCAGGTCATCTCTCCCAGGATCATCCATATCCCTGACACATCATAGCCCCGTCACTCTCAGCGCTCTGATAATCAGTGCCAGAAATGCCTCCTATAAGCCATAACCCCAAACCCAATGTTAGAACATATCATGATGGATGACTACAATTAGTACATGAAATCTTAAACGCAAAAATTATCTAGACCCATGTTATATTGTTCAAATTCAAAAGTATGTGATTTTTCCTATTACATTGGTGCGATACTATTTTTTGGTATTGTATCATGTGATACTTTCCTCAATAGTTGTTTGATACTCTTTACTTGTATGATAGTTCACACAAGATTGCATGATGTTTCATCCAGTATTGTGTGATACTAGATTGAACAGCTGTGCAATACTTTGTGGACCTGCGAACTATTACACAATATAGAGTATCAAAGGTGTGCAATACTTTAAAACTATCATATGATATTTTTCACCACTATAATTTGAACTATTAAAAGATAATAAAAAAACATGTTTTAAATGCACTTAATGACTCAAAAGGCTAGTTTTTCTAAAAACTTACCGAGGCACCATAGTGAGGAGGCCAGTTGTGCAACTAACCATGCTTGAATCAATGTGTGTGAATCAAGATCACTGCTTGCTAAACCATATTCTCTCTCTGATCTCTCAAAGTTCTCAAATATCACAAAAGACAAATGAATTTGAAAATGACCTTTTTACCCCTTATATAGCCTTTTTGACTTTTTGACCCACTTTTCAAACAATCATAAAATTTTGTGAAAATTGCACCCCTGCTTAATGTCGACATCCTGGATCCATTTTTGGGATCAAAATTGAAATCCAAGTTCATCTTGATAGTCAAAATTGGATTTAAAAATTTCCCCTTCTTCAGCACAGTTGGCTGGTCTTTTGAGGCCCGATCCTTTGATCTTTGTTGGGACATCTTCATCTCCATCTCTCTCATTCCCCTAGTCTTCCATTCATCTCCTTCACTTCATTTCTCTGGGGCATATCTTCACCACTTGATGGTTCTTCTATTATCTTTCACCTTCGATTATGATTTCTAGTGATTTGATCAACTTTTTCAATTTTCTATCTTCCTCTATCTAATTTTGATTTCAATTCCGAGGGGGCAGTACCTATCAAACTTCAATTATTTATTTAGCTTTATCAATCAAACCTTGAGATTCTTATCTCTTATTTGAAACTTGACAATCACCTATTTATAGGGGTGTTGGCCTTGTCTTTTTCAATCAACTTATCTTTGTTCTGATGTGTTCCCATCCATCAAACACATGTCTAGGTTGTTTTGTGATCCCAAATTGATCTCACACTTCAATTCCAATCTTTGACTGCATGTGATCCCAAATCGATCTCACATTAGTCAAAGAGTAGCAAATGTATGCACCCTAAAATAGTCACCTAGACTTTGGGCCCCATTCTTCAATTTATCAATTTCCTAAACCAACACTTGGCAATTTTCAAATCAATTTTCCTTGAACAAATCCTAATTCTATCATTTATTTGATTATTTTCTATGGATTACTGATTTTATCCTAAGTCTTTATTTAATTAAAAGGAATTCCCTCCCCTTTTATTAAATAAAAATCCCCCACTTACCTCTTATCCTAAGTTGCACAAATAAAGCATTATTCTTATTTTATAAAAAGAAGGAAAAGCCTTTTTGTCTCACATGCAGCACAAAAGTCAACACTTCTTTCTCATTGGAGGAAACTTGTGCACATGGATTGATCCCACTTTCAATCTCCACCCTTGATCAACTCTTTTGCCTCTTAATCTCCATGGTCCATTCCTTTGCAATTCCTTTAAAACAAAATCTCTCTTCTCATTCTAGGATCCCACTTTTGAATACTAATCTTATGTTGTAGGTTTTCTTGGAGATTTTGGAGCTTTGGAGATCTTCTTGCATCTTATCTTTCATTCTTGCATTTTAGCTTACCTTCCATGACATTTCTAGTTTAAACTTCCTTTATGCTCTAGTTTAGCTCACATAGCTTAATTAGTAAGGATTTGTAATACTTTCATTTTCCTTTCATAGCTTAGTTGCATTCTTCAATCTTAGCATAGTTGCATTGCATTTTCATTCAAGATTATTGAATATATTGGCATTCTTGCCCTTTTCTCATTCAATCTCCCATTGTGTGGTTTACTAGCAAGGTCATATGCTTCATAGCTCTAGCTGAGAGAAATCTAAATATCCTTGCAACTCCATGCTTGGGGAGCTCTAGGTCACTTTCTCAAGGTCTCCAATCTATGGATTCTCTTGGAAGTAACGACTTAGAGAAGTGCACATTTTGAGTGTATAGGGCTCACTTAGGTCAAGCATGGTCACAAGCATTCCAGTGACTCCATTGGAAAAATGGGGTTGTCACTGGTGTTTACTTGGCACATTAGAGCTGATGGACCACATGGTTTGATGCCAGGATAGATGGTTTGAAAGATACACTACAGAGCTACTTTCAACTGACCCTCACTACAAGTTTTTGCATCGACTGAGATTGCCTTGCCAAATGCAAACAAACTTGAATCACCCAAAACTGAGAGAGGTTATTTTAGACCTCAAAAACACAATCTTGTAGCCCCTCATAGTTTGTTGATACCTCTCACAAGGTCTGAGATACAAGCCTTAGAAGATCATTGCCCAATCGTGCTTAGTGCACCTTGGGGTCACTTGGGTCGAGCGTGGTCACAAGTGTTCTGGTGACTCCGTGGATGTGGTGCAGGACACCTCCCTACTTATCAATTTTGGTATGAATGAGGATGTTTAGAATTTTTTTTAAGTTGTGATTGTAGTGGTAGTATGTTGAGTTGGACTAGGTTACATTGGCAAGGTCATCATTGTATACTCCTATGTTTGTTAGGAACATAGAGTCCAAGAGATATTTTGGGGTCATCTTGGTGACCATGGAAATTAGTATCATTTTTTAGTACAAATGAGTTAGAAGTATGTTTTAGGACCCTCCATGTCTTCTTAGGGACTTAGAAGTCCAATTTCATCATTGAGATAGGAAACCAGGTCATTTGGTTCATAATGTAAAAAGTTGCTAAAATGTTGCTAGCAACTTTGAAAAGTTGCTTGAGCAACTTTTTCCCAAAATGCCAAACATGGCTAAAACTGATGTAACTAACCTATGCCTAGTATAAGAGCATGGGATTGATTTTTTTGAAAGGTTAATGAAGAAATGATGCAAAACAATTAATTCTAACACCCTGTATGATTATTTGAGTTCTCTATTGTATGCATAGTCCTAAATCTCTACAACTGTACGACTATGTACAGATTGGTATAGGTGATTGGGCTCCATGTTATAATAGTGTTTACTTTTAGCCTTCATATGCAATATTTAGGTTGGTTTGAAGTTCATTAGATTCAAAGTTTTAATATTTTATAGGCTACTGGTCTGCCAAGCCTAATACCAGTGCCAACTGGTTAAGAATGGCAATAACCTAAGTTTCCTCCCATGGATTTGTGTAAAACCATGGGGAGCATAGGGTTAGAGTTTGTAGATAGATTTTATAGTTTTACTCTTGTTTTTTCAGAGGTTCTAAAGAGGCAAAGTGGAAGCCCTATGGCTGACTGGTGAAACCAGGTGAGCCAGAACAGGGAAGAAACATAACCTGTATGGATGCCCAAGATTTTTTGGAGAAGACTTAGTGGCATTTTTGGATGCTCTAATGAGTCTCCTAAAAGTATTTAGAGGTGGTTGGAGGTTAATCAAAGTTTAGAGACAAGTTTGAAGAGATTTTACACTCACTCGACCAGAGGCCTAATTTATAGGCTAAAAACTAGGGCCTGCAAGAAACTAGGGTTTTGGGTGTCATCAAAGGTCAGGATTTTGGAATCTAATAGGGGTGAGTGATACCTTAGATATTTTAAATTTTTTTGGGGGGGTCAAGTGGAGAGTTTGGAAGCACCAAGACAATTTTAGAGAAAATAGACCTACTAGGATTTGGGCAATTAGGCCTCCTAGTGTTCTGATGACCAATTGGATTTGTAGGGTAGTTTGAAGCATTGGAAAGGTTGTAGAATGACCTAAGAAGGGTCAAGAAGGTTAATTATTGAATAAGAACATGTGTGGGAAGATCCTAGTCAGAGGTTTGACATTCTAGGTGAAGGAATAGTGAAGAAAACTAATTTTTTGGGTAACTAGTTGGACTAGTTGAACTTGTATCTTTGGAGGCTTCTTGAAACCAACTATACCTTGGAGAAGAAGTTGGTAGGAAGGGTTTAGGAGATACTAATTGTTAAGAAGATCCAATAATTAGCATGTTTGGAAGGTTGGATTAAGAACTAAGAAGTAGATTGTCAAATCCTCTACATCAAATTTGTATCAAAGCCATATCTTCTTGGAAGTTGTGTATGTCAAATAGTGAAGAGAGTCAAGAGGTGGACAACATGCCTCCTAAGGAAATGAGCAGGGATGCCATAGTGGAGTTGGTCCATGGCCTCTTGGAGAAAGCCAATGTGGTAGAGACAAAGAGTAAGAAAAGGATCATAGAATGGGGAGATGAAAGTGATGGCGATGACGATAGCCAAAAAGAAGAGTCATCCAACAAAGGGAAAGAATCAGAGATAGACAAGGAGTAAAAGGTATTCTTAGATTCCCTTAAATCTATAAAAAAAGATAGCATGGAACATATACCATATTATTGTGGTAGCCTAAATGGAGAAGAGTTACTAGATTGGCTTGACACCATGGATAACCAATTTGACTTCAAGGAAGTATCAGAAGAAAAGAGGGTCAGTTATGCTAAGGCTAGACTCAAAGGATCAGCATTGGTGTGGTGGAATATGATGCAAGATGAAAGGGTGAGTAGTGGAAAGAAGAAGATTGTTTCTTGGGAGAGGATGAAAATCAGATTGAAGGAACAATTCTTGCCTACTGATTATGAAATCCAAATGTACCAAAAATTTCAAAATTTGAGACAAAAGGAGATGACAATAAGCCAATACACAAAGGAATTCCACAAGTTAAGACTTAGGGCTAGGAGACAAGAAGATGAAGTGGAAAAAGTTCAAAGGTATCTTAATGGGCTAAGGTAGGGAATCCTAGATGAGATTAGTATGTTGGCTTTGCATAGTATGCACAAGTGTTTTCAATTGGCTTTGATAGCTAAAGACAAGGCAAGGAGAAGAAATTATTTCCATCAAAGAGGCAGAGGTGGCAATAGTAGAAGAGGTTTTCAAAGAGGAAGGGGTAACTTTGGTAGAGGATAGACTCCTAATAGACAAGAAGACATTTAATTTATGGATGAAAGTGGGGGAAACCAATATAGAGGATCATTCCAAAGGGGAGGATATAGAGGTAGAGGACCACCAAGAGGTAGGTTCCAATCCCAAGGAAGGAAAAATTTAGTTTTTACTGGAAGGTGTTACAACTGTAACCAAGTGGGTCACACAATGGGAAGATGTCTAGAGAAGGCTTCCTCATATTCCATGGGGGAAAGATGGAATCAATTAGTACAAGAGGATGATAGCCAAATTTTAACTTCTCCTATATCTAAGGCAGGACTAGTAGTGGATGGGTAGAGCTTGATGTTGAGAAGAACATTGCTAAAGGTACCTAGCACCATAGAAGCACCCCAAAGAAAAAGCCTATTGAAGACTACTTGTAAGTCCCATGGGAAGATTTAAAAAGTCATTGTGGACTCTAGATCCATTGAGAATATAGTGTCCACTAAGATGGTGGAGAAATTGAAGTTGAGAAGAACACCTCATACCACACCATATAAGGTTTCATGGTTGAATAAGGGTCAGCAAATAGTGGTGGATGAGAAAAATATGGTTGAGTTTGAGATTGGGGACTATAAGGACAAGGTCCTATGTGACATATGGCATATGGATGCATGCCATCTACTCCTAGGATTCCCATGGTAGTATGATGTCAAAGAAATGCATGATGGAGAAAAGAATAGTTATGTGATCACCAAGTTGGGAAGGAAATTTCAGATGAATCCTTTAGTAGAACCAAAGGAAGAGAAGCATGTGGGAACAAGTGTGATGTTATTAAGTGGGAAGGAGTTTCTAAAAGCTATGAAAAAGGAGAAAGGGGATTGTTGTGCCATAGTGATCAAACCAAAGGAGGAACCTAAAGAGAAAGTCACTTTGAAACTAGAGGTACAAGCCTTATTGGAAAAGTACCATGATATAGTAGATAATGGTCTACCAGGTACCTTACCACCTATGAGGGATGTAAGCCATTAGATTGACTTTATTCCTGGAGAAAATCTACCAAACAAGGTAGCATACAAGATGACACCAAGTCAAAATGCAGAGATAGCCAAGCAAGTCCAAGATTTGTTGGATAAGGGGCTTATAAGGAAGAGTTTAAGCCCTTGTGTTGTACCTACTATTTTAGCACCAAAGAAATGGGGTACATGGAGGATGTGCACTAATTCAAGGGCCATCAAAAAGATCACTATAAGATACAAATTTCCAATGCCAAGGATAGAGGATTTGTTAGACAATTTGGGAGGTTCATGCTATTTTTCCAAGGTGGATTTGAAGTCAGGCTATCATCAAATCAGAGTTAGACCTGGTGATGAATGGAAGACAACCTTCAAAACAAATGAAGGGCAATATGAATGGCTTTGATGCCATTTGGTCTCACCAATGTACCTAGTACATTCATGAGGGTCATGAATGAAGTGTTGGTAGATTTCATAGGTAAATTTGTCATAGTTTATCTTGATGATATCTTGATTTTTAGCAAGACAAAGGAGGAGCACATGGAGCATTTGGAGAAACTCTTAAGGAGGTTACACAAGGAGAAGCTAATGATCAATCAAGTGTGAGTTTCTCAAAATTGAACTAGTATACCTTGGTTTTGTAGTTGCAAATGGATGTATGAAGATGGATCCTGATAAAGTTAAGTCCATTTTGGAATGGCCTACACCTAGGTCCATAGGAGATGTTAGGAGTTTCCATGGTTTAGCTTCCTACTATAGGAAATTTATAGGAGGTTTCAATCATTTGTGTGCCCCTATACTTAACACCATCAAAGGTGGAATCAAGTGTAAGTTTGAATGGACTATTGTAGTAGACTAGAGGTTTGAAAAATTGAAGAAAACAATTGTAGAACTACCTACTCTTTAGTTCCCTAACTTCAATCAACTATTCATGCTGGAGTGTGATGCTAGCAAGTTGGCAATTGGAGCAGTACTAAGCCAAGAAGGACACCCTATGGCTTTCTTCTCTAAAAAGTTGAATGAAGCTAAACAAAAATATTCTACTTATGATTTGGAACTCTATGCTATGGTCCAAGCCTTAAAAAAATGGAGACACTATTTGTTACCTAGAGAGTTTTTGGTTTATACTGACAATCATGCACTAAGTTTTTGAATGGATAGGACAAGTTGAACCAAAGGCACATGAAGTGGGTGGAAGCATTGCAAGCTTATACATTTGTCATTAAGCACAAGAAAGGAGTTAGCAACAAGGTTGCAGATGCTCTTAGTAGAAGAGTACTCACAATCCAAGAGATACAACTACAAAGTGTAGGAATGGATGATTTGAAGAACCTTTATAAAGACGACAAGGATTTTGGTAAAGCCTATGAGGAATGTGTGAAGTTATAGCAAGGTTTAAAAGTGGATTTTGGTGAGTATATGTTGCAGGAAGGTCTCTTGTTCAAAGGCCATCTTATGTGTATTCCACAAAGCTCAATGAGGGAGAATATAGTGAAGCAAAAACACCAAGGAAGTTTAGGGGGTCACTTTGGTGTGGACAAAACCTTATAGTAGGTTAATAGGAACTACTTTTGGCCTAAAATACAATTAGACATCAGGAGATTTGTGGAGCAATGTTAGGTCTGTAAGAGGGCAAAAGGACAGAGCAGCAATAGTGGATTGTACCAACCATTATCCATTCCTCAAAGACCTTGGGAATGCTTGAGCATGGACTTTGTCTTGGGATTGCCAAAGACATCTAGAGGTCATGATAGTGTTTTTGTGGTTGTTGACCAATTTAGCAAGATGGTACACTTCATTCCATACAAACAAACCAATGATGCATCTCAAATTGTAGGAATGTTCTTTGGAGGACCCTATGGAAGATGCTTGGAACTAATTTGTCTTTCTCCTTAGCCTATCACCCCCAATTAGATGGGAAAATTGAAGTAGTGAATAGGTCACTTGGCAACTTGTTGAGGTGCTTGACTAAGCAACATGGGCAATCATGGGATCACATCATAGGGAAAGCAAAGTTTTCTTATAATGACTCCATTAATAGGAGTACAGGAAAGAGTCCCTTTCAAATAGTTTATGGGCTCAATCCTAGAGGAGTGTTGGAGTTGAGAGATCTCAAATTGGAGGGCAAGAGAAGTGCACAAGGTGAATCCTTTGCAGAGTAGATGAAGGAGCTGCATGAACAAGTTCACAAAACTTTACAACATCAAGTGGCCAAATACAAAGCCAAAGCTGATTAGACAAGGAGAGACTTGTAATTCAAGGTTGGAGATCTAGTATTAGCCTACCTTAGGAAGGAGAGACCACCCAAGGGCCAACCAACTAAGCTCCTCATGAAGAAGATTGGACCACTGAAAAATTTGCATAAGTATGGAAAGAATGCCTACGAAGTAGAACTTCCTCCTGATTTAGGAATTTCTCCTATTTTCAATGTTTGTGACCTTTATCCTTATAAGGGATCTCCTATAGACACAGGGAAGACATCACTTTTAGATGTGCAGGAAGAAGATTGGTTGAGGGACTTAACAAATACAAAGCCTTTGTAGTTGGACAACATTTTGGATTCTAAGGTGATCAAGAAGACCAGGAAAAGTATCTACAAGGACTACCTTGTCAAATGGCAAGGCCTTCGTGAAGATGAGGCTATTTGGATGAAAGAGTAGGATATTCTGAACCATGGAGTTACACTTGCCGACCTTCTAACTCAAGGGACTTGAGTTATACTATCCCGGGGAGTATGGTGCAGGGCACCTCTCTACTTAGCAATTTTGGTATGAATGAGGATGTTTATAAGTTTGTTTAAGTTGTAACTGTAGTGGTAGTATGTTAATTTAGACTAGTTTACATTGGCAAGGTCATCATTCTATACTCCTTCTATGTTTGTTAGGAATATAGAGTCCAAGAGAGATTTTGGGGGTCATCTTGGTGACCATGGAAATTAGTATCATTTTTTAGTAAAAATGAGTTAGAAGTATGTATTAGGATCTTCCAGGTCTTCTTAGGGACTAAGAAGTCCAATTTCATCATTGAGATAGAAAACAAGTGTTAATATGATTTAGAACAACAAAGAGGGGGGCTGAATCAGTTGTTCTCAGGTCCTGATGTATAAAACAACTTCAAAAACTTTTACTTAAATCAGATCAAGCAACCAAAAAAAACTCGGTCACCACTGATTCAATAATAGAAACATATAACAATGCAGTCCACTACCTTGTTGTAACTAACTTGTAAAACACATAAATGTTTAAACCAAAACATTCACACAAGTATACACTAGGATTTATAGTGGAAACCCTATATGTGAAAAACCACTTTGTAACATGCTACTATTATTTTCACTCTTCTAAAGTGAGCTTGATTAAAAGCCAACCCTGTCAAAGGTTACAATACACACTGTCAAGTGTGAATTGGTTAAAGGATTCCAATCACCCTGTTAAAAGTGAGCCTAGTCAAAGGACTTAAAAACACTCCATTAGAATGCAACCTTGTTCAAAGGATTTAACATATGACTGTTAGGTCAACCTCTGTTAAAAGTATTTTGACTGTTACAATAGTTAGAAAGTAGTAGTAGTATTGATCTGAAAACATACAACTCACTTTGCAAATACCAGATCCAATTCTGTACACAAATACTGGTTTACTAACTTTGAAACTTTGCCATCTCCATCTCTGATCTTCTTGCAACTTTCCTTCAAGCAATCACCACACTTTTCCTTTAGCCTTTTCACTTATACAGTCAATAAAACTTACTATTCTTCCACCATCTCCTTCACCCATGCATTCTCATACCTCATGCTTTGGTTCCCTTAATACTTTCCTCTGTTAGGTTAACTTTTCTTTTGCCGCTTAATCTCCTTCATAAATCTTAAGGTTAGGTCAGATTCATTGAATCTACCTGCTTCATGTTCTTCATTTCCTCTTCTAGAATCATCTCAAATCTCATAAAGATTTACAATAAAACATTTTACAAAGCATTAAATGCTTCTGTACATTCAATAAATAAAGTCAACATGGTTTACATAATCCAAGAATTCAAACAATGTCGTCTACAAAATGAATTCTCTTCAAATATAAAATTGCTGATGCTTGGTCAATACTGCGATCATTCACTCAATCTCCATGTAAAATGCTCGGTCACTACTAAAACTATTCCTTGGCAAATACTGTCTTCCTCAGTAATTTACTGATACTCGGTCGACACTAGATTTTTCTTAGAATCCACTAACTCGGTCGACTCTGTCATAACTCGGCTTAAACATGATTTCTTCATTTTTGCTTGGTTAAGCCTACCAGTTTAGTCTTCAACTTTACTAAGATAAACAATACATTATCTCATCATTGTGCAACATAGTCAAGTACACTTTTTAGTATCAAGATAACTCAACCTTTCCTTAGGTGCTATTGTTACCAACCTTTCCCCACTCTTCCTCAACAATTCAATAGATATAGTACTTTCCTAAGTAGCAACAGTCTTACCAATTAAGGCTTGATATCAATGACAATACAACAATTGTTTCAATTGTAGTTTCCAATAGTCTCCCTCTTTTGCATTGATGGCAACACCATATGAAATTACTTGAATAACACATGGATTACCAACCAATCCAAAACTTATCTATCCATCAGAGAAAATTTATAATATCCTTAGCTTCATTTTGATTTAGAATCAGTAAATCTCACTTCTGTGACCATTAGAAGTATTTGGATCTCCCTCTATCCTTATCTTTCATTTCAGTTCATCATTACTACTCTTAAATTCATGTGTTATAGTATCATTTCAGTTCAATCTCCCTCTTTGACAAAAATGCCAAAGAAGCAACTAAAAATAAACATACATCCAATAGATGTAGATATATCTGTTCAGCACAGTGTTTCTCCCTCTATCATCTTTCTTATGACTGATTTGTTATCTTTGCTTCTTCTTCATAGCTCTAGGACAGTCCTAAAGTGTTACAGTCTTCTGCATCAATGTGTCAAATATTCTATTGTAGCTTATTTGATGCAGTGCTCGTAGCTTGTCTAGGTAGCCTCAGTTAGGGGAAGGACCCCTAATTGACTTCTCAGGTATTCATGAGCTTCTTTAGGTAAATCTTTAGTGAATATGTATGCCAATTGTTCTTTTGTATTCACATATTCCATTCGGACTTCCTTGTCTTGTACCAATTCCCTCAAATAGTGATACTTGATTGCTATGTGCTTTGTCTTTGTGTGCATCACTGGATTCTTAGAAATATTGATAGCACTTATGTTGTCACAAAAAATAACAACAAGTTTAGTGATTTCTTCTTTCATGCCTATCAACAATTGTTTTATCCATATCAAATTTGAACAGTTTACTATAGTAGCAACATACTCAGCCTCGGTAGTAGATTGGGAAATGCAATTTTGCTTCTTGCTTGTCTAGGAGACTAGGCTCTTTCTAAGAAAGAAAGCTCCACCACTAGTACTCTTTCTATCATCTACATTTCCTACCCAATCAGCATTAGTATACACCGTTAGTTCAAATTTGTCATTCTTCTTATAGTATAACCCATAGTCAATAGTTCCTTTCCAGTATCTCATGATTCTCTTTACTGCCATCATGTGTGTTTCCTTAGGATTAGTAGAGAATCTTGCCACAATCCCAATAGATAATGCAATATCTAGTCTACTATGTACAACATACTATAATTTTCCAATCATGGATATGTACAAAGTCTAGTTAACTTCTGCAACATCATCATTCTTAGACAACTTTTGTCTAGTAACCATAGGAGTGCCCACCGGTCTAGCATCTTCCATTCCAAACTTTTTCAGTATTTCATTAACATACTTAGACTGTGTAATGAA
This sequence comes from Chamaecyparis obtusa, assembly GCA_027943335.1. Lineage (NCBI taxonomy): Eukaryota > Viridiplantae > Streptophyta > Pinopsida > Cupressales > Cupressaceae > Chamaecyparis > Chamaecyparis obtusa. The sequence continues at coordinate 238,455 of BSBK01009947.1, forward strand.
AATACCTCTCTTCATCTGATATACTTGTAAACCAACATAGAATTTGATCTCACCAAACATACTCATCTCAAATTCAGTTTGCATTTCATGTGAAAAACTTTTACACAATGCATCTTGTCCACCAAAAATAATGTCATCAACAAAAATTTTGGCCAACAAAATACCTTTTCCTTCTTCATCCTTCATATACAGGTTGCTTGTGTCATTTGTTCTTGAAAATCCAATTTGTATCAAATAGTTATGCAATTTCTCATACCATGCTCTTGGAGCTAGTTTCAATCCATATAAAGCTTTGTTCAGTTTGCATACCATGTGTCTTCTATTTGGATCAATAAAGCCTTCTGGCTATTCTATGTAAACTTCTTCCAGTATACCATTTAAAAATGCAAACTTGAAATCCATTTGATATACCTTGAAATCTTTATAAGCAGCATATGCAAGTAGAGTTCTCACTCCTTCCAATCTAGCTACAGGGGCAAATGTCTCCCCATAATCAATTCCTTCTTGTGCGTAGCCTTTGCATACTAGTCTAGCTTTGTTCCTAGTGATTTCACCTTTTTCATTCAGCTTGTTTTGAAATACCCACTTTGTTCCAATACCATTCTTATCTGCAAGTCTTGGCACTAAAGTCTAGGTTTCATTTTTCTCAATCTGGTCAATCTCTTCATTCATTGCTTTTATCCAGTCTTCATTTTATAATGCCTCTTTAGTTCTCTTAGGTTCAAACTCACCTAGTAAGCATGTTGGGTCCTTGGTCTTGCTTCTGGTCTGAATTCTAGTATCTTTTTCTCCAATTATCTATTCAGGCTTGTGATGTCTTCTTACATATTTTTCCAAAACAGGTTCAGCATTTTTCTCTTCTATTTCATCAGGTTCCCCAACAAGATTGTCAGATTCAGCTTCTGAATGCTTGGCAACCTCTTCCTGATCCTCGACAACATTATCATGTAGCTCGGCATGTTCTTGTTCTATCTCGGCACTGTTATCCTGATGCTCGACATCATCTGTCTATCACTCGACATTGCTTAGTTGAGACTCGGCATCAGGTGCAGGTCTGATACCTGCTTCTCCTATTTTCTCAATGTACACAAAAGATTTGTCATCATCTGGTTCTCTTTTGCTATCAGCCTCATTTCTTTCTGCATACTCATCAATTTTTACATTTACACTTTCCACAATTTAGTTAGTGTTAGAGTTCAAACACTTATAAGCTTTACTTTTTGTGGAGTAGCCTAGGAATATCCCTTCATCACTTTTAGCATCAAACTTTCCATTCCTATTTTCTTTCAATATGTAACACTTGCTTCCAAAAATTCTAAAGTATTTAACACTTGGTGCATGCCCATACCATAACTCATAGGGTGTTAGATTTGTACCTTTCTTGATTTGTACCTAATTAAGAGTGTAAATAGCTATACTTATAGCTTATTTCCAGTATTTCTGTGCCACATTCTTTTCAATCAATAGTGTCCTTACACAATCCAAAATAGATATGTTCCTTCTTTCTGCTATACCATTCTGTGGAGGTGTCCTAGGTGTAGACATCTGTCTGTTGATTCCTTTATCATTGCAAAATAGATTAAATTCATTTGATGTAAATTCTCCACCTCAGTCAGATCTAAGACATTTTAGGTTCCTACCTGTCTCCTTCTCAACCTTAGTCAAATACCACTTGAAAAATTGAAAAGCATCAAATTTTTCTTTTAAAAACATTACATGCATCATCCCGGTATGATCATCAACAAAGAAGATAAAATATCTAGCACCATAGTAACTTTGCACACCCATGGGTCCACAAAGGTCAGTATGAACCAAATCTAAAATGTGTTCAAAAGTAAAGGTTTTGCTCTTGAAACTTGACTTGGTCATTTTTCCTAATTGGCATTCTTTGCACATCACATTCTCAAGTTTCTTCAATCTAGGTAGGCCTCTTACTTTCTTCTTCTTACTTATCTCTACTAGATTGTCAAAATTAACATGACATAGCATCTTATGCCATAACCAAATGTCATCAAGTTGTGCAATCATACATATTTCTTCAGATAGGTCAAGATAGAACAAATTACCTCTAGTCCACTCACCACTTCCAATTAGTTCACCAGTAGCATCAAATATCTTAGCTTTCTTGTGATTAAATTCCACTCGGTAACTAGTCTTGTTGAGCTGAGAAACACTTAACAAATTATAATTTAATCCTTCAACCCAATAAGCATTTTCACAAGAGATTTTATCAGTCAGTTTAATCAATCCTTTTCCTCTAACAGGACATGGTGCATCATTACCAAATGTTACACTTTTACCTTTATAATGATGTAGGGTCTCAAACTTACTCTTGTCACCAGTCATGTGATGTGAACAACCACTATCTATAATCCATTTATCATTCTTGTTCACATAGGAAATCAATGCAGTTTTCTCATCCTCATTAGATTCATCTTTCATTGCAACATAGACAACCTCAATTTCAAAATCATCATTATCAGTGTCAGTCTCTTCTTCAGCAATATAATAGGATTTCTTACCTTTTTCTTTGTAGTCTTTGTACCTTCAGTAGCTTTTGTCATCTCTTCTGTCTTTGTCTACTATTTCTTTCTTCATCTTTATCCTTCCTGTCAAGATATCTAGCAGCTATATGACTAATTTTATTACATGCAAAACATATAATAGGGAGTTTACCTTTGTATTTTCCTTTCCCTCTTCTCAGTCTTCTAGCCATAAGAGCTTCTAAATATTCAAGATCTTCATCAAAAGTGTCACTGTCATCTTCACTTTCACTTTCACTTTCACTTTTACTTTTACATCCTTCTTTCTCCGTCTTAGGCTTGTTTAGGACTAACTGTGACTTAAAAGCATATTCAACATTTCCAAGATTACCAACAAAGAAGTTATCATAATTAGATAGTTCAAAAGCAATCAGCTTGCCAATCAAACCTTCCAAAGTAAGCACATTTGCAGAGTTACATCTAGATTCCTAAATAGCTGAGATCTTAATAGCATATATAGGATGCAGAGTTCTTAACACTTTTTGAATTATGGTCTCATCATCAATAGTTCCATTTGCTCCTCTAATAGCATTTACAACTTCTTTTATTCTACCACAATATTGTGCAATGTTTTCATCTTCATTTATTCTAATTTCATCAAGCTTACCTCTGAGACTCTCAACTTTAGCTTTTAGTACATATTGATCACCACCATAGATCCTTACAAGAGTGTCCCACATATCTTCAGCAGTTGTGCAGTCCATAACATCTTCAAATTCTGGATAGCTTAGGGCAGATGCAATTTCTAGCATTGCTTGGTTATGTTCTTGCTTGGCTCTCATTTCCTCGATAGTTAAAGGTGCAACAGGTGTGACATAGTCATGCTCAATGTAGTACTTTGTAGAATCACCAATACTGGCCAGATGCAGCTTCATCAAGCTTTTCCATGCAGGGAAGTTTTTCTTATTTAGCTTCGGTACCTCCTTCTTATACATCTTGATCATTTGCTTCAAGTCCCTTGAAAATTGCTTTCTGTAACCACTGATAAGCAACACAGTTCTGATACCAATTGTTAATATGATTTTAAACAATAGAGAGGGGGGGTGAATCAGTTGTTCTCAGGTCCTGATGTATAAAATAACTTCAAAAACTTTTACTTAAATCAGATCAAGCAACCAAAACAAACTCAGTCACCACTAATTTAATAATAGAAACATATAACAATGCAGCCCACTACCTTGTTGTAACTAACTTGTAAAACACATAAATGTTCAAACTAAAACATTCACACAAGTATGACACCAGGATTTATAGTGGAAACCCAATATGGGAAAATCCACTTTGTAACATGCTACTATTATTTTCACTCTTCTAAAGTGAGCTCGGTTAAAAGCTAACCCTATAAAAGGTTACAATACACACTGTCAAGTGTGACCTGATTAAAGGATTTCAATCACCCTGTTAAAAGTGATCCTGGTCAAAGGACTTACAAACACTCCATTAGAATGAAACCTTGTTCAAAGGATTTAACATATGACTATTAGGTCAACCTTTGTTAAAAGGATTTTGACTGTTACAATGGTTAGAAAGTAGCAGTAGTATTGATCTGAAAACATACAAATCACTTTGCAAATATCAGATCCAATTCCGTACACAAATGCTAGTTTACTAACTTTGAAACTTTTCCATCTCCATCTCTAATCTGCTCGAAACTTTCCTTCAAGCAATCACCACACTTTTCCTTCAGCCTTTTCACTTATACAATCAATAAAACTTACTGTTCTTCCAGCATCTCCTTCACCCATGCATTCTCATACCTCATGCTTCGGTTCCCTTAATACTTTCCTCTATTAGGTTAACTTTTCTTTTGCCACTTAATCTCCTTCGTAGATCTTAGGGTTAGGTCAAACTCATTGAATCTACCCGCTTCATTTTCTTCATTTCCTCTTCTAGAATCATCTCAAATCTCATAAAGATTTACAATAAAATGTTTTACAAAGAATTAAATGCTTCCATACAATCAATAAATAAAGTCAACGTGGTTTACATAATCCAAGAATTCAAGAAATGTCATCTCCAAAATGAATTCTCTTCAAATATAAAATTGTTGATGCTTAGTCAATACTATGATCATTCACTCAGTCTCCATGTAAAACACTTAGTCAATACAAAGACTATTTCCTCAGCAAATACTGTCTTCCTCGACAATTTACTGATACTCAGTTGACACTAGATTTTTCTCAGCATCAACTAACTCAGTCGACTCTGTCATAACTCAGCTTAAACATGATTTCTTCATTTTTGCTCAGTTAAGCCTACCAGTTTAGTCTTGAGCTTTACTATGATAAACAATACATTATCTCATCATTGTGCAACATAATCAAGTACACTTTGTAGTATGAAGATAACTCAACCTTTCCTTAGGTGCTATTGTTACCAACCTTGCCCCACTCTTCCTCAACAATTCAATAGATATAGTAATTTCCTAAGTAGAAATAGTCTTACCAATTAAGGTTTGACATCAATGATAATACAACAATTGTTTCAATTGTAGTTTCCAACAACAAGGTCATTTGGTTCATAATGTAAAATGTTGCTAAAATGTTGCTAGCAACTTTGAAAAGTTGCTTGAGCAACTTTTGCCCAAAATGCCAAACATGGCTAAAAATGATGTAACTAACCTATGGCTAGTATAAGAGCATGGGATCGATGTTTTTGAAAGGTTAATGAATAAATGATGCAAAACAATTAATTATGACACCCTATACGGTTATTTGAGTTCTCTGTTGTATACACAGTCCTAAATCTTTGCAACTATATGGCTATGTACGGATTGGCATAGCTGATCGGACTCCATGTTTTGATAGTGTTTACTTTTAGCCTTCATATGCAATAGTTAGGTTGGTTTTAAGTTCATTAGATTCAAAGTTTTAGGATTTTGTAGGCTACTGGTATGCCAGGCCTAATACCAGTGCCAACTGGTTAAGAATGGCTCTAACCTAAGTTTCCTCTAGTGGATTTGTCTGAAACCATAGGGAACATAGGGTTAGAGTCTATAGATTGAGTTTCTAGTTTTACTCTTGTTTTTTCAGAGGTTCTAAAGAGCCAAATTTGAAGCCCTATGGCTGACTAGTGAAATCGGGTGTGTTAGAAAGTAAAGTCCACCAAGATAACTGAGAGGGGAGGGGGGGGGGGGGGTTAATCAGTTATCAAATAATCATAACCTTTATCAACTTCAATAGAATTTAACCATGGAAGAAATGTAATTACCAACCATACAAAGATATTCATACACAATTACACAATAACACAAGATATGTTGACTAGGGAACCTCTTGATCAAAGAGTAAACCCCGGTGGAAATGATGCCCCAAAAAGATGCACTAATATGAATATTCCTTGTGAAATGATGGACTCTGTTAGGAATCTTATGAAATACATTCAGTACATATAAATCCCTATTAGAATATTTTGAATCCCTATTAAAATATTTAAACCTTGTTAAGAGTTATGGAAGACAAAAGGACCCACTGCCCAAATAGCTCCAAGGTAAGATCACTGAACACACTGTCCAAATAACCTTAATATTATTTAGTAGAATAATATGAAATATGTTACCTCCTCACTATGCCAAATGACACTCACTTCTACACCAGATCTCAATTCCAAATCTTTGTACTTCGCATGTCTTCCTTCACAATTTCGCTTTCACAACTTCATAGGCTCTTTTCTTCACTTCATGCTTACATTCGCATGCAACTAAACCATGCTCACACTTATTTTTCATTACCACTACATACAATAAGGAAAAACATTCCTTCCTTTATACCACACTCAAATAATTACAAATGAGTTGGCATCCAATTACAAAATAAAAGATCCTACACGCTACATAAAAATTACTCAAAAATGTCAGCTTCCAAATGCAATAACTCTTCACTCATGTGACCTCGAAGTTTTCACTATGAACCATGTCACCATCAATGTGTCTAAAAATTCCCTTTAACTGCACAAAACTAGATTCCATCCCGATTAGGAGATATTATCCGATTTCCACAAACCGCTACTCAGGAACACTGCCTAAATACTGCTTTTACCAAAATGTTCATAACTTTCATGAATCAATGAATTAATATCTGTGCTCTTTATCATAGACATAACATATCAAATAGTATAACCTCAACATCACATATCACCAATTGCAATATCCCATGTGCGCTAATCAAAATATTGTCTGCTTCTCTACTAGTCTCTAGAAGATCACTGTGTTGACATTAATGACAATCATACTCATGAATGCAACAACAACTACTAGAGAATGACTACCAACATCCAGCATTCATTCCTAAGAATCTCCCCCATTGGCATTGATGGCAACATAGATGAAAAACATCTAATTTTACAAAAATCCAATACAACAACATTGCTTCTCTGATGCTTTGAAAATTCTTTAAGTCTTCTTCATCAATCAAATCTTGCTTCATTTTCCTATTCAGTTCTCTTCAATAGATGGTACAAAGGGTTTTTCATGTACAATTCTCCCCCATTGACATCAATGACAGAAATTTCATCACTATGTCAACAACAACTCAATGTCAAAAGACACTGTTCAGAAAATACATTCACAAGAGTCCTCATGACTCAACTCAAATACACGTACTCCCCCATAGAGGAAGTACCAACATCTAATCTAGAAAAAGATAGGGCTCATATACCACTGGACAGATGCAACCAACTGCATCATTACTCAAAAGTAGGCTGGGGCATAACCCCAAGCATACCTCTCAGATACTCAAATGTATCCTTAGGCAAAGGCTTTGTAAATATGTCTGCTATTTGGTCCTTTGTGCTTATGTACTCCAGTCTGACTTCTTTTTCAACAACTTTCTCTCTTACAACATGATACTTGATCTCTATATGCTTAGTATTAGAATGCAATACAAGATTCTTAGACATACTGACTGTGCCGGTGTTATCACAATGTATGACAACAGGCTCAAAAAACTTAATTCCAATATCCTTCAGGATCTACTTCATCCAAATTATCTGGTTACAATTGTTTGCTACTGCTACATATTCTACTTTTGTTGTACTCTGTGAAATACAATTCTGCTTCTTGCTCAACCAAGAAACTAATCTTCCTCCAAGAAAAAAGGCTCCACCACTGGTGCTTTTCTTATCATAAACACTACCTCCCCAATCAGTATCTGTATATGCACATAGGGTAAAATCATTAGATTTTTCATACCATAATCCATAATCCATTGTGCCTCTTAAATAACTCAGTATCCTCTTTACTCCTGCATAATGTGACTCTCTAGGTTCAGCTTGAAATCTTGCTACCATTCCAACTGAATGTGCTATATCCGGTCTAGTGTGTGTTAAGTACTACAATCCTCTAATCATGGATCGGTATTTCTTCTGTTCAACTGCTGGTGTTTCATCTTTGCTCGATAGTTTGTGTCCTGTAACCATAGGTGTTCCAACTGGTTTACAGTTCTCCATTCCAAATCTTTTTAGCAAATCATTCAAGTACTTTGTCTGACTAACAAAGATACCATCATTGTTCTATGTTATTTGTAATCCCAAAAAGTATTTCATCTCACCAATCATGCTCATTTCAAATTCAACTTTCATTTCATCAACAAATTTGTCACTAGCTTCATCTTCTCCTTCAAAAATAATGTCATCAACAAAAATAACTATAACTAACAATCCATTTTCAATTTCTTTTGTGTACAGATTATTATTTGTTGTTCCTTTAGTAAATCTCAATTTCAACAAATACTTATCCAATCTAGTATACCAAGTTCTAGGTGCTTGCTTTAGTCCATATAATGCTTTGTTCAGTTTACATACCATATCTCCTTCTTGAGTCAAAGGAAAATCTTCAGGCTGCTCAATGTAGACTTCTTCTTCCAATTCACCATTTAGAAATGTGGACTTCACATCCATCTAATACACTTTGAATTTCTTAAAAGCTTCATAAGCCAAAAACATTCTTAATGCTTCAAGTCTTGCTATAGGTGCAAAAGTTTCTTCATAGTCAATTCCTTCTTGCTACGAGTATCCCTTACATACTAATCTTGCTTTGTTTCTTACTACTTCTCCTTGTTCATTCATCTTGTTTCTGAATACCCATTTAGTTCCAATTACATTCTTGTCTTTAGGTCTAGGGACCAATTCTGATGTCTTATTCTTTTCAATTTGATATAGTTCTTCCTTCATAGCATTAATCCAATGTTCATCTTCACAAGCTTCATTAGTAGATTTAGGTTCAATTTGAGAAATTAAACATAAATGTACCTTATTTCTAGTCATAACTCCTTTGTCCAAACTTCCAATAACTTGTTCAACAAGATGATGTCTAGATAGATACCCGTTCGGTGTCATAGTCATAGATCTTGCTTCAACTATAGATTCTTCTCTGGTTTCTTTTGCAGTATGATTCTCATTCAACAATTCACTATCAGTCTCATAGAATAATTTAGTAGTTTCAATGTTAGGCTGAGGATGAGCTTCTTCATTAGATTCATAATCAAGCATTCTTTCTTAAATTTTAAACTTCTCATCAACTTTAACATTTGTGCTCTCAACAATAGTTTTAGTTCTCTTATTGTAACATCTATATGATTTTCTCTTCAAAGAATATACAAGAAAAATTCCTTCATCACTTCTAGGGTCAAACTTTCCAATATCATCATCTCTCTTTATATAACATTTGCTTCCAAAAATTCTAAAATACTTAACTGAGGGTGCATGTCCAAACAATAATTCATAAGGTTTCTTGTCTGTCTCTGCTCTGATTTTGTACTTTGTTCATTGTATATACTATTGTATTCACTGCTTCTCTCCAAAATGTCTTCACCAAATCATTCTCAAACAACATAGCTCTTGCTGCTTCAGTTACTGACCTATTTCTTCTCTCTACAATACCATTTTGTTCAGGTGTTCTAGGGGCTGAAAACTATCTCTTAATACCATTCACTTCACAAAAGATGTTAAACTCTCTAGAAGTAAATTCTCCACCTCTATCAGATCTCAAACATTTAATCTTCATTCCAGATTCATTCTCAACTTTATTCTTAATGACCTTAAACTTATCAAATGCTTCAGATTTTTCTTTCAGAAATGCAATCCACATCATTCTTGTAAAATCATCAACAAGAATCATAAAATACCTTTCTCCATAGAATCCTCTAGTCTTGGTAGGACCGCTCAAGTTTGTATGAACAATCTCCAACTTTTCTACCAATGTGAACTTCTTACTAGGAAATGAACTTCTCTTCTGCTTAGCCATCACACATTCTTTGCAAATCATGTTAGTAGGCTTCATAATTTTAAGCAAATCCCTTACTGCAAGTGTAGTACTTACTTTCACAATGTTATCAAAGTTTATATGACAAAACCTTCTATGCCATAACCAACTATCATCAATTGTAGTAATCAAGCATGTCATCTCAGTAGGATTCAACTAAAATACATTACCTCTAGTTCTAAATCTAGTTCCAATTAGATTTCCATCTTTCTCCTTTATCACACAAGTTTTCTCAGTAAACCAAACTTGATATCCCTTATCCACTAACTTTCCAACACTCAAAAGATTATGTTTCAATCTATCAACAAAGTAAAAATCATCAGTGTTAGTCTTTCCATCAAGAGTAATAGATCCTATACCTTTAATCAAACAAGGTGCATTGTTACCAACTCTAACAACTCCATCATAATTGTTAAATTTTATGAACTTCTTCATATCACCAATCATATGATGTGAACAACCACTGTCTATAATCCAATCAACTTTCTTTTCAACTTGGGAAATTAAGGCTTTTTCTTCCTTTACATTAGTTTTAGGATTCTCTTCTTTAATTGCTACAAATCCTATCTCATCATTATTCTCAGTATCACTTTCACTCAAGGTTCTTTCTATAATAGCTTCAAGATCTTCATCATTAGCATAATAACATTCCTTAGATCTTCTAGGCTTGAAATTATTTCTGTACTTCTTAACTCTCTTAGGACATTTAGATGCAAAATGACCATATTCTTGACAAGTCCAACATTTAAAAATTTTCTTACTATCTAGTTCTCTTTTCACAAGAAAGGAAATACCTTCTTCAATCTTCTTATCTTCTTCATTTCTAGATCTACTGCTACTAGCATAATCTCCACTCACACTGGTACTTCTTGACAAATTAGGACAAATACTAAGAGCACTGAATGTTGTCTCCATTCTAGGTAAGTCTCCTTATAACCTCGGGTTCATCTCTACTGCTTCCAATCTTCCAAGAAGAGTCTCTCTTGTAAAGTTTGTAGTACAAGGTATAACTTGTTCAATCATCTGTGTTGTCTACTTAAATATAGGAGTCAATGTCCTCAGAATTTTCCATATCACCTCATTCTATGTCTTTGATCCTCCACAAGATTTTATCCCTACAACAATTTTTGACATTCTACCAATATAGCTTCTAATAGATTCATCTTCCATCATTCTGATATCTTCAAATGCACATATCCAATTATGTAATCTAGCTCTTTTTGCATGTTCATCACCTTCAAAAGTAGAGTGTAAAGCTTTCCAAATTTCATTAGATTTATTAAAACATTTAACCTTACTGTATTCATTCTCAGAAAGTGTTGTCAAAAGTTCTTCTCTCGCAAGTATATTACACATGAATAGATCTACCTCATCTTTAGAACTTGTTTCAAGACTATCTTCTTCAATTATAGTCCTATCATTCTTTATAATCAACCAATAATCTGGTCCTAAACACAATAGATGTGTCTTCATCTTTTCCTTCCAGTTGTCAAAATTTACTCCATCAAACTTAGGACTTTCTTTCCTAAAATTTTCCATGGATCTCCTTAAGCTGTTAAACTTTCCTTTCAAGAACCTCACTTTGATACTAATTGTTAGAAAGTAAAGTCCACCAAGATAACTGAGAGGGGGGGGGGGTGAATCAGTTATCAGATAATCATAACCTTTATCAACTTCAATAGCATTTAACCATGTAAGCAATGTAATTACCAACCATACAAAAATATTCATACACAATGACACAATAACACAAGATATGTTGAATAGGGAACCTCTTGATCAAAGAGTAAACCTCGGTGGGCATGATGCCCACAAAAGATGCACTAATATGAATATTCCTTGTGAAAGGATGGACTTTGTTGGGAGTCTTATGAAATACATTCAGTACATATAAATCCTTGTTAGGAGATTTTGAATCCCTGTTAAAAGATTCTAACCCTGTTAAGAGTTATGGAAGATAGAAGGACCCACTACCCAAATAGCTTCAGGGTAAGATCACTAAACACACTATCCAAATAACCTTAATATTATTCAGAAAAATAATATGAAATATGTTACCCTCCTCACTATGCCAAACTGCACTCACTCCTACACCAGACCTCAATTCTAGATCTCTGTACTTCACATGTCTTCCTTCACAATTTCACTTTCACAACTTCATAGGCTCTTTTCTTCACTTCATGCTTACATTCACATACAACCCAACCATGCTCACACTTCTCTTTCATTACCACTACATACAATAAGGAAAAAAATTCCTTCCTTTATACCACACTCAACTAATTACAAATGAGTCAGCATCCAATTACAAAATAAAAGATTCTACACGCTACATCAAAATTACTCAAAACTGTTGGCTTCCAAATGCAATAACTCTTCACTCATGTGACCTCAAAGTTTGCACTGTGAACCACGTCACCATCAATGTGTCTAAAACTTCCCTTTAACTATTTAAAACCAGATTCCATCCTGATTAGGAGATATCATCTGATTTCCACAAGCCGCTACTCAGGAACACTGCCTGAATATTGCTTTTACCAAAATGCTCATAACTTTCATGAATCAATGAATTACTTTCTGCGCTCTTAACCATATACATATAACATATCAAAGCATATAACCTCAACATTGCATATCAACAACTACAATAACCCATGTGTGCTAATCAAAACATTGTCTACTTCTCTGCTAGTCTCCAAAAGATCACTATGTTGACATCAATGACAATCATAGTCATGAATGCAACAAAAACTACTACAGAATGACTGCCAACATCCAGCATTCATTCCTAATAGGGTAAGCCAGGACGGGGAAGAAAGATAACCTATACGGATGCCCAAGATCTATTGGAAAAGACATAGTGGCATTTTTGGATGCTCTAATGAGTCTCCTACAAGGATTCAGAGGTGGTTGGAGGTGAATCAAAGTTTGGGGACAAGTTTGAAGAGATTTTACACTCACTCAACTAGAGGCATAATTTATAGGCTAAAAGCTAGGGCCTGTAAGAAACTAGGGTTTTGGGTGTCATCAAAGGTCAGGATTTTGGAATCTGATAGGAGTGAGTGATACCTTAGAGATTTCCAAGTTTTTTTGTGGGGTCAAGTGGAGATTTTGGAAGTACCAGGATAATTTCAGAGAAAATAGACCTACTAGGATTTGGGCAATTATACCTCCTAGTGTTCTAATGACCAATTGGATTGGTATGGTAGTTTGAAGCATTGGAAAGGTTGTAGAATGACCTAAGAAGGGTCAAGAAGGTAATGGTTGACTAGGTACATGTGTGGGAAGATCCTAGTCAAAGGTTTGACATTCTAGGTGAAGGAATAGTGAAGAAAACTAAGTTTTTGGGTAACTAGATGGACTAGTTGAACTTTTATCTTTGGAGGCTTCTTGAAAATAACTATACCTTGGAGGAGAAGTTGGTAGGAAGGGTCTAGGAGATCCTAATTGTTAAGAAGATCCAATAATTAGCACCTTTGGAAGGTTGGATTAAGAACTAAGAAGTAGATTGTCAACCCTCTCCATTAGGGTGCAATGGTTTTGTCACTGGTGTTTACCTAGCCAACCAAAGCTAATGAAGTAGATGGTTCAATGCCAAGATGGATGGTTTGAAAGATACACTGTGGTGCTACTTTCAACTGACCTTCACTACAAGTTTTGTCATCGACTAAGATCACCTTGCCAAATGCAAATGAAGTTGAATCACCGAAAACCAAGAGAGGTTATTATAGACCTTGGAATCATGATCCTTTAGCCCCTTATGGTTTGTTGATACCTCTCATGAGGTCTAAGATACAAGCCTCTAAAGATTGTTGTCCAATCGTGCTTTGTTCACATTGGGGTCACTTAGGTCAAGCATGGTCACCAGTGTTCCAGTGACTCAGTGAATGGAATGGGGTTGTCACTAGTGTTTACCCAGCCAACCGGAGCTATTAGAGTAGATGGTTTGATGCCAGGACAAATGGTTTGAAAGATACACTATGGAGCTACTTTTAACTAACCCTCATTGCAAGTTTTGGCATCGATTGAGATCGCCTTGCCAAATGCAAATGAAGTCAAATCACCCAAAACTGAGAGAGGTTATTGTAGACCTTAGAATCATGATCCTATAGCCTCTAATGGTTTTTCAATATCTCTCATGAGGTCCAAGATATGAGCACCATAAGACCTCTATCTAATTGTGCTTAGTGCACCTTTGGGTCACTTAGGTTGAGCGTGGTTGCAAGCATTCCAGTGACTCCGTGGGTAGAACAGGGTTGTCACTAGCATTTATCTAGCCAACTAGAGCTGATAGAGCATACGGTTTGATGCCAGGATAGATGGTTTGAAAGATACACTACCGTGCTACTTTCAACTAACCCTCACTGCAAGTTTTGGCATCATCTAAGATCGCCTTGCCAAATGAAAATGAAGTCGAATCGCCCAAAATCGAGAGATTTTGTTGTAGACCTTGGAAAAATGATCCTATAGCCCCTGATGGTTTGTCAATACTTCTAATGAGTTTTGAGATATGAGCCTCGGAAGATTGCTGCCCAATTGTGCTTAGTGCACCTTGGGGTCACTTGGGTCAATCATGGTTGCAAGTGTTCCAGTGACACTGTGGGTGGAATGGGGTTGTCAGTGGCATTTACCTAGCTAATCGGAGCTAAGGGAGTAGATAGTTCGATGCTAGGAAGGATGGTTTGAAAGATACACTATGGTGCTACTTTCAACTAACCCTCACTACAAGTTTTGGCATCGACTGAGATTGCCTTTCCAAATGTAAACAAAGTCGAATCGCCCAAAACTGAGAGAGGTTATTATAGACCTTGGAATCATGATCTTGTAGCCCCTGATAGTTTTTCAATACCTCTCATGAGGTATGAGATATGAGCATCATAAGATTGCTTCCTAATCATGCTTAGTGCACCTTGGGGTCACTTGGGTCGAGCATGGTTGTAAGTGTTCCAGTGACTTCATAGGTAGAATGGGGTTGTCAATAGCATTTACCTGGCCAACCGGAGCTGATGGATTAGATGGTTTGATGCTAGGATGGATGGTTTGAAAGATACACTATGGTGCTACTTTGACCTAACCCTCACTGCACAATGAATCATTTACATCTATCATGTATGTATCCATCTGATTCAAATGAACTTTTAGAGCATCAAAGATTTTTTGAAATGATAAAAAATAATATCCTTAAAGCATTAGAAACAACAATCAAACATGTAAGAATTCAAACCATGCAAATGACATAAGTAAATAATCCCTTGTTGGCACTATTGGCCACCCATACATGATTTGATCATAAGTCCTTATCAAGACTTCTAGGACATTTAACTTTTAAATCAAATTAATTTTTAAAAATTTCCATTATATACTTCAAAAGATCTCAATTAATCATTAAGGATCCTTTCGTCCTTCTATCTTTGATTGGATCCATGGTGACCGTAGGTGTCTTTATAGGTGCTCTTACACAAGTTACAATCCACATACAAAACCAAGTTTATTGACTCAAAATACAATCTAAGAAAGGTGAAATTAATGTATTAAAATTAAGCTTAATGAACTTAGAAAACATTACACTAACTTATTACCTAGTCAAGTGTTTCTGAAGGGTCATCTCTTTTCTTCATCATCTCCAATAGTGCTTCATGATCAGCGGTACTAATAGTCCAAATTTCTTTTGTCTTTGGTCTTCCTTGATGCTTTGACAACTTGACATTTGTTGCTATAGCAAGGTGTGAATACATGAGAATAGTTTTGTGCTTCTCATAGTCTTCAAATGGAGGAATTCCATTCTTTCTAATCATGTATGTTCACCAGCCATGTTCCTACAACAACAACTGAACCAGTAGGATATGTGAACCCATCACCATCTATCATCAGTTTTAAAAGCTTCTATTTACCTTGTACACAATCTACTAACCAATAATATGACCTCTCATCATTCCCCTGCAATGCAACCAATGTAAAAACATCTCCTGGCTGCAGAAGATCAGAAAGATGGTCATACTCAACTGAAGTGTCCATGTCGTCATTTCTTATAGAGAGTGTCAAAGATAAAGGAGTTAGACACTATGGAACCCATGTGTCCACCCACTCAATTGACTCACAATGATTCCCAATCATACTAAAAAACACATGGGGAAAAAACAAGCCAACTCTCATGTCCAAATGGTCCATGTACTACTATTTGAGTTTCAGAATGAATGCATTTTTAAAGAGTCTTTCACTATTTGACAATCCAATCTATCTCCTATAGTTCCCTCCTCAACCAACCAAATGAATCTACACACTGTAGAATCAAGTGTCCCCTCTTGTAACAATCCTAAAGGACACCAATCAACAATAGAATGAGCATCAAGAAGTACAACACCTGAAATCCTCAATTGCTCCTTAACTAGAGCTCTCTTCACATAGGCACCTGCTCCATCATTCTCCCCTTTCCCATGCCCTGACTCAAAAAAAATCCAAATATGAGGTACACCTCTCTCCACATACATTCTACACAACCAACAAAACATTATGGCATTCTTAAATTGATCGGTGCAATTATCCGACCAAATGAGATGCCTATTCATAGCAATACCATTTTCCTGCAAGAAGTCAAAATAGTTCTGGAAACAATGTTAAACAAACTCATGAGAGTGAAACCTATCATCGCTCATATAAAAATGGTACTCTCTGATTATCTTTCACTCATCTTTTGTGCTATTAGGGGAATGTCTATATGTGATGTGTACAAAAATAGCAACTTGAA
>BSBK01009948.1:2500-5000 GCA_027943335.1 Chamaecyparis obtusa
TGCTGATTTCAGGAAAAAAGTGGCATCTTATTCCCCCTTTTTGGTCCCCCATCTTTGTGCACTTACCCCTAATCTCAAAAGATATGAAATGGATGAAGAGAATGAAATCTCATCAAAACTACTAACCCCAAGCTTGCTAGAAAGAAAGCTAATTAATAATAGAAATCAACCAAGTTATCTAGTATGGAGAGAATGTATGTATGAAAGCCAAAATGAAATACTCAAGTGCTTAGAATGCATGAAGAAGCTTTGAAGTGTAGAGCTAACGAAGCTTAAAAATGAGGTTATTGTTGACATTTTGTCACCATTTCCTTCTAGTTAGGATTTTTGTCACAAAGATTCAATTTGAACAGTGCCTAGGATGCTAAAATATGTTAGAACATTTGAAGGTGAAATTTCAATGAGACTCTATTCGGTCTCTTCAATCAAAACAAGATATTTTTCAAATCCAAGAAGAGAATGTTAGTGATACATCTTTCAAGTCTCACCATAATCCCATACCACAGATTCATTAGTGCGGAGAGAGATCAAGCAAGTTTCAATGAGAGAAGTCTCTAATTCTCATCCATGGGCAATTGTCGATATAACTTAGGCAGTCAGTGAAGTATTTTAGCTTCCCATCAAAGTTCTTTCAATGATAGGGTTTGTTAGTATTCAATAGTACTGAGAGGGAGGGGTGAATTAGGTATAAACAAGTGACCTACTAATTCAACACATGTTTGATTAACTTTAACAACTTCCAAATAACAAAACATATAACTGATGTAGTAAAGTAAAAATAAAGAACATCAAACAACCACACATGCATCACACATAACACACTTATTTTTCTTATGGAAACACTTGGCTAGAGGGAGAAAACCATGGTGGGGATAACACCTATAAGCCCTTCACTGCAGTAAAAAGGTTTGTCTTGTTAAGAGTTATAAATACCCTTTTTGAGGGCTCATCTTGTTAGGAGTGACTAGTGCACTGTTAGGAGTGCAATGAGATTTGTTAAGATCTACCTCTCTAGAGGATTTAAGATCCACCCAGTTAAGGGATTTACAATAGAAGAACTATTAAAGTATACCTGGTTAAGGTATTTAGCTTCCTGCAACTATTAGGGAACAAAAAATAATGATCTGGATGTAGCACTGCTTTCCTATCAGATCCAATCTATTCTCTACTCACTATGACTTCTCTGTGATCCACCTCTACACAAAACTCTAATCACAACCCTAACAATCATGAATTTCCCTTCATACAATCAAATCGATCAACCATCAACAACCTTTCCAATAAGAGAAGCACCAATTATATACTCAACTATCACCGCCTTAACTTTCACCAAAATTCAATTTTCCCACTCAAATACATCTCACAAAAATACATATCACAATGTAAAATACATTTTATCATGACCGCATCGGCCCAAAATAGGATTTGCAAGTTATTTCTCCAAGGTAGTCAACCACATTTTGACTTCTCTAATGTATCACCTTAAATCCACCTCATTGCTTACCTCAAGCCTATAAATGACATCTCATTGAATCCTAATCCTCTATTCTATGTCATAATAACAACCAAAGATGACAAACTCTCACTCGCCCAAAACTTGCCAAGCCTTGGAAAAGATTATTTGGGAAAACTCAGCCAGTTTTTGGAAAAACTTGGGAAATTAAAAATAGCATAAAATTTAATTAAAAATGCATTTTTTTTGCAAAATTCTATGAGAAGATGCATCCAATGAGTTAATTAATGAGAAAACAAAAGAAACAAGCTAAGTTTAGATATATATAAATGCATAGTGGGTACAAAATTGCTTTCTCATGTGGAATGCTGATGATTGGAAGAAAAATAGTAAAGTTATACATCATTACAAATTACAATTTGAATTACATCTTCCTCTTCCCAATTTTTTGACCAAAGAAGGGACTGGGAGAGGAACTAGAAGTAGTGGGCCTAGTCCTAGAAGTAGAATCCTACACTGAGCATGACTGTGCCTCCTCGCTCGATATCCACTCAAATCCACCTTCAATCTACTCGAATACACCTTACAATGGCTTGGAAAGTCAATCCAACTCTTACCTAGTCACCAATGAGATAGAAAAATCAAAATGAAACAATAAAGTGCCATTTTTTAAAGTTGGGGTTGTATATTACTAACGCAGGCAAGTTTTTGTCAAAAACTTGTCGAGTTTTGGCAAGTTTTTTGGTGATTTTTTAAAAAAACTCGATAGTAGGGATTCGACGATTAGTTGGCTGAATTAATCGCCGAGCTGGAAAACTCGGTGAGTTTTTCCAACTCAGTGATTACTCGGTGAGTTTGTCTACTTTGATAATAACTACATTTACCACATTATGCTTACCGTTCACCAATCTAAGATCTACCTCCAGTAGCTCAAGAACTTAGACTCTTAGAATCATAAACCTATAGCCTCTTTTTCCAACATGTAACTTTCTCACTGATTATCCAAATGAATTGCAATCACAACCATAAGATGTTCTGAGCATATCC
>BSBK01009948.1:10000-267500 GCA_027943335.1 Chamaecyparis obtusa
TCTTTATTTTGTCCATATTTACCATGAATTGACTCCTCAACATCTCACATAGATCATAAATTGCATCCTCCTTCACCATTCTATAGGCAACATGAATGGCTCCATTGGGCACACTGTTCAGACAACTTGATTGGTAAAATCTATATCCAATTATTGTAGATGTGAATCTAACCTCTTTATATTCTATGTCATTGATAGTCATAGATTGGTAGTTAGGTTTAGTTTTGGTTAACTGAGTAATAAAATTAGTAGCAATAATCCTTAGGGTAGTTGACTCAGTGGTAGCACAAAATCTAGTTACTCTGTGAATAATCTCCTTTGTGATCTTGTTTGGTCTATCCAACCATATAAATTGATCATGCAATCGACTCAAGACATATTGAATCCATTCATGATGAAAGACATTAGGAATATCAATTGCATAAGAAAAACCCTTCATTCTCAAATACTTGTGCTTGTCCTTCAACACATAATTCTCACAAAATCTTACAAATTCACTATTAATAACATCTCTAAGTTCATCAATTTTCCAATGTATATATGATCGTATGTCCTCGATCAATACAACTCCAGGTGCTATGGAAGATAGGGCACCCATATTATTATTCTCACTAGCCTTCATCGGATGTAACTTGAACATGGGTCTAGGATCTTTAGCAATATCAACCAAAATAGAGGCATCCACAACTCTTGCCATGATTCAATTCAAACAACACACCAAAATCTTATCACAAACAAGAACAATACCTCTTGCTTCACAAGTGCGGATAAGAAGGTAAAGTAAAAATTAAACTCACTTTAACCTTATTTAACCTTGAGAAAATAGTTATTGCACTTCTTACGGTAAAAAAATACTTTCCAACAGTTGAACAATGCCTTCATGAATGGTTGGAGCTCTTCCAATGGATATAACCAATTCTAATAGTTAAAACTCAATCTGATCAACAAATAAACATATATAACCTCAATACTTCATTAAGCTTATCCAAAATATAAATATGCATCTCAATATGTAGATAGATCTTAGTGCTCTTGAATTAAGGGGATCGTTGAATGATTTTCCTTTAAGTGCTCCCTCTATGTCCAAAATAGACTTAGTTTGAAGATAAATCCTCCGCACCAAAGGATGGTGAAATCTCTATTGACAACTTGACCTCTTCATGCTTCTCTCATTCCTTCCTCTAAATCTTCTTCTCATGACCAACTTTGTAAACATCGACAATTTTCTTTCCCTTCATGTCTTCTAACTGGTTCCTAAACCAAAAATCTCTTTCAAGGTGACCGATCCTATTGAAGAAAAATATCGGTTGACCTCCAAGGTCCAACATTACCTCTTTGAGTTCTCATTCTACAATTCATAGCTAGATGACCATAGTTACCACACAAAACATGTGGCATCAAATTGCCTTTCCCTTCCTCCAAGGCTTACCAGTTTGACTGGAGACCTAGGAACATACACCTCAAACTTGCAATTCTCAGCTTTATGTCCATATTTGTTACATGCATAGCAATATCCATCAAATCTACCTCCACTAGATCTACTGGTAGATCTAGATCTATACTCATAGAAGTATGACCATACTTATGATTATTATAGCAATAACCATCAAAATAATATGGTGTATTCATCAGTTTTCTCCTACACACATTTTTAGTATGACTAGGCTTTCCATAGTTATAACAAGTAGGCCTGTTAGGTTTATTACCTGAATTTCTTGGATCTACCTTCTAATCTTGTTGTGGCTCCTTAGGTTCAGATTTAGATGACTCTCCAACTTCAAATGTTCCTTGACCAATGTAACCAAGCCCGAGTGTCTCCTTGTTTCTCCTTTGGTTATTTAGCTGTTCAACAAGCTTTTGTGAGCACTCATTATACTTCTTCAATTGCTCATTATCTTCTTTCTCAGTTTTCAATTTTCATTCTTCAAACTCATTCTCCTCTCTAAGCCTTTCATCTTCATTTATAACTTGCAGATTTTCTTCAATTGTATCTTACATTTGGCTTCTATAAAAAACATATTCATATCTTAGTCTAAAGACTTCTTCTTCTTTTTCCTTTAGGGTATCCTCAACAACTTTCTTGGCATCTGCAAAGATATTCCTTGCACTTTTAGTTGTTCTCTTTCTTTCAAGATCTTCACACATCCTGATAGACTAACTTTCAATCTCTCTTTTTAGATTTACCACTTCTTCTTTAAGCCACTTATTTTTATCCATTAGATCTGCAATTGCTTCCTCAAAATCTTTAGACATACTACCTACAGATAGTTTCTTAATGTAGTCGTGGCTTTCTTTCAATTGTTCAGTAAGATTTCTTCTTATGGAAAGTGACTTCTTTAGTTTTTCCTTCATCTCATTGATCATCTTGTGTGCATTCTCAAGTTTTGTCTCATGCATGTAGTTATCCATCATTGTGGATCTTTTTCTCAAGTTATTTGGCTTATCACTAAGAGGATGAGCTCTATGATACCAATTGTTAGTATTTGATGGTACTAAGAGGGTGGATGAATTAGTAATTTGGAAGTTGCTAAATTTAATCAAACTTATTTTTTCTCATAGAAACCCTTGGTTAGAGGGAGAAAACCATAGTGAGGATGACACCCACAAGCCCTTCACTACAGTAAAAAGGTTTGGCCTATTAGGAGCTACAAATACCATTTTTGAGGGTTCACCATGTTAGGAGTGACTAGTACTGTTAGGAGTATAATGAGATCTTTGAAGATCTACCTCACTAGAGGATTTAAGACCCTTTCTGTGAGTCCACCTGGTTAAGGGATTTATAATAGAATACCTGTTAAAGTCCACTCGGTTAAGGGATTTAGCTTGCTACAACTATTAGGGAATGACAAGTAATGATCTAGATGTAGCATTTTTTTCTTGTTAGATCCAATCTATTCTCTACTCATTATACTCTCTCTATGATTTACCTCTGCACAAAAATTTGATCGCAAGCCTAGCAATCATGAATTTCACTTCATACAATCAAATCTTTCATCAACCTTCAACAACCTTTCCAACAAGAGAAGCACCAATTATATACTCAACTATAACTACCTTTAACTTCATGAAAATTCAATTTTCCTGCTCAAATACATCTCACCAAAATGCATATCACGATGTAAACTATATTTTATCATGATCACATTGGCCAAAAATAGAATTTTCAAGTTATGTCTTCAAGGTAGTTAAACACATTTTGACTTCTCCAATGTATCATCCTAGATCCACCTTATTGCTTACCTCAAGTGTATAAATGATAGCTGATCAAATTCTTATCCTTTATTCCACATCATCATAACAATATCCTTACTACTCACAGATCTGAGATCTACCACTGGTAGCTCATGTTGAAATATAGCTTCATTCGTATTATATATATATATATATATATATATATATATATTATTGTTAATGAAGAGTTGTGATTTAAATTATATTATCATATTATCATTATCATATTATAAATATAATAATGATAATATTATAATACAATAATATTATAAGTCATGTTGAAATCGCATGTTATTATTAAACAACATTATCGGGTTACATGCAGCTAAGAGAGTCATTGTGCATTAGCACAAGCGACTGTTATTAACAGTCGCTTGTGTTAACAAATAGCAACTCAATAGTCACCAATGATGCACGTTTCAAGGTGATGGTTCATCATGAGAGGTCACGTTTCTTCAGACGTGACCGATCACATTATATATAATGAAGACTGCAGTTGCAATTTGAAAGACAATCAATCACAACGGTCATTGCTCCTTCGATCTCATCTGCAATAGTATAACTTATCAGCATATCAATATATTTCCAAAGATCCTAATTCCTAACATGGTATCAAAGCCACGTTGAAGGAAATTAATTCTGAATTTCTTCATCAGGGAATATAAAATAAATAGAATTATTTAAGGGAAACAATGTTACCATAAATCATCAAAATGACGACCGGAATTAGAATGGAAGATAGATTGGAAGGAGCTTCAAATTTTCTATCATGGAAAATTCGAATCACCACACTATTACAAGAACTAGAATTAGATTCATTTATAGAAATGGAAAAAGAAATTCCTACAGATGAATCAGAAAAAATAACATGGAAGAGAAGGAACAATAAGGCTAAGAAATTAATTGTCAATTCAGTTAAAGATTCCATTCTCCCAAGTATAGCAAGGTTAAACACAGCATATGAAGTCTTTAAGAAAATTCAAGAATCATATGAAATAAAAAATGCAAGTTGAATACTAACCTTGAAGGAACAACTATTAAGCATAAAGATGAATAAAGGGGAAATTGTTACATCCTATTTCCTAAGAATTGTTGAAATTCGAGATCAACTATTCTTGATTGGTAACAATATAGATGACATGGAATTATCTCTAATAGCACTAAGGGGATTACCAATATCTTGGGAAAATTTCATCCAATGTATAAGCACTCGTCCACCTTTACCAAAATTTGATCAACTTAAAAATGATTGCACTCAGGAAGAATCAAGACTCATTACCAGAGGACTAGGTTCAAAGAAAGAGGGAGAAACACAAGCTCTCCACACCAAGTCTCACAACAAAAAGAAAAAATTCTTCAAACGGAAGAGGGGAAACAAAAGAGATTTGTCTAAGATTCAATGTTACAAATGCAATAAATATGGGCACACTCACCAAAACTGTCCTGAAAGACAAAGGACCCAAGCCACTGTAGTTGAAGTAAAAGAAAATTCACTTTTCTTTCTAGCTCTCTCAAGTGAACTAAATTCAAACAATAGAACTTGGATAATTGATACTGGTGCATCAAGACATATAACCAGATTTAAAAATCATTTTGAAACACTTGAAAATCATTCAATTGAAGAAGTAACTATTGGGGATAACTCCACTTATCTAGTAAAAGGAATAGGTACCTATACTATCAAGTTAAAGAATGGAGTATCCTTACAACTAAAAGACGTTCTATTTGTACCTGGAATCAAAAGAAATTTAATTTCTATATCAGGATTAGTAGATCAAGGATTTCATGTCACCTTTAATGAAGACAAAGTTCTATTATGGCATAAGAATTCAAATATGAAAAATGCCACAACCATAGGGACAAGAGATGGTAGTCTATACAAATTATGTAATGACCAGAAAGCTGCACTAACTCATGAAATTACAAACCACAGTGAATTATGGCATAAGAGATTGGGACACCTAAAATATAATGCTCTACCTATGATAAACAAGATTACTATTGGACTACCACACTTAAAATCTGATCATTCTAGTATTTGTAAAGGTTGTGCACTAGGAAAGAATGTAAAAGGATCATTCCCTACAAGTGAGCACAAATCTAAGGTAATCTTAGAACTGATCCATACTGACTTATGTGGACCCATGTCAACACCTTCCTTAACAGGATCACTATACCATATTATCTTTGTTGATGACTATTCTCGGAAAACTTGGATATACTTCCTTAAGGTTAAAGAATCAATTGAACTACTATCTAAATTCAGAGAATTCAAAGCACTAGTAGAAAATCAAACAGACAAGAGAATAAAAGTATTAAGATCAGATAATGGAGGTGAATACACATCTGACATATTTAAAGAGTTATGTAATTCTGTTGGGATTAAGAGGGAGTATACTGTGCCATATAATCCTCAACAAAATGGAGTAGTAGAAAGGAAGAAAATATCCATAATCGAAGAAGCAAAAGCCATGATGCATGATCAAAACCTACATACTTCATTCTAGGCAGAAGCTTCAAATACAACAGTATACATTCAAAATCGGTGTTCGCACTCTATACTAGAAAACATAACACCAGAAGAAGCATTCATAGGTAACAAGCCAGATCTAAGTCATCTTAGGATATTTGGATGCTCAGTATACATTCATGTACCTAAAGAAAAAAGGACTAAACTAGAACCATCAGGTAAGAGAGGCATACTTGTTGGTTATAGTGAAAACACAAAAGGGTATCAAATCTATATTCTAGGACAAAGGTCTGTTGAGATAAGTAGAGATGTAAAATTTGAAGAAAACACTACATTTAAAAACCTTGAAGAGGATAACATCCCTAAGATAGAAGAAGATCATGCAGCTAAAATTGAGAGGTAGAATATGGAAGAACCTGAACTACCAGTCATTGAAAATGAAAATACTGAAGTAATCAATGACAAGAAAAGACAATTATGGGCAAGGAAAATGATTAAAGAAAATAATGTAGAACCAAATGAAATCTCTCATGAAAATAAAAGAACAAGAACTCAGAAATGTTATGCAACTCTTATAACTGAAATCAATAATTCAGAACCATCAAATCCTAAAGAAGCATTAACCAGTCAAGCTTGGAAACAGGCAATGATTGAAGAATATCAATCCATAATAATAAATGATGTTTGGGATATAGTACCTAGACCTAAAAACAAAACCGTTGTTTCTTCTAGATGGCTATTCAAAATTAAATATGCTTCTGATGGAAGTATTGAAAAACATAAAGCTCGGTTTGTTGCCAGAGGGTTCTCACAGAAAGCAGGTATCGATTATGAAGAAACATTTGCTCCTGTAGCTCGGTATACATCAGTTAGAACTATTATTGCTATAGCAGCATCTAAAGGGTGGAAGATACACTAGATGGACGTTAAAATAGCATTTCTAAATGACACTATTGAAGAAGAAGTATACTTAGAGAAGCCAAAAGGGTTCACCATACATGAAGCCTCAAAATATGTATGCAAACTAAAGAAAGCACTATATGGATTAAAACAAGCTCCTAGATCTTGGTATGAAAGAATAAACAACTATCTTTCAAAGTTAGGATATTCTAAAAATGATGCAGATCCTAACATTTACTTCAAAATATCAAATGGAAACATGGTTATTTTGGTTCTTTATGTAGACGATCTCTTAATAATAGGAGAAGATCATCTTATTGCAAAATTTAAGCAAGAGCTAACTGCTGAATTTGACATGAAGGATTTAGGACTCTTACATTATTTCTTAGGATTGGAGGTTTGTCAAAAGAAAGACTATATTTTGCTAAACTAACAAAAGTACACTATTGATATACTAACCAGGTTTGGAATGATGGAATGTAAGCCTTTATCCACTCCTATGGAAACAAATTTGCACAAACTCAAAATTGAAGTAGAAGAGTCTGAACCCACTGATCCTACCTTATACAGAGAAATTGTTGGATCTCTTATGCACTTAGTAAAAACTAGACCTAACATCTGCTATGCAACTAATGTATTAAGTCACTTTATGTGTGAACCCAAGAAAATACATTTAATGGAAGCTAAGCACATTCTAAGATATATACGAGGTACTATCAGATTCAGGCTAAAATATGAAAATGTAGAAATTGAACTTCAAGGTTATTCTAATTCTGATTGGGTCGGAAGTAATACTGACTGGAAAAGCACTATAGGGTATTGTTTTAGTCTTGGGTCAGCTATGATCTCTTGGTTCAACTGGAAATAGTCAGCAGTAGCACTAAGTTCCATTGAAGTTGAATACATGGCAGCATCCATGGGGGCACGTGAAGCTGTATGGTTAAGAGAACTACTATTTGGATTATTTGGAAAACCTCTAAATCCAACTATAATTCACTATGACAATCAAAGTTGTATCAAATTATCTATTAATCTAGTTTTTCACAACAGATCCAAACATATTGAGTTTCCATATCACTACATAAGAGATATGGTAGAGAGAAATATCATAAAGCTAGAGTACATCAGTACTGAAGAATAGAATGCTGATATTTTCACTAAGCCTCTTGCAAAATTGAAGACAAAATACTTCAGAAGCAAACTTGGCATGATTAAGTTGTAATGTATTCCTCTTACTTGTAATTTATTTATTCACGAATAAATAAATAAAAGGTTATATTGCAATATTGTATGAATATGATGATTTTATGAATGTGGGTTAATATTTGAAGGTGACGATCTTGTAAATAGCTGACCAAAGTGTCAAGATTGACTGCTTAAGTGTGTGTCCTGACTATGCAAATATCTTGACTCTTGTTATTACTTGTGTAATAATGAAACCATATCATGATTGACTACTTAAGTGTGTGTCCTAAAGTGGCGGATGTCATGATAGACTCTGATATTTAATACTCTCTCGCTAAGAGGGGGTATTGAAATATAGCTTCATTCGTATTATATATATATATATATATATATATATATATATATATATATATATATATATTATTGTTAATGAAGAGTTGTGATTTAAATTATATTATCATATTATCATTATCATATTATAAATATAATAATGATAATATTATAATACAATAATATTATAAGTCACGTTGAAATCGCATGTTATTATTAAACAACATTATCGGGTTACATGCGGCTAAGAGAGTCATTGTGTGTTAGCACAAGCGATTGTTATTAACAGTCGCTTGTGTTAACAAACAGTGACTCAATAGTCACCAATGATGCATGTTTCAAGGTGACGGTTCATCATGAGAGGTCACGGTTCTTCAGATGTGACCAATTACATTATATATAATGAAGACTGTAGTTGCGATTTGAAAGACAATCAATCACAATGGTCATTGCTCCTTTGATCTCATCTGCAGCAGTATAACTTATCAACATACAATATATTTCCAAAGATCCTAATTACTAATAGCTCAAGGACTTATACTCTTAGACTCATAAACATGTAGTGCCCTCTTTTGCCAATATAGAACTTGCTCACCAATTGGCCAAATGAGTTGCAGTCGCAACCATAAGATTTTTTGAGCATATCCATGCTATATCTAAGACTTCTCCACTTAATTCCACCTTGAAAATGACCACTACCTAAATATCCATCAATAGCAGTTCTTCCTGTACACCACTCATTGTACTTAGCTAATTCCTCCTTACAGATTCAACATTGACCTTATCGATTGTCCTAGTCATCTAATATGATTCTATTGGCATCAATTAACCAAAATAAAAATCTCTTGCGACCGCTCACCAAAATCATCACAATGGAAATAGGGTTTATCGATGAGACTTCTTTTGTCTTATCAATGATAGTTTTCAACATAGTTGGATGGTCTAACAAATATTTATGTGCTTCATTGATGTGTCCACCTTTATCAATAAGTATTTTATTAATATAACCTCCTTTCACTTTCACCAACGTCATCTTTTGAATAGGAGTTGGAGATCTATCAATCGACTATGTGTTTCAATGATGTGTTGATTTCTATCAATTGTGACACATTTCAAGTAAGGAGGATCCAATTAAGGATAATCCAAACAGGTAGCTAAACACTCACAATAGAATAACACAACAAGATATGCTTCAAATCAAACTTTCATTAACATACCCAACTGTAAGGCCTTCTGGGTTAGGGCCAATTACAATCAATTACAAAAGTAATTCTATAACCTCCTTGCTAGTCCAGCCCTAAAACAACTTAGCAACTGATGGAAACCCTAAGGAAGATTTGAACTTGAGCTCACAAGCCTCCAAGAAATCTCCTTGTCTCCAAGCAAACAACCACTAGCTCTGCTATTACAAACTATCAGATAATAATTTGATCTTCAAGATCTCATAGGATCCAAGTCTATCAGATCTATCTAATATGCTTCTCAAAACTACTTAGAAAACTATTGCTAAACATCTACCCAAACACTCCTTAAATACTAATCTTCAACCACATGTTGACTGGAAGAAACAATTAACTCCTAAGACAAGTCGGCTCCTACTACAAAAAAATATTAAATAAAACAATAGTCGTCTCTCAAATAGACTTACAATTATTTAATTCTCCATGTCAGCCTCTAGATCTACATAGGAGAACACAAAAAAAACTACCAATAATAAATGCACCAAGTCGGCCAACCAAATCACCAAGAACTCCAATTGGTAAACCAAAACTATCGAGCACCAGAGAAACAACCGAGCACCAGTGAAACAACTGACCACACCAAGCATCACTGAGAAACACAGGAATCGCCAAGAAAGCACATCAACCGAGCACACTAGGGATTGTTGAGTACAAGTTCCACCAAGCATAAGAGGTTTCACCGAGTTCCTTCAGTGACCGAGCTTCCTTCAATAACCAAGACCATCGGTTAAAGTTGCAACCGAATCACATAGAACCAAAATAACATAGCACCATACAGATTCACTGAGTACCCTAGAATGCCCCATGCATTAGAAACCCCTGGTTCAAAAAGATGTTCTCATAGGCTGGAAGAACATCTTTTAGGATTCAGCACATAAACCCTGAACTGGTTCTTCACAAACAAGTCCTTCAACTCTTCACCTTGCATACTCTTCCACTTTTGTTTTCTCTATCTTTTCAAGTCCTTCCTTGATAAAAAACAAGCATGTTCTCCATACTGATCATCCAAACTCTCAAGGTCTGACAACTCAACTCGGCTACCAATACTCAGGCTCCTCCTATCGAGTGTTGTATCCAGCAAAGGCATTAGGGAAAACTTCCTTTCATCCTTCTCAACAGTAAACACATTCTTCACACAATCATATATAGCTATGCAATCATATTTCCAAGGTCTACCAAGAAATATATGACAACTATTCAGCTCCACAATATCACACAATACAAGATCCTTATACTAGCCAATCTGAACATTAATAAAGCACTGTTCACTCACTTCCAGAGCATGATCATCTTGTAACCAGCCAATCCTATAAGGATAAGGATGCTTCATTCTCTTCAAACCAAGTTCCTAAACCATGTCCTTAGCAACAAGGTTATCAGTACTACCACTATCAACAATTACATCACAAAGTTTACCTCCAAACTTACACTGAGTTCTAAACAAATTACTCCTTTGACAAGGTTCCACCTTTACACCAAGCAATGTTCTTCGAACCAGCAAGTTCTCAAATTCAAGTTCATTCTGATTACTCACATTTACCATAGCAGTTCGTCGGTCACCAAAATTTTTTTGTGTACACTCAAAATAATGGTGTCCTTCTTCACCACAATTATAACAAGTACCTAAAGATAACTCTACCTATCTTTTTCTTCGGTTCTACAGGTTTTTGTTCATCTTCTACAGTCAATTTATCCTTCACCGAGTGATCAATCTTTTCCTTCCCTCAGGGATTACCATGTTGTTTCCTTTTCAACTTATCTTCTACCTTTAGAGCATACTAATAATAATCTTCAATAGAATCAATCTTTGGCATACCAATCTCATCCTTAATATGGAATCTCAAACCATTCACATACCGAGCTACCTTTTCCTTACCAAATGCTCTATGTCTAGACTGAATAGTAAGTTTGTAGAACTCCTCGGTATAGTCTTCAATCATCAAATATTTTTTCTTCAGATTCTACAACTTCTTAAACAAGTTAAGCTCATAGTTGGCAGGTATGAACTTAGCTTTCAATTTAGTCACCATCAACCTCCACCAATTGATCTTCATTTCACCTTCATCCTCTCTGTCTCTTTGTAATTCCTTCCATCAAAGAGCAGCATGTCCTTTCAACTTAGTCTGTGCCAACCTCACCCTAAGAGCATCTTCAATTTCTTGAAGCTCAAATAAGTCTTCTAATTCACCAATCCAATCAATCAAATTCTTAGGTTTTAAAGTACTAGAGAAATTAGAAACTTCCATTTGGTAACTAGTACTTAACTGAGCTCTAAATCTATGCAACCGACCTGTTCTATCTTCACCAAATCTATCCATCTGATCGGCTCTATCATCACCACTAGATCTTGTAGCTTCAAAGTCTTCAGCAACTTCCTCATAACGATCATCAATACCAAGATTTTAAGTTATACCAGTCATAACTCTCATGATATTAGCCATCATGTCATTCTTCATTAATTCCATCTCCAATCTAAAATTAGATTTAACCTTCTCTGTAATCCTAGATTCCATAGTATCATAGAGATCCACAATCACCGTAGGGTCCAACCTTCTCAGAGGCATCCTCAAAGATAAGAAATCCTTCTGCAACAAACCCTACACCGACCACCTTGTGACAACCTCCACGTTGTATGCAAGTCAGATCAACCTACCACCTTGCATGAACAACTAGGCCAAGATTTCACAAGTTTAGTGCCATAGATCTGCAACTCAGATCATATGATCTCTTCACCAATCAAGACCAACTTCACAAGATCAATCTTGCTCAAGATCAACATTCGCTCTGATACCACCTAATGCAATTCAAGTAAGGAGGATCTAATTAAGGATAGTCCAAACATGTAGCTAAACACCTAGAGCAAAATATAACAACAAGATATGCTTCAAATCAAACTTTCATTAACATGCTCATCTCTAAGGCCTTTCAGGTTAGGGACAATTATAATCAATTATAGAAGTAATTTTGCAAAATCCTAGCTAGTCTAGCCCTAAAACAACTCAACAACTAATGGAAACCCTAAGGCGGATCTAAACTTGAGCTCGCAAGCATCCAAGCAATCTCCTTGTCTCCAAGCAAACACCCACTAGCTCTGCTATTACAAACTATCAAATAACAATTTGATCTTCAAGATCTCACAGGATCCAAGTCTATCAGATCTATCTAATCTTCTTCTCAAAACTACTTAGAAAATTGTTCCTAAACATCTACCCAAATACTCCTTAAATACTAATCTTCAGCCACAAGTCAGCTAGAAGAAATAATTAACTCTTAAGCCAAGTTGGCTCCTACTACAAACAAATATTAAATGCAACAATAGTTAGCTCTCAAATAGCCTTACAATTATTTAATTCTCCATGTCGGCCTCTAGATCTACATAGGAGAACACAACAAAAGCTACCAACAATAAATGCACCAAGTCGGCCAACCAAATCACCAAGAACTCTAGTCGGTAAACTAGAACTATCGAGCACTAGAGAAACAACTGAGTACCAGTGAAACAACTAACCACACCAAGCATCACTGAGCAATGTAGGCATCACCAAGCAAGCACGTCGATTGAGCACCACAAGCATCACCTAGTACAAGTTCCATCAAGAACAAGAGGTTTCACCGAGTTCCTTCGGCGACTGAGCTTCCTTCAATAACCAAGACCATCGGTTAAAGCTGCAACTGAATAACACAAAACCAAAATAACACACCACCATGTATATTCACAAAGTACCCTAAAATTCCCCTACATCAGATTGGGTCATTTCAGTATAGCTTTTCAGGAGTCTCATCGAAGTACGGTCATGGTGTTTATGATAGAAGAGATGTTTCAACAAGACATATTTGGGTCTTTCTGAAATAATCATCCATTAGGGAAGATTTAATGGTCATGACAAGATAAAAGGGATGGTTCTATGAGTCATATTGTCTCGATGGATGATATCAGTGTAAGTCACCCTGATGGAGTTTTTCATCAGTGTTACTTGGGTGATCATTGAAGGACCAAAAAGATTCCCTGACAATGCTAGTTACCCCAATGGGTTTTTACATTGGAAAGAGTCTCACTAATATCCATATATCTTCACATTGCTATAACTTGGATGTTTGTTGGAGGATGGAAATCTCAACCCAATGGGCAATGGTATGCCAATAGAAACCATATATTGGTGAGACGTCTCTTCTATCTCACCGAAATCATTTTGAATATTGATAATTGTAAGGATGTCAACAACATGACTTCTTAGTTGTCTCCCTATTGTTTTATACTCTCTCCGCAATCCAATACATTCAACAGATGAGATTAGTTATCAAGAGGACTCCCCCTAATAATCAAGGTGGTCATTTTAGGGGTCAAAGAACACAAAGGCTTTGTCTAGGAAGCTCTCAACAATGAAGACCAATAGATAATTGAAGTAATAACTCCTTCAATTGCATCCATTGACCTTTCACTTCTATTGATTCATCAACAATGCTATTGCTATGGTATGTTCTTGATCAAATTCCTCCAATCATTCCATGGTCATTTATGGTTGTGGATGATCCATGAGATCAATTCCCCACACCAACACATTACTAATCATGATGGTAATAGTGTGTTGGTTATTCTTTTGTTGCCAAGTTATACATTCTTTACCTCCCCTGTCACTTTTGGGATTTAATTTACATAGAGATCAAATATTTTGCTTTGATCAATTCTCCTTTACAACTCTCCCTAAGTCGTAGTTTGAACTTCAATGCTTAGCTAATGTTATGATTGAAATCGTAAAAGGAAATATTGTACATCCTTTCAAGGATATCTTCTCTCTGTTTCTTTTATAAAATTTCTTCACTGTAACTATAAAGAAGCCTTGCCTAATTTCAATAAAATTGTTGTTTTACTTATCCTTAAGTTTACATATCTTGTGCAATATTTACCCCTATTATTTGCATGTATTTCATCATATGTATTTTTTATGAGTGTGTAATCTTTGATTGATCATTCTTTATTAGTGAATACAGTATTCCTCACAAGGTTGTATTAATCCTTTACCTTTGTATAGAGCTAAAGCTGATAAATATTTGGATAGTCTAGTATTATAATATTATTCATTTCAAAGTGTAGTGATAGGCATAAGGAGATCAATTACTCAATCTTGGTGTATCACCCTTTTCCTTTTATGCATATCCTTCTCTCTTTCCCTCAAAATTTAGTAGTTTAAGTGCACCCTAATTGCAAAGGAAGTCTACCTTCTCTAGAGATTCAATCTCACATTTCAAGTCCCACAATTGGAGGTTGTTTTCATGTTTCATAAGGTTGTTTAGATCATTAACCATCATCTTAACAAGGGTGTAGACTTTTGTGACAACAATTATATTGGGTAAATTCAAGAATGGGCCTCATTGGGTGACAATTTTAGACGTTACAATTGTAGGGTGGCCATTTATAATACCTCAACAACACTTTTCAAGTCTATAGATTTGTGGATGAATGCTCATTGTGCATGTCTCCATGATGTGCATGTCTTGTGCTTGACAAGCCATGTGGCCGAGATTGGCGAGGTGATGAGAAAGTGTGGGAAGATGATGAAGATTTATGAGTCTTAGACTAAGGTGAAGATAATGCTAAATGGTAATTTACACAATAGTGCAAATTTAAGCCATTATAGAGTAGTGTTGTTGGGGGGACTCATGTAGTTTTTGGTCTTCTTAACCTTAATCATCATCTTTTTGAGAAGAGGCTGTTCTTTTTTCTTCAAGGATATTCTTCACGATCCTATTTTTTAGGGACACTTTGTTGCCCCTTTGACTTATTTTCCTTGATGACATAACACTAACTCTATTTGGTGCACCTACCTTTTTGGTGCACATACATGTTAGTTTGATATATCTCTTACATGATATGAAAATAACATGGAATTTGTGTTTGATGGCACTTACATGATATGCAAATAGCATGGAATTTGATTGTAGAATATATGAGTTGATTACATTTGATTTGATCATGTAATGTCTTAAATTTGACCCTACCAAAGGAGAACTATATTCTCTTGAGAGCCAAGTTCATAGCACACATTCAGATACTTCCAAACTAGATAAACTAGTGGAAATATCATCTTATAGATAAAGAGAAGAAATAGTTATTTAGTTTAGGTTTAGATTTGTTATATAAACTCAAAGTTTTAAGTTTGTATTTTTCAAAACAATTTGTAAGAGTAATTACCATTTGAGAAACTTCAAAGGCAGTTTTTCAGTTCCTTGATAATGGAAATTATATAAGTATCATTCAGAGAACATTACTAGTGTACAAAGAAAGAGATTGTGGGTTTACTTGAAAGATACATTTCACTTATAGTCTATTGTGCATATTGTATAGAAAAAAAATTTGTTTGTAAAAGAATGAAGTTATATTGTTTTTAACTTATAATTCATGATTAAGTATAAAGAATAAAAAAATAGTTAATGATGTATTGCACTAATTTTTGATAACCATTCTTTGTACAAACATCCTGGTTCTATATAAAAATTAGATATTGTAAATATAGATATAGCCAGCAAGACACTTTGTAAAAATCATTTTGAGATAAGCTAGTTAGGCAATTTAGAGTGGTTTTATTCCTCATAAGGTTTTCCACTCAAGAAATTTTGTGTTATGAGTTTATGTATTATTTAGTCTCTATGATTCACTTTTTTATGTTATGTCATTCAGTTTTTGAAAGTTCCTCTATTATGATCAATACTTTTATACAAACCTTAATTGTCTCATGTGTATGATGAATATTATTCTTTGTATTTAAAATTTTCTATTTTCATTTAGTGAAATCATTGCATTAGAGTTTCGTATTTTGAATTTGATAAACAATTCAAGTCAAAGGTTTAGTGTTTTTGAATTGATATACCATTGATTCACCCCCTCCCTAGCGGTTGTGTGCTATAAATGTGTCACACTTCTATGGATCATTACATGCAAGGAAACTCAAGAATGAGCCCTCATAAATTGATCCATAGCTCCCTAGGTATGGAGTGCAAGGGTTTTTAAGAATGCTCTCAGCTAGAGCTATTTAGCCTATAACCTTGCTAGTAAACCATGAAATGAGAGATTCAATGAAGACAAGGGCAAGAATGCCAATATCCTCAAGAATCAAGAATGAAAATACAATGCAATGCTATGCTAGAAATGGAAATGCAAGCTAAGCTATGAAAGGAAATATGCAAGTGTTACAACCCAAGCTAATTAATCTATGCGAGCTAATCTAGAGCATAGAAATGAAGCTAATCTAAGAAAGCATAAATATGAAGCTAAGCTAAGAATGCAAGAATGAGATGTAGATGCTAAGAATGCTCCAAATCTTCAAAAGCTCCAAAGTGACCTAGAAGTCCTGCAGCATAAAGTTAGCATAAAAAGTTGGAGATCTAGAATGAAGAAGAGAGCTCTCCTTTTAAAGGAAATGAGAAGGAATGGACCATGGAGATTAAGAGGCAAAAGATTTAATCAACGTTGGAGCATCAAAGAGGAGCAATCCATGTGCACAAGTATCCTCCAATAGGAAAATAAGAGTTGACTTTTGTGTCCATATGAGACAAAAAGTGCTTTTCCCCTTTTTATAAAATAAGAATAATGCTTTATTTGTGCAACCTAGGATAAGAGGAAATATTGTGGGGGATTTTTATTTATTTAAAAGGGGAGGAAATATTCCTTTTAAATAAATAAAGACTTAGGATAAAATGGTTAGCCCATAGAAAATAATCAAATAAATGATAGAACTAGGATTTGATCAAGAATAAACAATTTATGATTTTAGCAAAAATGCTAGCAAGGGGCTAATAGTCTAGGTGACCATTTTTAGGTGTATACATTTGCCCCTCTTTGACTAATGTGTGATCGATCTGGGAACACAGGCAGTCAAAGAATGAAGTTGAAATGTGAGATCGATTTGGGATCACAAAGCAACTCAGATCAGCCAAGAAAGCAAGAGATAGCCAAGAAGGCAAGCAAATAGCAATCTGACTCCGAAGAATGCAGTGTAGAGAGATAGCAAATCTTGCATGATCAGCCTGGTAGCGACAATATTGAACACTTAGGAAAGAGATAGCCAATAAGATATGATGTGTAAGGAAATATGCAAGTGTTACAACCCAAGCTAATTAATCTATGTGAGCTAATCTAGAGCATAGAAATGAAGCTAATCTAAGAAAGCATAAATATGAAGCTAAGCTAAGAATGCAAGAATGAGATGTAGAATGCAAGAATGAGATGTAGATGCTAAGAATGCTCCAAATCTTCAAAAGCTCCAAAGTGACCTAGAAGTCCTGCAGCATAAAGTTAGCATAAAAAGTTGGAGATCTAGAATGAAGAAGAGAGCTCTCCTTTTAAAGGAAATGAGAGGGAATGGACCATGGAGATTAAGAGGCAAAAGATTTAATCAACGGTGGAGCATCAAAGAGGAGAAATCCATGTGCACAAGTATCCTCCAATAGGAAAATAAGAGTTGACTTTTGTGTCCATAT
The DNA here is from genome assembly GCA_027943335.1 of Chamaecyparis obtusa. Lineage (NCBI taxonomy): Eukaryota > Viridiplantae > Streptophyta > Pinopsida > Cupressales > Cupressaceae > Chamaecyparis > Chamaecyparis obtusa. The sequence continues at coordinate 27,833 of BSBK01009948.1, forward strand.
GAGACAAAAAGTGCTTTTCCCCTTTTTATAAAATAAGAATAATGCTTTATTTGTGCAACCTAGGATAAGAGGAAAAGTGGGGGCTTTTTATTTATTAAAAGGGGAGGAAATATTCCTTTTAATAAATAAAGACTTAGGATAAGATGGTTAGCCCATAGAAAATAATCGAATAAATGATAGAACTAGGATTTGATCAAGAATAAACAATTTATGATTTTAGCAAAAATGCTAGCAAGGGGCTAATAGTCTAGGTGACCATTTTTAGGTGTATACATTTGCCCCTCTTTGACTAATGTGTGATCGATCTGGGAACACATGCAGTCAAAGAATGAAGTTTAAATGTGAGATCGATTTGGGATCACAAAGCAACTCAGATCAGCCAAGAAAGCAAAAGATAGCCAAGAAGGCAAGCAAATAGGAATCTGACTCCGAAGAATGCAGTGTAGAGAGATAGCAAATCTTGCATGATTAGCCTGGTAGTGATAGTACTGAACACTTAGGAAAGAGATAGCCAATAAGATATGATGTGTCTACCCCCTCGGGATCGAAAGTGAAATCCAGGTAGAGGGAAAGTAGAAGCAAGAGAGACATGATCAAATCACTAGAAATCATAATCGAAGAAAGAGAACAGAATAACCATCAAGAAGTGAAGATATGCCCCACACATGGGACATGGGGCACGAACCTATCGGTACCTCAACCCGTAAACACCACGGAGGGGGATTTGAACTTGGGATTTGAAAGTGAATGAAAGACTAGAATTTGAGAGAGATGGGGATGAAGAGGTGAAGAATGCCCCAGTGAAGATCGAAGGATCAGGCCTCAAAAGGTTAGCCAACTGCACGAAAGAAGAAGAAAGGTGAATGCAGATTTCAGTTTCGATCTTGAAATAAAGAGAAAATGATGTGATATGAAAGACCAGAAGTGAAAGACATGATCAGGAAGAAGCGAAAGGTGAGTGTAGTTGATTAACAAGTCCATGAAAGATGAAAGGAGAGCTCTCTCCATATGCAAGATGCAAAACTAAACTAACATGAACCTAAGAATGCAAGCTACATGAAAAGTGGTTTACTTGCAAGGTTACAATGCTAATAGACATCTAATATTCATCATTGAGCATTATTGGTAGCATCGCAAGATCATACAATACACACTAGCATAACTATGTGAATCTGAATATGATCTATATCAGATAAAAATGTGGAAATCTCACCTAAGCATCAAAGACATGCAGGTCAAGATGACTAGTGCAGTGAGATTACCTAAGTTTGATATGGCAAGATTATGCTTGTATCGAGACACAAGAAAGTCAAGATGACTAAAAGCATGCACTTGCGAAACAGTCAAAGATAATACCTTGTAGATCCCAATGTCAAGTAAGACCAGCATAAATGCTCATGATAGTTAGGACCAACAAAATATACCCACAAGCAGAAAAAGAAATAAATCATGTTCTCATTCCCTCAGTCTTCTAGCTATGCATCATCGAAAATGATCATAGGGGGAGAACACTCAGCAAAGAGAGCATCATAGACAGCACACAAAGAAATAAAGCCAAGCAAGTCTCAGCGAGTCAAATGTTTAAGTGCGTGTGTGTAGGTCATAGAGTCAAACTTTGAGTATCGCATCTTCCAATGAGAAATATCACATCATCTAGACTATGGGTAGGACAGCTGATAAGTGTTGAGAAACACTCGACGCTAGGGTAGTGTTGAAAAACATAGTTGGGGTGGTGTTAAAAAAACACCGTTAGAACCAAGTTTCCCCAGAAACCCAGATGCACAAAGAGACCCAAGATAAGCTTAAAACAACGTATGCCCCCTAGACTAAGACAAGAGTCAATTCCAGGCTAGGAGAGGCAAAGCGAGAAGTGGAGCAAATGAGCGCCACGCAAGACTGATAGACATAGGTGCAAAGGGTCTCAAGTAGTGCCTGTTTCCAGGTTTTCACCACTTGATAGATTTATTACAAGTTTTTTAAGGACTTTTTATAATTTTTTTGTATTTTTTCTACCAAGGCGCCTATTTCCAAGTTTTCACTAAGGCATTTTTTCAATTTTTTCAATTTTTTCAATTTTTCAATTTTTTTTGGGTGAGACATCAAAGCGCCTATTGCTAGGTTTTCACTAGGATGCTCTTTTTTTCAGTACTTTTTATGCTTTTTAGGATTTTTTCAGCATCATATATGAATTTTTTTTAGAATTTTTTCAGGATCATAAAATATGTACAAAGGATGCCCCTAGATAGAACGGGCATTAAACTCATGAGCAAGATCACATCGTGTAGTCCCAATGTCTAGCAAGGTGGAAAACAAGAGGGATAAGCAAGCTGGTGGAAGAGATGGAAGAAAGGAGAATGAAGGCAAATGGAGGGAAGAAATCCTCAAGGTCAAACTCCTCAAGAGTACCCAAGCTAGGGAAAAATTATCGTGAAAAGCATATTTGGACAAGTAATGAAAGGACAGCATAGGATAAGCCTCAAAAGCGTGGTATAAGAGCAGGAAAGGATGCAGTCCAAAGGAGTAGACATGTCAAGAGGCTTCATAGCATCATGTTTTACTCTTTTTTTAGTAGATCAAGACCAAAGGGGAAAAGGATAGCGAAAGGCTAGAATGAATGGAGGAAGAATAAATATGAAGGCCAAACATGAATGGAATGAAAGCAAGATCATCGTAAGATAGCTCACAAGATAGCCAAATGTTCGTTTATAGGTCAACATTGTCAAGATCAAAGAGAGAAGATGGAATGGATGAAATATGTAGAAGAACTACGCATGATGCCTGATTGCCAGGTTTTCATCATGGTACTTATCCAAGGTGCCACAAGGGAGTGGTTTTCACCATAGGATGAATTTATTTCTCTTTACTTTTGCTACCAAGGCGCCTGTTTCTAGGTTTTCACCATGGCACATTTTCAATTTTGTCATTTTTTTTCTTTTCTTATTGAATTTTTTCTATGTTTTTGAATTTTATATTTTTGGAAGAAGGCAAGCTTTTAGGTAATTCTCCTTGAAAGGATAAACCATGATATGCCAAGGATCCAAAATGATATGCTCAAAGATGCTGATAGGGAAAGGAAGATGGAAGAGAAAAATGGAGGATAAGGTTTTTATGCAAAGCGAGTGAGGTTGGAAGATATGAGGAATAGGAAAATGAGGAAAAAGGATAGAAGGTAGAAGGATAATGAAAAAAAGGATTGTGAAAGGGGAGATAGAAAGGGAGGAAAGATTAACATTGACACACACCTTGAAGGGTGGTGAGAGGGTGAAGGAAAGGTGAATGAAGGAATACGAGAAGGAATATGATGAATGTTTAGCAGAAGTTGCGGTTCAGGCACATGGAATGGAAGAATGTTTTTGGAAGAAGATGAAGTGGAAGCCTTTGGAAGCTTGAATGTCAACTTCACTTGTTGCTCAATATTAGACTCTCTCAAGAGAGACTTTGGAATCCATATAGCCTTAGGATTTTCATTTCTTTTTGATGATTTAGAGAGAATATCTTCAATGATGGATTTTGGAACCCATACTTGTCTTGTAGTTTTTTTCTTAGATATCTCCTTTGACTTTATGTATCCATGTCGATTAGAGGAGACATGGTGATCTTTTTTTGATGGAGATCTTTTTTTGATGGAGACATGGTGATCCCACTGTTAGAAATTCATGTTAGTATTCACATGGGATAGAGTGTGTGAGATAAAGTAACAACTCAAGTAGTAATTATGTTTATTAGTAATATTAATTTGTAAATTAGGTTTGTTGATCGTATGTAGATCTCTATTGTTATATGGAAGTATGTGTGTTTGAGTTGTTAAAATAACTCAAATAATTAGTGAGCTGTTCCTATAATGTAGGAATCTAAACTCCTATGAATATGTAATATGAATTGATTGAAAATATTGATGCATAACATTATTGTAATATTATTTGGCTTTTATATGTCTATGCCTATATTGTAATATTTTAATATGGCATCAGAATATATGCACAGTTAGAGGGATTATAGATCTATTAGATTAATCACCTATATTGGGTCTTGGGAAATCTCTTTCACTGAATGAGATTAATATTATTAGTAGGGTTGCTAGGATCATTGCTTCTTGTCAAAACTATTGTGCCATAATAGATACATAAAGAGCTCTATTTTTTGATAACCGATGATGGGTGGAGGATGATAACAATTTGGAGTGATAGGATGAAGATTTGTGCCATAGCCTAAAGGTAGAAGCTAATCGATTCAGTAAAATTGTCTCTATTGTGACTTCTACATATTAGGAAGTGCAAGATCTAAATAATTTCTTTTTCATTGCGAATTCATTATATGAGCATTGATGTTTTTTGACTTTCCTTTGAAAAAGATTTTGCAAGAAGTTAGAGTCTCTAGAGAATGATAGAGGGATTGTCATAGTCAACATTTTGAGGGTGTCATCTAGACCAAGAGAGTCATTTAACTCACAAAATTATAACAATTTTCATATCTTCAGTACATCGATAAATGTTTTGTTTGGGCTAGACGTAGTTTTCAAGATCAACAATATTTGCATATCGTTGAAGACCGTAATCATTTTCCATCAAAGGTGCAATAATCTTTTTGCACCCATGATGTGGGAGTTTGTATTGTGCATCCAATAAGGTGTTCTTTACTGTAGATCAAACTTTGTTATATTTGACTAGAGGACCATGACGATTGATTGACACATATTTCCCTTTCATGACTAGTTGATGTTGAGGGTACATCTACTTTGATCATCATCATTGTCCAAAGAAACCATTTGTATTCAAAATCAAGACAAAGACTCATACCATCATCTCGAGTTATGTATTCCTACTACTTTGTGCTAAGGAATCTTATATTTATCTCAGTGTTGTTGTCATCACAACTCTCATACACACTCTAGTTCTCATAGGTAGTGGAATGCATCTTTAGTTTATAAGGACTTATATCAAAAAGAAAAAGAGGAGGCCGGTGCCACCAATAACTACTACCTCTACATTTTTGGTGGATATTTATTTAGAAGCTTCTTATCTAAAAATTTTATATTTACTTAAGGATTAATGTTGATAGGTTTTTATTGGGTCAAGTTGTATTATCTTTATAGAGAAATATTCTATGTGAGTTTAAATGGCCAATAAAAATATTGTATGTAGCTCAAAGTCATGTTGTATCATTATTTCTAGAATAGTGTCTATTTTTTACTCTTCAATGTATGTCAAAAATAAAAAATTATATTAATTGTAATGAGAGTGCATGATCAGTGGTACCTGACTCTCCTAAGAAGTTAAATTCATGAGTGAGAGATATTATTTCCTCATAATTGATGAAATGAGCCTCAAAATACAAATTTGCTAAGCAAGTAGAAAATCTATTGGAGGTAAGAGACGATAAAGGAAAGAGGACAATTAACATCCTCTTGTTAGTCACCAATAATGGGGCCTCTCATTAGCTTTGATGATATTTTATGTAGTTTGATATGTTTTATTTTTCAATGTTTCAAGTGGCGTGGATAAGTGGAAATTTCACATGGTGGGGGTGGGGGGGAGGAATAATGCAGAATGTTCCATTCCTAGTTTGTAGTATATAACTTCCCTAATGTAAAATCCACAGTGGCGAATAAAAGCACTAGAGTAAGATAGTTCATTGATCTTTCAAAAGGGTTTGTAGGAGGACCTGAAAACCACACAAGGAAGACAATTGATAGGTTATTGTTCACATCAAGGTTTGTGGTAAGCCTGTTTAAAACTATGGAAGGAGAGGTAATTTTATTTGAATCAAGATCATGAGTCATAAGAGTGGAGAATGTGGACATCATCAATATTATAAATAGTTGTATAGGAGAGGAGCTAGATACAAAGATACTTTGACTATCAGACTTCTTGGAAGTATGGTCGGTTAGTGATGAGTTCACTAGAAGTGAAAGTGGGATAAATTCTTGTATGTAGGTGACCATGTGCAATAAGATCTAGATAGCAGTATGCATACCTAAATTTATGCATAGGCATACAATTCTATTTCCAACTTTTGTGATGTTTTTTCTCACCATGTTCAAAATAAGGGGAGGTGTTAGGAATTCATGTTAGTATTCACATGGGATAGAGAGTGTGAGATAAAGTAATAAGTCACGTAGTAATTATGTTTGTTAGTGATATTAAATTATTAGTTAGGATTGTTGATCGTATGTAGAGTTCTATTATTCTATAGGAGTATGCTTGTTTGAATTGTTAAAACAACTCAAATAATTAGTGAGTCATTCCTATAATGTAGGAGCCTAAACTCCTACAAATATGTAATATGAATTGATTGAAAATTTTGATGCACAACATTATTATAATATTATTCAGCTTCTATATTTATATGCCTATATTTTAATACCCACATAATTTTTCTCCCTTTTCTCTAATTTGAGAGGCTTCCATTGTACATTGGTGCCTAATTAGGGCTAACTTTTGGGACCCCTTCATGTATTTCATGTATAGAATTTTTTGTCTCCCTAAATTTCACTTAAGGGGGATGTTAGAGCATGCATGTTTGTTGCATTAGGCATATTTTCTTATGTTGTATTAATTGCTTGTGCACATGGTCAAGAATATTCTCATGCACATGATTATTCATAATTGAGCACATGTTTTCACATACATGCCTAGCTTAAGTTCACTTAGTTGAGGCTAATTTAGGTTATTTTAGTCTAGTTAGATTTTAGTTTGCACATTGTGCATATCATCCACTTCTAGTTTACATATTTAGCTATAATTTGTTATTTTTAGTTTGAGTTAACTTTTGCATATTTTTAGAACTATTGCTTTCTATAAAAATAAGTAATATCTTAATTGCAATTCATCCGAAAATTTTCCAATCATAATCTTATAACTGCGTAATCTTGTCTTCTTAAGAAATATAGCAATTATTTTCTTATTTCCCTCAGTGTGGAAGGTGTTGTTTTTTTTTTAATTTTGCAGGTGCTTGTGTTGTGAATTTCAATATGGCACCATAACTTTTATAGAATATACATGGGCTTACATAGGTAAATCCCTAAGAAGATTCAACCTTCCTTACAATATACATTGTATAACATAAACCTTGAACTTTAAGTGAAATGTTGAATCAACAAAGTTATATTTTTTTTGTTATGAACTATCCTTGTCTTGAAACCATCATGAAAGGTTAATGATATTAGGAGGGATCCCATGCATGTCTTCACTCATAGAGTAAACATATGAACTTGATCATTGGTGTGAAAGCAAGACCTCCTCCTTCACTACCTTTAAAATGACTAAAAATGCTTACTCAATTTCTTGATGGGAGAAGTGAATTGTGAGAATAATATTTTAAAATTAGGCGACGAGGATTGATTCTATACTCATCCTCACAAAATGTGTTGATAAATCTAAAGAAGAACAAAAATATGATAATTTTCTTGCTCACATTTTTTGGCCATTAGAGGATTCAAATATGAGCTTGTTTTGGTTGGACTATCACACCTAGCATTATAGTCTAGGGGGATATGACTCTAGGTTCCCTAGTCTACTAGTACTAGGGTGTTAGGCATCTTATTCGAGTCGTAGTGGGCTAGAAATAGATTAAGGGTCTAGATAGAATACTAAACTTCTAAAATAGGACATTCACTTGAGCAATATTTGTAAAATTTGGGAGCATTGAAAGAGATGCACCAAACTATGCCCTAAATGAGCATGAAATTGTCTAAGTAAATAATTATAACACTACACTAGTTCAGTTAATTTGACTTCTAGGCTTTATGATTTCCTTTTTTCTTTGTACAATTAGATCCAACATCAATCAAGAACTTCATCTTCTCTTAAATAGTTCATCCTCAACCAATCTATAGGTATTGTTAATAGACAACTAGATTATGAATAATTAACTTTTAATAGAAATTTAGATTATGAATAATTAACTTTACAACTTGATAGGAGTAATATTAGGTTGACATTGACAACACAATAATAATTACATATTTCAAAGACTAGAACTTTGTTGAGGGTAAAAACTCCTAAGAGAGAAAACAATTTAAAATATTGTGTTAGTACTCTTTAACAATCTAGGTCTAGGATTGATGTCTTGTATGGTAAATGTGTGCATGTATCACCTTTTTTGTGAATTCATGAGTCTCATAGTTTATATCCAATTCTTTTATCTCCATGTATGAGTATGATGTATTAAAGTGCCACATCTATGTGATGTGGTGACAAGGAAGTCTATATAGACTAATTATTGACCAATATTTAGGTTTTGATTAAGTTGTATAACTACCATAATGTAGATAGAGAGTATGATGCAGGAGCATCTTGGGTTTCCTTGCTATTGCACTCATTTTGTTCATTTTCCCATCAAGTGTCGAGTTGTAGTATTTGTCAAGTGTTCCTGTGTGTGCCGAGTTGTCCAATGTTGGTTGAGTTCTTATATGTGTTGAGTTGTCCAGTGTTGGTCATACGTCTTTCATGTGCTGAGTGAACCTATTATTTGTTGATGCTTAGTTCTTATTTGACCGAGTTTGTCTAGGATTGGTTCTTAGTTGGAGCCAACTTATGTATTTAATTTAGGTAGAAAATTTAATGTTTAGATCTTGTCTTGGGATGTGTGCTGATCATTTTTTTGTCAACCTTCTTTGTTATAATGATCTAGAATTTTCTATAAGCCATTTTGGCAAGTATAATAAGGATATTTAGATGTAGAAAAGGTGATGAAGGGGGATATAGATAGAAGATAGGGACTAAGTCTGGATTTTCTTAAATCTTATTGGTCGTAATCTAGAAGGCCTCACATCAGGGAATGTATGAAGATCAAGATGAGGAAAGATTGTTGAGAGTATTGACTAGAGCATATTCAAAGCCTATTGTTGAAGTTATTCCTTATGATGGCAAGTTGGATACAAATATTGTGTTGGATTGGATATTTGATATGGAAAAGTTCTTTGAGTTTGAAAAGAACTCTTGATAATAGGAAGGTGAAAATTGCAGTCACTAGGTTGAAAGGTCATGCCTCACTGTGGTGGGAACATTTGCAAATTGATAGACAAAGAAGAGGAAAGGAAAAGATCAAAACTTGGTCGAAAATGGTGAACAAGGTGAAGAAGAAGTTCCTTTCTGTTGATTACCAATTTATCTTGTTGAAGAAGATACAAAACCTTAGACAAAGGGACATGACTATGAAGGAATACAATGAGGAATTCTATAGATTGGACATCAAATCTGGACATGTGGATGATGAGGTTGATAAAGTTTCAAGGTACTTGAATGGATTGAGATATGGAATTCAAGATGAAATAAGTTTTGTGGAATTAGATAGTGTGGAAGAAGCCTATCAATATGCCTTGAAAGATGAGGAGACCTTGACAAAGAGGTAGAGGTAGTAGATTCCATAGAGGCAAAGAAAGATCCTATGGTGAAGGTGGAAGATTAGATAATTCTGTGCAAAATAAGAGAAAATTTGAGTGGAAAAATGAATACAAAATCAAGACTGAGGGGAAAGGTGGTAGTTCTTACTGAGGAGGTACTAGTTCATACCGAGGTAGAGGTAGTTCTTATTCTAGAGGTGGTTTTAGTGGTAATTGTTTCAAATGTGGCAAAGAAGGGCATAGATCCTTTGAGTGTAGAAAATCTGATGGCAATGAACATAGTCATCAAAATGCTATGATACAAGAGGATCTTGAGGGTTCATCAAGTAGGCCTAAGAATGGAGAAATCCTAATGGTAAGGATAACTTTGTGTAATAAAAGAGTTGATGAAGAACCTATCTTGAGGAGAAGTCTTTTCAAGACCATATGTAAGATGGTAGGAAAATGTTGCAAAGTGATCATCGACAGTGATAGTTCAACAAATTTGGCATCTAAGGAGCTAGTTACAAATTTGCAATTGTAGAGGTTGAGACACCCTAAACCCTATCATGTTTCATGGATCAAGGATGAGCATAAATTGTTGGTAAGTGAGAAATGTACTGTGAAATTCAAGATTGGAAATTACTTTGATGAAGTTTTGTGTGATATTATGCCTATGGATTGTTGTCATATTCTGTTGGGTAGACCTTGGTAGTATGATAGATGTGGTGTGCATGATGGTAGATTGAATAAATATACTCTTTGGGAAAATGGAAAAAAGAAAACATAGTTATCTTTGATTGAAGTTCCAGATGATGTAAATTATACTATGAAAATTTACATGGTTAGTGGAAAGCAATTTGAGAAAGACATGAAGAAGAACCAAGTTTGTTTAGCTATAATTCCTAAGAAGATGAGTTGTGGTAGTGGTGTCTGAGTGATAAAACATAGTAGTGGTCAAGTAACCAAAGACATTGGTGTATGCACCCTAAAATGGTCGCCTAGAATTTGGGCCCCATTTATTTGATTTATTTATCCTGAATCAGTTTTATCAATAATCAATATTTTCAACACTATCAATTTCTCAATCAAATCTTAGTTTCGATCATATATTGAATTTTTATCCTTGGATTAACCATTTTATCCTAAGCTTTTATTTACTTAAAAGGAATATTTCCCCCCCCTTTTAATAAATAAAAATTCCCCCTTTTTCCTCTTATCCTAAGTTGCACAAATAAAACATTATTCCTATTTTATAATAAGGAGAAAAGCACTTTTTGTCTCATATAGACATAAAGTCAACTCCTATTTTCCTATTGGAGGATACTTGTGCACATGGATTGCTCCTCTTTCAAGCTCCACCGCTGATTAAGTCTTTTTGCCTCTTAATCTCAATGGTCCATTTCACCTCATTTCTTATAAAAGGAGAGCTCTCTCCCTCATTCTAGGACACTTGTTTTTATGCTAACTCTATGCTGCAGGAATTCTTTGGAGCTTTTTGGAGATCATTGTTGCATTGCATCTTAGAGTTCCTCATTTGCTTCATAGTTTAGTTTCCATTCTTGCATATTAGTTCATGTTTATGCTTTCATAGCTTAGATTTCACTTTCAAGCTTTAGAATAACTCATCTAGCTTAATAGGAAGGGTTGTAACACATTGTTATTTCTATTTCATAGCTTAGTTTGTACTTCCATTTTCATAGCATAGCTTGCACATTTGCATCCTCATTCTTAGCTTGCATTTGCATTGCATTTCCATTTGATTCTTTGGGGATATTGGCACTTTTTCCCTTGTCCTCATTCAAATCTCTCATTGTATGGTTGACTAGCAAGGTCACAAGCTCAATAGCTCTAGCTGAGAGCAAATCCATAATCTTGCAACTCCATGCATAAAGAGCTATGGATTGATTTGTGAGGGCTCATTATTGAGTTTCCTTGCATGTAAGGATTCATAGAAGTGCACTACTTTTGTGTTTACATTTTTGGCACCCACCGTGGGGCAGAGTAGACTAGCTTTGTCTCTTCTTTTTTCTGCATTTTTGTCATTTTTCATAAATGTTTTGGCAAGTTTTTATCTTAATTTTTGGATATTTTGCGCTCTCTATTTTTCTATCTTAGAATATCGCGTGACACTTCTCAGGTATATCATGTGATATACCTTATAATAATACCAGTGTGACACTTTGCGTCTCAGAAGAATCACATGCACGTATTGAGGTTTATTGCCTGGTGTCGTGCGAAGTATCATCTACCTATTGTGAAGTATATCGCCCAGACTGAGGTATATCGCTCGGATACAGGAAACTATGTCACACGATACTGGTGAAGTCTGAGGTATATCGCCTGATACAACAAAGAGCTGGATTCTGAGTTTTATCAGCCGAATTTGATCACATTTAGCTTGCTGACTTACTTTGATGCATTTAAACAGGGTTAATTTACATTTCTTAGTCTAAATTGATCAGATCTTTACATTGTTTTCACTTAGATTTTGGTTTTCCTAACCCTAGTTGTCTAACAAGTTGTGGTTGTAGGTGCTTTTCTTGAAAGGAAATCACTATAAATCCCATGTCAAAGAGTTCCACTAACATTTTTGCAAGGCTGCCCAAAGCATAAACAAAAGCAAAAAGAATTTTTTTTAAAGTGTTTGCGATTTATTTCAAGTGTGGCATTTACTAATTGTATTAGGAACTTTAATACCTTTTGAAAGAGATTTTGAGGTGGTAGGAGAAGTATGCTCTTCACCTTTAGGTGAACCAGAAAATCCTGACCCATCTTAAGGTTTTTGGAAGCAAGGGGGTAGTTAAATTTTGCTTGGTGTGTTTGGGAGAAGTTTTTGAGATAGGGGAGTATGCTCTTCACCCTTGTGGTGAACCAAAAACCTTGAACCTCAAAAATCATCCATTCTTTGTTTAGTTTAGGATCCTTTAGCGGGCCTGCTCTTGAGCAATCAAGAGGAACGACCCAAGTGGGGACAACCTTGTCATCATTTTCCTTGGTGGCGAGTGATTCCAACTCACTATAATCTCAAGGCTATCGAGAACACAAAACCTTGGTAGACATAACACTTATCTTCGCTTGATGTGAGTAACTCATGAGATTATGACCATGGGGAAAGTATTGAGCAAGAATGCTTAAGGTACTCTTGAGGCTGCAAGGTCCCAGTCCTCTATGAGGAGCAAGAGGGGTGTTATGAACGGAAGCCCTTATTAAGAACCTTTAGATAGAAGCCACCTTATTTAGCCGCTTATCTTCTTAGTGCAAGGATTGATCCAAGTGGAACAACCCAGATCACCTTAAGATACTCACCATATGTGTTCCTTTGGTTGTGTCTTTGGCACTTCCATGACAAAGCCAACATCTATTGTGGGTGACCACTTTGTGTGAGGCAAGGGGACACCAAGTTGTGGGCTAAGTTGGTAAGTATTGAGCCTTGACTTTTTAGGATAGATTTTCTTGAATTGTCTTCGGTTGTGTGATACCAGTGTAAATGTTCTCAATATACAAATGATCGGTAGCGTTCATAGGGTGCAATTTTATTTTTGATATCACAAGTGTTTGTCTTGGCAAGGTTGTTTTTGCCCTTGTTTCAAGTGTTTTGAGATATGTTTGATCCCTCACTGTTTGCAAACTTGCCAAAATTCTGCTGATACTGTGATTGAGAGCAAAAACATCAACCCTCAGACCGAAAATTTTGACCAAACAGACCCAAAAATGCAAATTTTACACAGTTCTGGTCAAGACTTAAATAATTTTGCAACAGTATCGCCTGCTTTGAGAAGAAACATCGCGTGATAGTTTGCCCCTATTGGATTATTGCTCGACCTACCTGGTGTTTATCACCTAGATATTGTGAGATCTATCTCCTGGTTTAAGGTGGAGTATCACCCAGTTATAGGTGTATCACCCTGTTAGCCTGGAGTATATCGCCTGGGTAGTTTCTGTCGTGCTTTCAGTTTGGTCAGTTTCAATTGCTGTTAGTCAGGTTAGGTCTTTGAGTAGGTTTCTTACTCTGTCGTTAGACACCTGTCTTGGCTCTAAATTTCTAGTTTTAACCCTCTAGGATAGCATCATCTGATTTACGAGGTCATTTTGGAAATAGTTGTCAAGTTAAAAGGTATTCTTGGTGAGAAAGTTTATCTCTAGGGTTGTTAGCTACATTCTTGGAGAATTTTAGCACTCTTATTGTCCAAATCACTTTCATTTAATCAATTTCAGTGATATTTCAGCCTAGTCCAACCTCCTGATTCAAAAGTGCAAGGGTAGTCACCCTTTGATTTGAAGCACCTCTTTGACAGTGTTGGTAAAGCCTCTTTCTCTATCTTTTCATTTCTCTTTGGACAATAGAGAACTTTGATTATCCTAGTTTGGTGTTGACACTTTGCGAGGTCACCCTATCATTAAGAATCTCTTTCTTTCATGTTAGTTACAACAAGGTACCAAGTCAATCAAGGGAAGCGACCCCCTGTTGTCTTTAGCCAGTTACCACCAGTTAAGACTCGTCAACAGCACAAGGGAAAAGAACCCCTTTTCGATCAATCTCCTAAACGTGAATCTGAAGTTTGTTTTAATCCAAAAGGTAATCCTAGTGAAGTGAGCACCTTTTTAGCACCACTTTTATCTAGTATGGACATGAGTTACACTTTCACTCGACAACAAAGAGAAGCCATGAATCAAACTCTTGAGGATATCTTCCAACAGCATAGGAGAGAGTACGGTGGTTCTTCTCATGCTAGTCCACCCGGGTCACCTCCCAACAACACAAGATATTTAGATGCTCACCAACAAGCTGAGAGACATTATAAGCAAACTCACTCAGATTCAGGGTCACAACACAAGGACCAAAACAATGAATCTAGTGACCATCACATCAACGCAGCCAACACAATAAAGAATTCAAGACAATCTTCTCCACTTAAAGATACCTCTCGATATGCAAATACAAGGTTGAAAAGCATTGAAAGGGTGAAGCAAGCCTATCTAGATAAACAAGCCGCCAAAAAGGAAAAATTCAGACAACTAGAAGAAGAGGAACGTGCATTATTGGACATAAGCAAAAGAGTCACCCAAGAAGAAGAAGATAGGCTCTATGCACAAAAACTCCAAAATTGATTCAATGGGAGGGGTGCCAATAGTGGGACCAACTCACCCCCATCTACCCCCTCACCAAGTCCTAGAAGAAGGTCAAGGATGCCCTCACAATCCCCAAGTCCTAGAGGAAGAAGGACTTCAAGATATGATCATCATAGGAGATGATCGCCTCACAGACATTCAAAGCAACCCTCCCAACAAGCACATCATGGCTCACAACATGGAGGAAGCTATACCAACTTTGATAAAATGGATTTTATGACTATGCAACAAGAACCATCCTTTCAAGCATATGTAGAAAGGTATGTGGAACAAAACAAGGATCAGTTCCTAGAAAGTCTCATCAACAAAGGTGCTAAGGTCCCATACAATTTTGATGTGGACCGAAAGGTAAAGAAGCAAGATCCATCAACTAATGAGGTGATCAAACAACTTCAAAGGGATATAGAAAGGATGAGGGCACCTAAGAGCACCTTTAATTTGGATTCCATATGTCCCAACCCAATCGACAAGAGTGTGGTGTTGGTTGAGTTTCCTAAGAAAATTGAGTTTCCAACCTACGACAAATATGATGGCGTTGGTGATCCTCATGACCATGTTAGAAAATTTTATATAATGAGTTTTTCTTTTCACCATGAAGACTCCTATTTTAATGAGATTATTTCCAAGGAGCCTCAATGGTCAAGCCATGGAGTGGTTTACTAACCTTACTCCTCCAGTTAAGACATTTAAAGATCTTGTGGAAAGGTTTGTCCAACATTTTGCTTACAACTTATCAAGGTCGGTCACCATGCTTGATTTGTGCAAACTCAAGCAGAACCAAGGGGAATCCTTTGTTACCTTTCTACAAAGATGGAGATGTTTGTGCTCAAAATATCCAAGGACAATTCCTGAGGAGGAAAGAATAGACATCATTGTGAGCAACTTGGTACAGGAGTTAAGATATGAAGTAAGGAAGATCTCATTTAATTCTTTTGATACCATGGTAGAAGTGGCCTATCGCATAGAGGATGTCCTAAAAGAACAAGGAATTTTGGCTAAATCAGCTAATAACAACAATGGCCAAAATAACAACAATAATGGTAATAAGGACAAAAAAAACTCTTATTGGAATAAGAATAAGCAGGTGGTCAATGACGGGGTTGTTGACTCATCACAACCTAAGAATGAAGGAGTTCTTAATCTCTCTCATGCAGTTCAAGCTATGAAGCTGCAAACATCTTCAGGACAACTAGAGAATAAACCCAATTATCAAGGGAGACCTAAAAAGGAAAAGAGACAATTTACTAAACTTGGGGACTCCTATGCAGACATTTTCAACACATTAATTGCTCACAATTTGGCACACCCTCAAGATCCTGCCAAACACCACATACCAGATCCTAAACCTCATTGGTGGGATGAGAAGGCCTTTTGTGTCTTTCACAATGGAATTGGACATGATATAGAAAATTGTTTTAGACTTAAACATCTTGTTCAAGAACTTATTGAGAGCAAAAAATTACAAGTTGATGGTTTAACCAGTACCACTAATGCGGATCACAAAGCTTTTAAAGAACCCTTGCCCAAATATGAGAAAGTAGAGAATTCTAACAACAAGAATGGCAAGGCTGCTATCAACTACACTTACACAAATGCTAAAAATGTTATTAACATGCTTGAAGTGGCGAATGATAATGTCAACATGATGAGAGGGAAAGACCCTTAGGGATATGATGTGGATTCAACTCCTATGCCTGATGAAGGACCTGTTGTGGTACTAAGAGGTCCTCACTCATGAAGGATGTCCCAACCCCTCAATGCTGTCACTAGAAGCCAGTCTCAAGCTCCCATTGTTATTAGAGGTCCTAACTCTAGTAAGTCTAAGCAGCCAATGTCAAAAGGTGTTCTTCCAAAATCTGTTGTTGGTCCTGAGTTGAATTATAATCTTGTTGACCAATTACAGCGTACACCAGCGCAGATTTCAATCTTTGAGCTTTTGGAACTGTCCCCTAAGCATAAGTGTGTCCTTGAGGATGCCTTGCAAATGGCTAATGTCCCTAATGATATAGATGTAGATCAATTCCAGAATATGGTCAACCACTTAGCTAGCCCTCACTACCTCACATTCTCAGAGGAAGATGACAAGTCATTAAGCCACCCACACAATTTGGCCCTTCATATAGAGGTTATGATACACAAGACTCGTGTCAGGCGTGTGTTGATAGATGGGGGTGCTGGGCTTAATATTTATTCTTTGAGCTTATTGAAGGCCTTGGGTTATTCAGAAGAAGTCATTGACACAAGAAAGAAAATAACTATCAAGACTTAGGATGAAGCAGAACGTAGTTCTAAAGGATTGGCCATTCTTCCTATTCGAATTGGTCCTGTAGAGAAAGACATTTTGTTCCAGATTGTTGATGCCGGTCCTTTGGCTTACAATATTTTGTTAGGTAGACCATGGATACATGAAATGCAAGCAGTCCTGTCTACCTATCATCAGTGTGTAAAATTCCCTTACAATGGAATAGAAGTCTGCATACCTGGAGATAGCACACTGTTAGTCAACACAATTTCAGCAGGGTCTCACATTCCTTTGAATAGGGAGGCTAACACTTTTGATACTGCATTTGAACAATGCAAGAATAAATTCAAGACCATAGATCTTGGTATGGGGGATTAAAAATTGGATTCATTCACAAAATTGCCAATTTCCCCTAGGTCTTATGGCAAACCTTCTCAAGGAATGAAGCCTTTGTCTTCGGCCATGACATTGTTCGATAAGTTTGTGGAATCCTCAGTTTTGATTCAAGAAGAAAAAGAAGAGGTTTCCGTTAGGGACTAGATTTACTGAGAAGAGAAATACTTACATAATGAGAATTTTGCACGTTCCCCTAGAATTAATGGGAGAGGGTATACATTGGTCAAGAATATGGGTTATCTAGGACAGGGTCCCCTTAGTCATAGGCTGGATGCTAGGGCTGAACCTCTTAACCATGCCCTTTTTGGATGAAGGAATAAGTCAACAATTGGCTTAGGTTTTGAAAATAAGAAACAAAAAAGTGTCCCCGTCTCAGCTGCGATAGACAATGACAATGACTCAGACTACACACCTAATCTCTCTAATCAGCAAGACATGTCTGATGATTGGGTGCCTTCAAAAAATCCCCTTTGGGGAGATTCAAAAGATTTGACAATTGATTGTCCTACTATCCTAGCTGTGACGGATAGTGACTATATGAATGCTAGATTGACAATGGAAAGTGTTGCTATCCTAGCTGTGACAGATAGTAACAATGCTAGTGCTAGAGAAAGGGAAACCTTTCCTAACCTTGAGGCTTCTACATCATGAGGCCCAAATAATGATTTAGACAGACTCACATGAGTTCAAATGGGACTCACTTTCAGATGCAACAGTTGATTTGGACATGGATGTTGTCCATACTTATAGTACTCAACCTAATGTGACCAATGAGCCTAGTGTAGGACTGGAGGATTGGACTCCTCAAATTGCCTTAGTGGATGACGCTTTGTTTGATAGGACAAATCCTGACTCGGGTATCTTAGGAGGGGACTGGATGAATCTTGATCATATGGTCACCAGAGATAACACCTTCCATATAAACAATGTTGAACCCATCATTGACCTACCCCTTGTTCACTATGACCTAATCAATTGGTCTCAGCGCCACCAAGAGCTTAGACTCCTCACTTTTCAGAATGATTACGAAATTGCCTTCTATCTGAATGCTCTTGAACCAGTGGCTTCTTCCACCAGTGAACTGACAATGAGTATGATGGAGCCTGATATTAAGTACCTCAGTCTAAAAATAAAAGAAAAAGAAAAAAAGAAAAATAGGTCTGATGGCAAAAACCACCTTGTGGCGGTATCAGATCCAAAAATAGTAAAAATAAATGACGTATCCAAGGGTGAAAACCTCTTTGAGGCACCTAAGGATGGGGTACTTAATAACTTGCCAAGTTACTTCTAAGATAGGTCATCAGTTCTTATTGAGCCTACGCAACCAGTGAATTTGAATACAGAAGAGGCTCCCCAAATAGTGCACCTAGCTCAGTCTCTATCAGTTGGAGAAAAAGCGGCATATACAAAATTTTTGCAAAAGAAGAAAATCAACTTTGCTTGGACATATTCTGATATGCCAGGGCTTGACATTGATCTTATTATGCATCATCTATCTATAGCTCTAGGAATAAAACCAGTTAAACAAAAGTTGAGGAAAATGCATCCTCACATAGCTCTTCTTGTTAAAGCTGAATTAGAAAAGCTCTTGCGTGCAGGATTCATTCGAGCTATCGACTATGCTGAGTGGATCTCTAATATTGTTCCAGTTTCAAAACATGATGGGTCCATTCGCATTTGCACAGACTTTAGAGACCTCAACAAAGCGTGCCCAAAGGATGACTTTCCACTCCCTAACATAGACATGATAGTGGATATGACCACGGGCTATGAGATATACTCTTTAATGGATGGTTTTTCCGGATATAACCAAATAAAAATAGCTCCCGAAGATCAAGAGAAAATAGCTTTCACATGTGCATGGGGAACCTATTGTTGGAATGTCATGCCATTTGGCCTAAAGAATGCAGGAGCAACATATCAGCAAGCTATGACCATAATTTTTCATGATATGATGCATAAGAACATGGAAGATTATGTGGATGATACCCTAGCTAAATCTAGAAAATGGGACACACACCTCGATGATCTGGAAGTAATTCTAGATCGCATGGCACAATTTTAGCTTAGATTGAATCCAAAAAAGTGTACATTTGGATTTGCCTCAGGTAAACTCCTAGGATTCATAATTTCAGCAAAAGGAATAGAGGTTGATCCCGAAAAGGTCCAAGCTATATTAGATATGCCACCTCCAAGAAATATCAGTCAAATGAGAAGTCTTCAGGGACGTCTTCAGTCGATCAAGAGGTTTATTTCTCAGCTTGCAGATAGAGCACAACCTTTTAATAAGACATTGCATAAGGGTGCTTCTTGCGTGTGGAATGAGGAATTCCAAAAGAGCCTAGATCAAATTAAACAATACTTGGCTAATCCTCCAATTTTGATGCCGCCTATTCCTGGGAAACCATTGATTTTATACATTTCAGCAACAAAGTCTTCCTTAGGGGCATTGTTGGCTCAATTAGATGATACTGGGAAAGAAAGGGCTATTTACTACATTAGTCGTACTCTAGTATCTTATGATATCAATTATAATAGCATTGAAAAGTCTTTTCTGGCAGTAGTGTTTGCTTCCCAAAAGTTGTGACACTATATGCTTGCTCATACTATACATTTAGTTGCAAAAATTGATCCTCTTAAGTACTTGCTTAGTAAGGTCACCCTCACGGGTAGGCTTGCCAAGTGGATGATGGTTTTATCTAAATTTGATATAGAGTACATTGAAAGAAAGGCCATAAAAAGGCAAGCTATTGCTGACCAATTAGCTGACTTTCCAGTTAAGGATAGTATGCCTATTCAGGTAGAATTCCTAGATGAACACATACTGTATATGACTACCCACACTTGGAAGATGTTCTTTGATGGTTCCCATATGCAAAATGGATCAGGTGCTGGAGTATTATTTGTCTCTCCACATGGGTACAACATTCCAAAGTCTTACAAACTTTTATTCCCATGTACAAATAATATTGCTGAATATGAAGCTTTGACCAATGGATTGAAAATGGCTATAGAATGGAACATAATAGAATTACATGTCTTTGGGGATTCATAGCTAATTATCAACCAAGTCACTGAGGAGTATCAAACTAAGGATGATAAATTGGTACCTTACAAAAAGATGGTTGAATCATTGAGATGTTACTTTACATTTGTGACATTTCAATAGATCCCTAGGACAGAGAACAAAGCTGCAAATGCTATGGCTACATTAGCTTCACTCCTACAGTTGGAACAACATGAATCCAGATTTGAATTCCTGGTGGAAGAGCTACACCATCCCATATTTGACTCATCTGAAAGCCATGTCATTTGTACCCTTGTCACACATGAATCTTCCTGATATGGTGCTATCTATTCATATCTCTGTGATGGCATCATCCCCGACATCAACCATTCTGAACGCTGAAACCTTGTCCGCAATGCCTCCCACCACACCCTTATCTCTGGTGATTTATATAGGAGGGGTTTAGATGGGACACTCCTTAGGTGCTTGGAAAAGGAGGAATCTGACCAAGTGTTAGCCGACATCCATGAGGGCATTTGTGGTGGACATTCCAATGGTCTTGCCATGGCCCAAAGGTTGCTTAGGCGGGGTATTATTGGCCCACGATGTAGATAGATGTAGTAGCCTTTGCTAAGTCTTGTGAAAAATGTCAGAAACATGGAAACCTGATTCATGCTCCAAGTAGGGAGCTGATTCCTTCCATTTCTCATTGGCCATTTCAGCGCTAGGCCTTTGATCTAGTTGGGCAGATTCACCCCAACTCATTAGGTGGACATAAGTTCATTATTACTACTACTGACTACTTCACAAAATGGGTGGAAGCCATGCCACTTTCTGTGGCTTCAGGGAAGACTATCTCTTTGTTCATCTTGAATCATATTATTTGCCGATTTGGAGTACCTTCTGAGATTATCACTGATAATGGAGGTCAATTCAAGAATAAGGACCTAAAGCATTTATGAAAAAAGTTTAAAATCAAGCAACATTGGTCCTCCATTTACTTTCCACAAGGAAATGGCCAGGCAGAGGCTTCCAATAAAACCATCCTTAAGATTCTTCATAGGACAATGCACAAGAATGGCAGGGATTGGCACTTGCAAATCAATCCAGCACTATGGGCTTACAGAACTAGCATTCGTACACTTACAGGAGCTACTCCTTTTTCTCTTACCTATGGTGCTAAAGCGGTGTTGCCCTTAGAAGTAGAGATACCTTCACTTAGAGTCTCACTCAAAGGATTGATAACAGATGAGGATTACCATGTCATGAGGTTATAGGAACTTAAACTTCTAGATGAGAAGCGTAAGGTTTCATTTGATCATATGAGAGTGTATCAGAAGCGTATGTCCAAAGCATTCAACAAGAAGGTTTTCCCTAGGGAATTTCAGATAGATGATCTTGTTTTGAGAGAGAACCCTAAGAATCAACAAAACAGAGAACAAAAGGGAAAGTTCGAACCCAATTGGCTTGGACCATATGTTATTACAGCTGCTTTTGGTATAGGTGCATATTTACTATCAGATCTCGATGGAGAACAACTCCCTGATCCCATCAACATTTTGCACCTCAAGAAGTTCTATCCTTGATACCTGTTTTGTCTGGGGGCATCCTTTGTACATATTTATTGATCCTGAAAAAATACCAAAAAAAATTCATATATGATGCTGAAAAAATCCTAAAAAGCATATATAGTCCTAAAAAAATACAAAAATTTTTTTAAAAAAATAGAAAAAGTGCCTTGGTGAAAACTTGGAAATAGGCGCCTTGGTAGCAAAAATACAAAAAAATGAAAAAAAAGAGAAAAATTGCAATAAATCCAAGTGGTGAAAACTTGGAAACAGGCACTACTTGAGGCCTTTGCACTCCTATTTGTTAGCATGTGTCCTCGACACTGAGCCTTTCTCCACCATGCCTTGACCTTATTTGGCTTAGTCTGGAATTGGTCTTTATCTTTGTCTAGGGGCATAACTGTTAGTATAGGTCCTTTAGGTGCATTTGTCTCTTGGGGCATTTCACAACAGGTGTTTTTCAACGCCACCCCAAACAATGTTTTTCAACACTACCCTTGCGTCAAGTGTTTCTTAACACTTATTAGATGTCTTACCCAATAGTCTAAGTTTGATGCAATATTTCTCATTTGTAGATGCAATGATCAGAGTCTGACTCTATGACCAACACACATGCACTTAGACAATCAACTCGATTGAGATATGTTGACTTTATTTTTCTTTGTGTGCTATCTATGAGGATTTTTTTGATGAGTGGTCTCTCCCTGAGAAGTTTTCGATGATGCATAGCTAGAAGACTGAGGGCATGAGAACATGTTTTATTTCTTTATCTTCTTGTGGGTATATTTTGTTGATCCTAACTGTCATGAGCATTTATGCTGGTCTTACTTGACACTATGGATTGACAAGGTATTATCCTTGACCGTTTTGTGAGTGCATGCTTCTAGTTATCCTGACTTTCATGTGTCTTGATACAAGCATAATCTCACCATATCAAACTTAGGTAATCTCACTGTACTAGTCATCTTGACCTACATGTCCTTGATGCCTAGGTGGGATTTCCACATTTCTATCTGATAAAGATCATATTCATATCCATATAGTTATGCTAGTGTGCATTGTATGATCTTGTGATGCTACCAATAACGCTCGATGATGATAATTAGATGTCGATAGGCGTTGTGACCTTGCAAGTCAACCACTTTTCATAGTAGCTTGCATTTTTAGGTTCATGTTAGTCTAGTTTTGCATTTCTGCATATGGAGAGAGCTCTCCTTTTTCATCTTAAGTGGACCTGTAGTTGACTGCGCTCACCTTTCCTTCTTCTCGATCATGTCTTTCACTCCTTGTCTTTTTCATCTTGAACCTATTCCTGTTCATCACAAGGTGTTAATCATATCATCATATCTATATCACAACTGTCATTTTCAGAAACATGAGTCTATATCATATACATGGGAATCAAACATACATCTATGAGAGAGAACATACATGAACATATACATAAACACTTTGAGCAAAATGACAAGACAAGATACATAAATTGATACATCCATCACAAGTGAGACATAAACACATGATATATCAAAAATCTAGTAATCTCATATATAAATCAATGACATGATACAATATACAATATGGGATCCCAAAATCTAGATCAATGTCTCAAGATATGTCTAAATATCTATCAACCTCAGACCTAAACCTAGGACTCGCTACCACCCTCGTGAGGAGCTCGTGGTGGTGGAGGCATGGCTCTCCTATTAGGTACCATATCTGATGCCCCTGCCCTCTGAGAGTATGACGGTGCTCTCTGATCCTTTGGGATGGCCTGAAGGTAGAGTCCGTGATAGTATGTTGCTCTTGCCGTCTCCTGTCAGATCTCTAAAGCATCTATCTGTGCCACCACCTCATGACGTGCTATCTCTGCCCTGAGATCGGCTATCTGCTGATCTCTCTCTACCCTTAGATCTGCTAGCTGCTGATCCCTCACTGCTATCGTGACCCTCAGCTACTGAATCTCTACCTCCAGAGTCTGAATGTGAGCCCTCAAACCATCCCCTGCAGCTGGATCTACTTGTATCTTTGGTGGTACCTGTCCCCGTGCCTGCTCCTAAGAAGGCCTCTGTACCTCCTCACTCCCTGAGCCCTGACCTCATGGCCATTTCTGGCCACCAGCTCTAGATCCCTCCCCCACATCTCTGGCCTGGGCTCCTCCTCTGCCCTCATCATTGCCTCCGTCTCCTCCTCCCGGGGCAACCTGTGCTGCATTTGGTACAGTAAACCAAGGGAATGGCACCCTGTGTCACTCAGCTCTGTGTGCTACATCTGCTCCTACATCTGCCACATCCAGGAGATACTCCCAAGGCTCCCTCCTGATAGCAGCTGTGTCTTGCACTGCCTGCTAGTAATCTAGCATCGACAGCCACCCATGACCCTCCTCATCTTGGGCCCGTGCATATGTAGTAGTCTCCGTGGAAACTCGCTGCTGGTGCCCAAACTACCTCCAAACCCGAGTGATGCAGAATCTCTCAACAATCTCTGAGTGTCGGCCTACTAGTGGCTAGATACACAGCATATAACTCAGCTCGTCCTCTGCATCACTCCATCCCTCGGCATCCTTGTATGGCCTCCATGTGATAGAGGTCATCTCATCTAGTATCCGCCTGTAGTATGTCACATCCCCAGTATGGGCATGTGATATGTATCCTATGTACCTGTATATATATGGGTACCTCTGCTCCCTAGGCTAGACTTTGGGGCGTATCACAACAATATGCTCCCAAGCCCACACCTGTGCCAGGATGGCACCACAAGCCCATGTCTGACCATCCCTATAGATGATCTTGTGTAACTCATGATACATCTCTACTAGTATGGCTAGACCCCATGCCATGCGCCGAAGTCTGCCTACCAAGTCTATCAGTAACTTGGCCCATCTGAGCGGGAATCCCTTCTGACTACGATTAGTCATCAGGATCTGTGAAATGATAGATGCCACAATACATGGCACCGAAAAATCTCAGCCAAAGTCATCTAGTAGCCACTCCCAGCTGACATGCCAATCAAGGATAGTCACATCTTGGAACATCTCCTGGATCAACCATTGCCCCTCAGTCGCATCCTGATCATAGTATACCTATGCCATCACACGAATCATATCAATTTCTATGGAAACATTACATTTATGACTATCTCTCAAAACATGATTATACTCACCGGCTCACCATGGCACGGAACCCGTAATATCCTGTAGACATCCTCCAGTGTGATCGATGCCTCTCCAGTAGGCAGGTGGAAGGTGTTGTGCTCACTATGCCATCTCTCGGCAAGAGCAGTCAACAACCCATGATCGGCCCTGATATATGGGAATCTCAATAGATATTTGAATCCCATAGCTCTGATGTCAGCATTTCCTGGATCATCTAGATCTCAGACGCACCTCAACCCGGTCACCTTCGGCGCTCTGATGATCAATGCCAGAAAGACCTCCTGCAAGCCATTAAACCAAGCCAGTTGTTAGAACATATCATAATGGATGTCTAAAAATCAGTATCACACATCTTTAACAATGTAAACTTGTCTAGACCCATGTCATTTTTCTCACAAAAAACTTAAAAATTTCAAGATTTTGCCCTTGGGCGATACTGCTTTTTTTTGGGACAAGTATCGTGCGATACTTCTCTCTATAGCAGGGCGATATACCTTTGGTCGTGCGATACTTCACCCAGTATCATGCGATAGTTCTCCCAGTATTGTGCGATACTGGTGTATATGCACGTACGATACTTTGGGGTCTTGCGAACTATCGCACGATATTTATTCCCAAGGGGCGCGATACTTTTAAAGTATCACGCGATATTTCCCCTAAAACTCAAAATTTGAAAATTTAAAAACATGCTCAAAATATATTAAATGACTCAAAAAATGCACATTTTTTGAAAATGTACCGGGGCAGGATAGTGTGGTGGCCGGTTGTGCAACCGGGTGTGCTTGAATCGGTGCCTGTTGACGGGAACTGTTGCTTGCTAGGCCATTCTCTCTCTCTAAGCTCTCGCTTGAATCGGTGCCTATGGACGGGAATTGTTGCTTGCTGGGCCATTCTCTCTCTCTAAGCTCTTGAAATTCTCAAATCAATCAAAGTCAAATGATTTTGAAAATGACATTTTTGACCCCTTTTATAGCATTTTGACTTTTTGACCAATTTTCAAAACACCTCGGAATTGTGCAAAAATTGCACCCCTACCTAATTTCGACATCCTGGATCCATTTTCAGACTCGAAATCAAAATATGAGGTCATCTTGATAGTCAAAATTGTGTTCCAAATTTTCCCCTTCTTCTGAGCAGTTGACTGACTTTTTGAGGCATAATTTGATTTTCGATGGACTTTCTTCCTTCCATGTCTCTCAAATTTTCTAGTCTTTCATTTCTGCTATTTCTAGCCTTCTATTTCTATTCTTCTTCTTCATCGTTGGGGCATGTTTCATTGTCTAATGGTTAACCTATTGACCTTTACATTTGATTATGATTTCATTTTGATTTGATCAAATCTTTATCGATTTGCTGTCTCTCCTCTACCTGATTTCGATTTCGATTCTGAGGGGGCAGTACCTATGGGATTCTCATCCCTGATTCTCTTGATTTTCCTGATTTAGACATCTTTTGTGAGCTTTTGCTCAAATTTGAGATTCTTATCTCTTACTTTGAATGTGATCCTGAATTGACCTCATGTTCAAAGGCCTTTGTTTATGTTTTGTCCGGATATGATCCTGAATCGACCTCATATCTAAGTTGTTTTGTGATCTCAGATCGATCTCACATTGCAACTTCATTCTTTGACCACATGTGATCCCAAATCAATCTCACATTAGTCAAAGAGGGGCAAATGTATGCACCCTAAAATGGTCGCCTAGACTTTGGGCCCCATTTATTTGATTTATTTATCTTGAATCAGTTTTATCAATAATCAATATTTTCAACACTATCAATTTCTTAATCAAATCTTAATTTTGATCATATATTAGATTTTTATCCTTGGATTAACCATTTTATCCTAAGCTTTTATTTACTTAAAAGGAATATTTCCCCCCCTTTTAATAAATAAAAAGTCCCCCTTTTTCCTCTTATCCTAAGTTGCACAAATAAAACATTATTCCTATTTTATAAAAAGGAGAAAATCACTTTTTGTCTCATATGGACATAAAGTCAACTCCTATTTTCCTATTGGAGGATACTTGTGCACATGGATTGCTCCTCTTTCAAGCTCCACCGCTGATTAAGTCTTTTTGCCTCTTAATCTCAATGGTCCATTTCACCTCATTTCTTATAAAAGAAGAGCTCTCTCCCTCATTCTAGGACACTTGTTTTTATGCTAACTCTATGCTGCAGGAATTCTTTGGAGCTTTTTGGAGATCATTGTTGCATTGCATCTTAGAGTTCTTCATTTTCTTCATAGTTTAGTTTCCATTCTTGCATAGTAGTTCATGTTTATGCTTTCATAGCTTAGATTTCACTTTCAAGCTTTAGAATAACTCATCTAGCTTAATAGGAAGGGTTGTAACACATTGTTATTTCTATTTCATAGCTTAGTTTGTACTTCCCTTTTCATAGCATAGCTTGCACATTTGCATCCTCATTCTTAGCTTGCATTTTCATTGTATTTCCATTTGATTCTTTGGGGATATTGGCACTCTTGCCCTTGTCCTCATTCGAATCTTTCATTGTATGGTTGACTAGCAAGGTCACAAGCTCAATATCTCTAGCTGAGAGCAAATCCATAATCTTGCAACTCCATGCATAGAGAGCTATGGATCAATTTGTGAGGACTCATTCTTGAGTTTCCTTGCATGTAAGGATTCATAGAAGTGCACTACTTTTGTGTGTACAATTGAAGATTGAGTGCCAATGGAAATTGAAAAGTTGCTGAATAAATACAAGGAGATTGTTGCAAAGGATATTTTAGATTGTTACTGAGAATCAAGAACTTAACAGAAAAGTGCAAGAGTTGTTCCAGAAAGGTTTGATCAGAGAAATCTTGAGTCCATGTGTTGTACCTACTATGCTAGTATCTAAGAAGAATGGAGAATGGATACTGTTTACTGATTCCAGAACTATCAACAAGATAACAATGAAGTATAGGTTTCCTATGTCGAGGATGGATGACATAATGGATTGTTTGAGTGGAGAAATGTATTTTACCAAGATTTATTTGAAGAGTGGTTATCGTCATATCAAAATAAAAAAAGGTGATGAATGGAAGATTTCTTTCAAGAAAAAAGATGGTTTGTATGAGTGGTTGGATATGCCTTTTGGTTTGACTAATGCACCTAGTACTTTCATGAGGTTGATGAATGAAGTTATCAAGAGATTTTTGGGCAAGTTTGTAATTATTTATTTGGATGATATTCTGATATTCAGTAAGACTAAAGAAGAACACCATGAGCATTTTAAACATGTGTTGCAAAGATTCAAACAAGAGAAGCTACTGATTAACTTAAAGAAGTGTTATTTTATGGAAGAGGAGATTGTGTATTTAGGATTTGTAATTTCAACAGACATTTTGAAAATGGACCCTGAGCAGGTTAAAGAAATTCTAGAGTGGCGTGCACCTGAGAATGTGGGTGAGGTAAGATCATTTCATGGTTTGGCTAGTTTCTACAGAAGGTTCATTAGGAATTTCAGTTTTGTTTGGAATGCTATGACTGAGATTATGAGAGGAGATAAAAAGGATTTTAAGTGGACACATGGACATGTCAAGAGTTTTGAGACTTTGAAACAAAAGGTTGCCAAGTTGTCTATGTTAGCTTTACCTAATTTCAATAAGGTATTTCAAGTTGAGTGTGATGCAAGTGTGATGCAGGGGCATCCAAGGTTGAGGCAGGGGCATTTTGGGTCCTTGGTGAAACTACATAAGTGTTTATGTTTTGGCCGGTTTTACTCGGTTGCAGCCTTGACCGATGGTCTCGGTCATCAAAGGAATCTCAATCACTGAAGGAACTCAGTAGTCTCTGGTGCTTGGTGAAAGTGTTAATCGATCATGCCTGTGGTGCTTGGTCGACACTGGTGCTTGGCGATGCCTGGCATGCTTGGTTATTTCATTGATGTTCGGTAGTTCTGACTTACCGACTTGAATTCTAAGTGATTTGTTGGACTGACTTGGTGCATTTATTGTTGGTAGCTATTGTTACAGGCCGACATGCTGAATTAAATGTTTGTATATGGTTTGTAAGCTGACTTGTATGGCATTTAATTATTTGTTGGAAGAGTTAATGGTTTCATCTTGCCGACTTGTGGCTGATGATTAGTATTTATAGGGTGTTTGGATAGATGTTTTAGGACAAAACAAATAGATCAGAAGGAAGAACGACATCAGATCTAGCGAGGCTGGAGTTAGTGAAGTTGTGGAAAAGGTCTTGCCTTATATTGTAGATTAGATTTCTATCTGATAGTTTGTAATAGTAGAGCTAGGGGTTGCACACTTGGAGACAAGGAGATTGCTTGGAGGCTTGTGAGCTCAAGTTTAGATCTACCTTAGGTTTTCCATTAGCTTCTGATTGTCTTCAGAGATGAACTAGCTAAGCTTGTATTGGATTTGTATGTGGATCTTGCAGAATTGTAATCTTTGATTGTAATTGGCCCTAACCCAGAAGGCCTTATAGTCAGGCATGTTAATGAAAATATGTTTTGAAACATCTTTTGTGTGTATTTTTGATGTATAATTATGAAGCTAGAAGGTTTGGACTGTCCTTAATTGGATCCACTATCCCTTGGTTATGTCAGGTGTTATCAGAGCAGAGTTGATCTTGTGGAGTAGAAGTTTGACCTAGCAAGGCTGATCTTGCGAAGTTGATCTTATTGGCGAAGAGATCGTATGATCTTGATTGCAGATCCATGGCACTGAACTTGTGGAATCTTTCCCTAGTTGTTTTGTAAGATTGTAGATTACAATATGACTTGCATATAGCTTGGAGATTGTCACAAGGTGGTTGGTGAGGGTTTGTTGTAGAGGGTTTTTCTTAATCTTTAAGGATTCCTCCGAGAAGATTGGACCCTAGAATTTTTTATGACCTTTGTGATACTATGGAATCCTGGATCATAGAGAAGATGAAATCTGATTTAAGATTTGAGATGGAACTGATGAAGAATGACATGGTCGTCAAGATCATAAGAGTTGTTACTAGTGTACCTAGGAATGTTGGTACTGAGGATGGCTATGAAGAAGTTGTCAAAGACTTTGAACCTGTTGGATCTAGTGGTGATGATTGGAGGGACAGATATGGTGAAGATAAAATTACTCGATTACCTAGATCTGGTGCTTAGTTAAGTAATAGTTACCGAATGGAAGTTTCTACTTTCTTTGGTACCTTGAAACCTGAGAACTTTATTGATTGGATTAGTGAACTTGAAGATTTCTTTGAGCTAGAAGAAATTGAAGATCCTCTTTGGGTGAGATTGGCACAGACTAAATTGAAAGGACATGCTGCTCTTTGGTGAAAAGAATTACAAAGAGATAGAGAAGATGAAGGTGAACTAAAGATCAATCGGTGGAGGTTGATGGTGACTAAATTGAAAGCTAAGTTCATACCGGTTGATTATGAGCTTGACTTGTTTATGAAATTGGAGAATCTGAAGCAAAAGGATTTTTCTATTGAAGATTATACCAAGGAGTTCTACAAACTTACTATTCAATTTGGACATCGAGAGATTGGTAAGGAAAAGGTAGCTCGGTATGTGAATGGTTTGAGATTCAATATTCAGGATGAACTTGGTATGCTAAAGATTGATTCTATTGAAGATGCTTATCGGTATGCTCTGAAGGCAGAAGATAAGTTAAAAATGAAACAACATGGTAACCCCTGAGGGGAAGAAAAGATTGATCACTCGGTGAAGGATAAACCAATTGATTTAGAAGATGAACAAAAACTTGTGGAACCAAAGAAGAAGATAGGTAGAGTTATCTTTAAGGGTTCTTTTTATAACTATGGAGAAGAAGGACACCGTTCTTTTGAGTGTACACAAAAGAAGGTTGACCGATGAACTATTGTGGTAACTGAGAACATTCAGAATGAACCTGAATAAGAGAACTTGCTACTTCGGTGAAGATTGCTCGGTACAAAGGATGAACCTTATCAAAGGAGTAACTTGTTTAGGACCCAATGCAAATCTGAAGGTAAACTTTGTGATGTTATTGTTGACAGTGGTAGTACTAATAACCTTGTTGCTGAGGACATGGTTAGGAAACTTGGTTTGAATAGAATGAAACATCTACGTCCTTATATGATTGGTTGGTTGCAAAATGATCATGCTTTAGAAGTCAGAGAACAATGCTTCATTGATGTTCAGATTGGTCAGTATAAGGATCTTGTGTTATGTGACATTGTGAAGATGAATAGTTGTGATATATTTCTTGATAGACCTTGGCAATATGATTGCAGAGCTATTTATGATTGTGTAAAGAATGTGTTTAATGTTGAGAAGGATGACAAGAATTTTTCACTGATGCCTTTGATGGATACAATGTTTAGTAGGAGAAGCCTAAGTATCGATTCCCGAGTTGAGTTTGTGATTCTAGAGAAAATGAATGATTAGTTTGGAGAACCGACCTATGCATTATCTAGAAAATACTTGAAGAGACAAAGGAAATTGAAGTGGAAGAAAATGCAAGTTGAGAAGATGGAGGACTTTTATGTGAAGAACTAGTTTAGGATTTATGTGTTGAATCCTAGAAGATGTTCTTCTCACATATGAACATCTTTTGGAACCTGGGGTGTCTGATGCAGGGGCATTCTGGGTCCTCGGTGAAACTGCATAAGTGTATGTTTTGGCTGGTTTTACTCGGTTGCAGCCTTAACTAATGGTCTCAATCATCAAAGGAAGCTCGGTCACTGAAGGAAATCAGTAGTCTCTAGTGCTCAGTGAAAGTGTTACTCGGTCATGCCTGTGGTGCTTGGTCAACACTGGTGCTTGGTGACGCTTGGCGTGCTCGGTTATTTCACTGATGCTCGGTAATTCTGACTTACCAACTTGAGTTCTAAGTGATTTGTTGGTCCAACTTGGTGCATTTATTGTTGGTAGCTATTTTTATAGCCCAACATATTGAATTAAATGTTTTTATACAGTTTGTAAGTTGACTTATATGACATTTAATTATTTGTTAGAAGAGTTAATGGTTTCATCTTGCCGACTTGTGGCTGATGATTAGTATTTATAGGGTGTTTGGATAGATATTTTAGGACAGAATAGGGAGATCAGAAGGAAGAATGACATTAGATCTAGCGAGGCTGGAGTTGGTGAAGTTATGGAAAAGGTCTTGCCTGATCTTGCAGATCAGATTTCTATCTGATAGTTTGTAATAGCAGAGCTAGGGGTTTCACACTTGGAGACAAGGAGATTTCTTGGAGGCTTGCGAGCTCAAGTTTAGATCTACCTTAGGGTTTCCATCAACTTCTGATTGTCTTCAGAGCTGAACTAGTTGACAATGTATTGGATATGTATGTGGATCTTGCAAAATTGTAATCTTTAATTGTAATTGGCCCTAATCCGAAAGGCCTTACAATCGGGCATGCTAATGAAAATATGTTTTGAAACATCTTGTGTGTGTATTTCTGTTGTGTAATTCTGAAGTTGGAAGGTTTGGACTATCCTTAATTGGATCCACTATCCCTTGGCTACGTCAAAGTGGTAGTGTAATAGGAGATGTGTTGAGTTGAGAAGGTAAACCTGTTACTTTCTTAAGTGAGAAGTTGAATGATGCTAAAAAGAAGTATTTTGTGTATGATCAAGAATTTTATGCTACTGTTCAAGCCTTTAAAAAGTTGAGATATTATTTGATTCCTAAGGAGTTTTTATTGTACATTGATCATAAAGCTTTACAATATTTGGGAAGTCAACATAAGCTGAATCAGAGACATGAAGTGGGTTGAACATTTACAGAGTTTCATATTTGTGATCAAGCATAAGATTAGAGTTATTAACCAAGTTACAGATGCATTGAGCATAAGACATTCCTTGTCGACCGAGATGAAGATTGCAGTTCTTGGTTTTGATGAGATGGAGTTATATGATACTGACCCTTATTTTGTGAGGCGTGGAGAGAGTGCAGAGCACCAAATCTATTAGAACAACCAAGTAAGTTTGAAGAGTATTTCATCTAAGAAGGTATGTTGTTTAAAGGAATTTAGTTGTGTATACCAATAATTTCCATGAGAATTAATTTGATTAAGGAAAAGCATTGTGGTGGATTGGTTGGACATTTTGGAATTGATAAGACATTGAGTTTGCTTAAGGAAAAGTATTATTGACCACATATGCATAAGAATGTTCAAAAGTTTGTAAGGATTTGTGGAATTTCTCAAGTTGCAAAAGGAATAAGTTAGAATACTGGATTGTATACACCTATTTCTATTCCTATGAAACCTTGGAATGACAGTAGTATGGATTTTGTTCTTGGATTACCTAAGACAACAAGAGGGTATGATTCCATTTTTGTTGTTGTGGATAGATTTTCTAAGATGGCACATTTCATACCATGTAAGAAGATATCAAATAGAATGCATGTTCCTGAGATTTTCTTCAAAGAGATTATTAGATTGCATGGATTGCCAAGAAGTATTATCTCTGATTGAGATAACAAGTTTGTTGGTTATTTTTGGACTTTGTGGAAGAAGATGGATATTGAGTTGAGGTTTACTTCTACATTCCATCCACAGATAGATGGACAGACAAAAGTTGTGAATAGAAGCTTGGGTAATTTGTTGAGATGTTTAGTTGGAGATAAGCTAAGTAATTGGGATATGATATTGGCACAAGCTAAGTTTTCATATAATAATACTCTGAATAGGAGTACAAGAAAAATAACTTTTGAGATTGTTACTAGAATACAACCTAGTGGAGTATAAGATTTAAAGGATAATGTTGGTGAAGAAAAGAGAAGTGTTGAAGAGGAAGTATTTGTTGATTTTATGAAGTGTTTACATGAGGAAGTGAAATTAGAATTGGAACAAAGTTATCAGAAATATAAGGAAGATGTTGACAAATCTAGGAGACATCATGTTTTTAAATTTGGTGATGAGGTGATGGTTCATTTGAAGAAGGGTAGATTTCCTATTGGAACATATAGTAAGCTAAAAATGAAGAAGTCTGGGGCTTGTAGAATTCTAAAAAAGTTTGGTAGTGGTAATGCTTATGAAGTTGAGTTGCCTGATGACATGGATATATCTCCTATATTCAAGTATTGTTGATTTCCATAAGTATCATGAGTTAGATGATGAGTTTGTTATACCAGATGATTATCCTAAGAAGAAGATTAAAGAGGTTGAATAGATATTGGATCAAAGGATTGGTAAAAGCACAAGAGGAAAAGATTACTATGAATATTTGGTGAAGTGGAAGAATAGACCAATCAAAGATACCACATGAATTTCTCAATCTGAATTGGATTCAGCTCAGTTTGTGACATCTCAATGATTTAGGAGAATTATTTCTTTCAACCCCAGTTGTTTGATGAAGGAGCATCCCCAGTTGCCTTGCTATCCTACTCATTTTGTTCATTCTGCTAGTAAGTGTCAAGTTGCAGTATTTGTCGAGCATTCCTGTGTGTGCCACGCTATCCAGTGTTGGTCGAGTTCCTGTATGTGCCAAACTATCTAGTATTGATTGTGCATCTTTCTTGTGCCGAGTGAACCTGCTATTTGTTGATGCTTGGTTCTTCTTTGATCGTGTTTGTCTGTGATTGGTTCTTAGTTGGAGCTAACTTATGTATTTAATTTAGGTGGTGAATTTAATGTTTAGATATTGGCTTGTGATGTGCATTGATTGTTTTGCTGTCGACCTTCTTTGTTATAATGATATAGAATCTTTTGTAATCCATTTTGGCAATTATAATAAGGATATTTAGATGTAGGAAAGGTGGTGAAGGGGGATATAAATAGAATACAGGGACTAAGTTTGGATTTTCTTAAACCTTGTTGGTTGCAACCCGGAAGGCCTCACGGTCGGGCATGTATGCAAATATTTGTATAAATCAATAAAGTATTTTTAGCTCCTTCTCTCCTTGATGTTGTTCTCTATGTTGTTTGCTTCTATTCAATTTACTCTACAAGGTGGCTTGGATAGTTAGGTGTGCCCTTGGATCTAGCTATTCAGATATCTCCTTAAGCCAAAGTAGATCTCTAAGTGCCAAGAAATTAGTGTCTCAACCTTGCATTTACATTAAAATACTATTTATAATAATTTTACATTTGAACATAGATTTTTACTAGAATTTATCAAAATATTTGGATGCTCTAGATAAATAAATTTTCATTGCAAGAATATGTCTAGATTTGAAGATATTAAATTTTTTCAATTTGAAGTAGTTGAAAATTTTTACAATGTCAATTTTGAAGGTCTTAAAGATTCCTAGAACTATCCTAAAAGTGTACATAATTGGTGTAACAAGTTATAAATTGATAGATCATGTTATGTTCATTTTTGTGCTTCAAACAATTTTTCAATCAGACACCCTGTTCAAAAGTTATGGCCTCCATAAGTTAGGTATCCTAAAATAAAAAATATACAAATATATTTAACACAAACATTTTGGCACATCATAGGAAATCTTAGGTTGGAGATAAGATGAGTGCCACTTTCTAGGTAGTTTCTTAGTCTATGGTTTTCTAGTACCATTTGACTATTTGAAGTATTGTATATTCTATATATTAGGTGCATGAGATAGAGGTTTTGTGTAAGAGTTTGATAGTTGCTACCTCTAGATCTCTAGTTGGTGATACTTCTATTGTCATGCCCAAAACTAGGGCAAAAGCACACACATTTTTTTTTCCATACACAAGCTTTCCTCATTAACATCCTCAAGATGCAAAAAATGCAAAATGGCTTCATGGAGCCCATACCCCATGAAATTTTCCATCTTCTCCAAGAGAAGAGACTCTCACTACAATGGAGAGCCCAACTAACCCCTTCACCCAAGGCCACTTTTTCCCTTCCCAACGGGTGAGTAATGCATTAACTCCCGTGAACAAAAATCCTAAAACCAAAGAAACAAAGAATGATACAAATCCCAAATGCAATCCCCAAACACAACATAACAATGAAAGATTTACAAAGAAAATTACATACAAGATTTCACAAGTTCATCCTAGACTACAACATCAAAATAATAATACAATAAGAATTCCTCCATAGCAAGAGTAATATGCATTTCTACAAATTCATTCTACACAAATAATCTTCCACATGCTTTCCCATGGTAAGACCACCAACCTTGGTCCAATGCAAAATAGAAGAATGAAGTTGAGTAGAGCCCTTATCCTTTCTCCTCTTTTCTTTCTCCAACCCTAATTGTCTCTAAAATTAGAGAGTGGGTGAACACCCCCTAAGTCTCTCTAAGCCACCTAAAAAGACCTCTAAAGATGTACTCAAGAACTAGCATTAAATGAGACATGGCACCAAGTCCTTGGTCTTCCCTCTTGTCCCACCTCTTAATTTTGGGTTACCAAGGAGTGTGGGACAAGTTAGAATGCATGTGGCGAACTCCATTTTCGCCACTTTTGAAAAGTGGCCTTTTTGGAGTGCCATAATGATGATCTAGGCTTTCCCATAGGTAAAAACTATCCTCCAACCCAAGGTACCCACCTAGGGTTAGCTAATTTAGGCCAAAACTACACTCTAGGGTCACTTTTGACCCCTCTAAAATACCCCTAAAGTTCAAAGCCGAGTTCCAACTTGATGTGATCCCTACAAGACATCTACATGCAAGTGGGACTAATATAACACCCTATAAGGTTAGGTGATTCTTGCCCAAGCCCTAATTGACATGTCACCATCCACATGTACAATACAACTATCAAGTGACAACAACAAAATACACATCACATTCACAATGACATGTCCTAATTAACAACATGAATTTAAACTATTAACACATATTCAAATCACGTTTACGAACATGATCACATTACAATGAGGTTTAAATCTCTTAATCAAATTAAACCTTAGCTTACTCAATTCACATGCGTTTAGCCTTGATTCTCCGAATAGATTCCATAGTTCTCTTTCCTGCACACTAAACTCGAGCATGAGTAGTCCAAGACAATAAAATCACATGCATATACATACATACATACATACATATACATACATACATATATATACACACATACACACACATACATACATACATATATATACATATATATACCATTTATAATTAGCAACATAAATCAATATGTAGAATTCAATTCCTAATTACAATTTTCATTTCGTAATGTTTAAACATAGTATCTTCATAAATCATCTTGACATATCATCCATGCTACTTCATAACTTAAAGCATAATTTCATGAAACAATCAAATCTAATCATGATTAAATCTTTCTCATCAAATCACATATCTAAGCATGTATAACCAAAATCAACCATATGTTATAGGTCCTAATCCACATCAAAATATCATCTGCATAATGTAGTCATCAGCATAAAACATAACATCATAAGTCTTTGTCAGAATGATCAGAATGTGTATCAAAGTATCAAAACATAAAGTATTAAAATGCGAATGAATTAGTAGTGCTATGATGGGTTGGGGTGAGGCATCACATCCTCCCGCTATAGGCATGAACTTCCTCTTGGAGTTCATCAAAAAGGTATGGGTACTATGATCTCATCTATGTTGCATCCTCCCATGAAGTTGTGACCTCATCATAATAATCTCATTGGACCCTAACCTAGTCCAACTCTCTTCCTTGAAGTGCCAAGGTCTATCGGGCTAAAATGCAAATGGGCTCCAAGGCTAACTGTTTGTTCGACTCCACCTCCAAGGCATCCCAATCTATAATGTGAGACTCATCATAAATATATTTTTGTAACACAGATACATGAAACACATCATGGATGCTTGACAGGCTGGATGGCAACACTAGACGATAGGCAACTGGTCCTATCCTCTCCAAGATCTTGAAAGGTCCAACAAAGCGAGGTGCTAACTTAGAGCCCTTTCCAAAATGGATTGGACTCTTATGTGGGCGCACTCTCAATAAAACCCTATCTCCGACCATATACTCTTGGTCAACCCTCTTCACATCTACATACTTTTTTTGTCTACCCTGAGCCTCTCTAAGATGTTGTCTAATCAAAACCACCTATTCCTCCATATCCTTGACCAACTGAGGTCCAATAGATACTCTACCCTAGATTCTATCCCAACTCAGTGGTGTCCTACATGGTCTACCATACAAAGCCTGATATGGCGGCATACCTATAGAGGAATGATGCCCATTATTGTAGGAAAACTTGACCAGATGAAGGTACTCTTCCCACTTAACCTGATGGTCCATCACATACATGCACAACATGTCCTCTAAAACCTGATTAACCCTCTTTGTCTGTCCATCTATCTAAGGGTGGTATGCCATACTAAAATTGAGTCAAGTGCCCAATGTTTCCTAAAGCTCTCTCCAAAAGGAGGATGTAAAAAGTGAATCTCTATCTGAGATGATCTTATGAGGAATGCCATGAAGTCTGACAATGTCTTGCAAGAACACATGTGTCACTATTGGCATTGTGAATGTGGTACAAATTGGTGAGAAGTGTGTGACCTTAGTCAATGTGTCGAATGTCACCATGATGGAATCATGATGACGAGAGGACATAGGGAGACCAACAATAAAATCCATGGAGATAGTGTCCCATTTCCACTCTGGTATCTCATGTGGTTGCAGGAGCCCACCTAGATGACTATGCTCTGCCTTCACCCTCTGACACTCTAGGTATCTAGCAACTATGCTGGAAATCTGTAATCTCATGCTTGGCCAATGATACAACTGTCTCAAATTAACATGAAACTTCTTAACTCTTGGATGAGCTACATAAGGTACTCTGTGAGCCTCAAGCATAATAAGCTCTCGCAAGTCACCTGAAATAGGTACATAGATGTGTCCCCTATGATGTAGAAGGCCATCAGCATCTACTACTACATTCTCCTTCCCCTTGATGTAATGAACATCAAAATCATACTCACATAAGAACTCCATCCATCTCCCTACCTAACATTCAGATTAGGCTATGTAAAGATATATTGTAAGCTATGGTGATTTGAATGAATCTCAAATCAGTGACCTAGAAGGAAGTGTCTCCATCTCATTAAGGCATGATCCACTGCTACGAGTTCTAGGTCATGATTAGGGTAATTAAGCTCGTGAGTCTTTAGCTTCCTAGACTTGAAAGCTATAGGGAAACCATCCTACATAAGGAATGCTCCTAAACCATCCAATGAAGCATTAGTGCATACAATAAAGTCTATCGAAGGATCTGACACTGCCAAAATCAGTGCACTAGTGAGGGCTCTCTTGAGCTCTTGAAAAGCTCTCTCACACTTCTTTGTCCACTCATACTTCTTCTCTTTTCTCTGAAGGGAAGTGATGTGATGAGCTACTCTAGAAAATCCTGCCATAAAGCATCTGTAATAACCCACTAAGCCCATAAAAATCCTAATCTCAGTAAAATTGGTGGGTGCTAGCCAATCCATAATGGCTCTAATCTTTGATGGGTCCACAGAGATCCCGTTTCTGGATATAACATGACCAAGATAATGCAACTTGGGTATAAAGAAAGCACACTTTGACAAGCTGCCATATAACCGATTCTTTCTCAAGCACTACAAAACCTATCTCAAATGCTCCTCATGCTCCTCCTCATCACGAGAATATATCAAAATGTCATCAAGGAACACTACAACAAAATTATCCAGGAATGTATGAAATACTCCATTCATGAGGCTCATGAACACATCTAGAGCATTCGTGAGGCCAAATGGTACCACTGTGAACTCATAGTGACCATACCTTGTATGGAAAACAATCTTGTGGATATCACTCTCCACTATCTACAACTGATGGTACCTCGACTTCAGGTCTATCTTCGAGAATACTTGGGCACCCTACAACTAATCAAATAAATCATCGATCCTAGGGGGCAGGTATCGGTTCTTAATTGATACTTTATTCAACTACCGATAATCAATGCATAGTCTAAGTGATCCATCCTTATTTTTCACAAAAATCATTGGTGCACCCTAAGGTGATACACTAGGTCAAATATGCCATTTCTCTAAGAGCTCTTCTAACTAAATCTTGAGCTCACTGAGCTCATCTATGGTCATCCTATAAGGTACTCTAGATATGAGCTCGGTTCTTGGCACAAGGTCTATATGAAAATCAACTGCCCTAGGTAGCGGCATACTAGGTAGCTCAGAAGGAAATTCATCTACAAACTCCTAAATAATAGGATAGTCCTCGAGTGAAGGCTCCCCCTCTGAATCCTCCTCTCTATCACTAATGGTGATGGCAAATAGATTACATCCCTTGCACATGCACTGCTTAAGCTGCATAGCAGAAATCATGCAGAGATATATAAGTCTCTCTACACCAAACATTACCATAAGAGTACATGATCATCAACGCACTCAACCCTTTTCTATCGAAAATCCATCTTTTCGCTATGGGTATATAGCCAATCCATGCCAAGGACTATATCATAAGAACCTAGAGGGGTAATTTGGAGATCAGACATCATGATTAAGTCTCCAATATGAATTTGGAAACTACAAACTAAGGAACTAATAGAGACCCTAGCTCCTGAAGCTAACTCAACCTTCCAACTGACATCTTGTCTAACTGTCACCAGCCCGCAATTCTCCACTACATATAGAGATATAAAGGAGTCTGTGGCTCCTAAATCAAACAAGATAGAAACACTGATATCCCAAATCATACCTATGGCCTCTATGACCGTGGCCTGATGCTCGGCCTAGTGGTTATCAACCGCTACAAAAAATCTATGGGACCTACCCATATCCACAACTATAGGTTTTGAGATAGCCCCTCTCTGACCACCAGCTTACTGTCCTTGTGGACACTCTCTCACTAAATGTCCCATACCACTGCAAGTGTAACATGGCCCTCGGGTCTGAAGCTACACTCCCTATGTCCTAGGCTATTGTGATCCTCCAGTCCTACTGGAACCACTATATCCACCCCTAGAGGACTACTAAGTCCTAGATGACTGTGCCTGAGGGTTCTGTGTCCTCAGATCCTATTTAGGGCCCTGAGACTGCCACTATTTGGGCTTAGAGCCTTGATAACCTTGTAAATGCCTCTGTCTAGAATCCTGCTACTGAGACTGTTGACCCTTAAAGGATCCTGTTGAATGATTTTGTTACCCTTTCCATGGGGGTTTCCTCTGTCTTGACTGCTGGGAAGAGGGGTTTCAGTGCTGAGACCGATCCTGAGACTCTTGTCTAGTACACATATCCTTGACTACAAGTGTCATCTCAATTGTATCTCTAAATGTGGTAGGAAAGGCTAGACGTACTGTACCCTAAAGAGACATATTAACTCCCTTAATGAAATGATGGATATGTAGTTTCTCATCCATATAATCTATGTATGGAAGGAGCTCGAGAAACCATCTCTCATATTGGGCCACTATGAGACCTCTCTACTAGAGATCATGGAACTCCTCTATCTGTCTCTGTCTGAAATGCTCAAAGAGGTATCTCTCTCAGAAACGGGCCACAAAAGACTCCCAAGTGAGTGTGTCAATATCCACTCCTCCAATGGACTCCTCCTCCTGCCACCAAGTGGAGGCTTTCTCCCATTGGAGATGGACTATAAGTCGTGCCTTTAGATTACTCCCATAAGGGCACAATCTGAAGCATCGATGTAAACTTTGTAACTAGGCCTTTGCTACTGACCTATCAATGAATCCCAAAAACAAGGGTGGCTAGAGTCGTAATAATTCTCGGATCTCATCTCCAACATCTCTAGGGGGTCTCTCTCTGACTCATATCCCATGCTCGAGTGGTACTTCTAACTAATGAATTGACTCACCCTCATGATCACCATGACCCTCCATAAGCCTGGGTGGACTCCTACTCCTCTCTCTGCTAACTGCTCTATCACCTCCTGGGATCTGTGCTTCCCTTTAGGGAATCTGTTGCTGTGGTTGTGGGACTATGGGTGGTAGTCTTTGTTGAATCACCCCAATCAGGTTCTAGAGGACGTCTAGGATATCTTGGTTAGGGTTTTGAGGTGGTGGAGGAGATGGAGGTAGTGGAGGTGGTCCACCGCCCTGTCCTGCACCAACATATGCAACTCTACCACCCCTACCTCATTGGACAACTCGTGTGATGGTAGGCATCCTACACAATAGTTTAAGTTTAGATGAGTTGAAACGTAATGGGTTTAGGTTCCAATATTGAAACCTAGGCTTTGATACCAAAATTTCATGCCCAAAACTAGGGCAAAACCACACAAAAAAATTATTTTTTCCCATACACAAGCTTTCCTCATTAACATCCTCAAAATGCAAAGAATACAAAATGGCTTCATAGAGCTCATACCCCATGAAATTTTCTCTCTTCTCCAAGAGAAGATACTCTCACTACAATGGAGAGCCCAACTAACCCCTTCACCCAAGGCCACTTCTTCCCTTCCCAAAGGGTGAGTAATGCCATAACTCCCATGAACAAAACTCCCAAAACCAAAGAAACAAAGAATGATACAAATCCCAAATGCAATCTCCAAACCCAACATAACAATGAAAGATTCACAAGGAAAATTACATACAAGATTTCACAAGTTCATCCTACACTACAACATCAAAATAACAATACAATAAGAATTCCTCCATAGCAAGAGTAATATGCATTTCTACAAATTCATTCTACACAAATAATCTTCCTCATGAGTTTTCAAACAAAGAAGCTTTTCCATGGTAAGACCACCAACCTTGGTCCAATGCAAAATGGAAGAATGAAATTGAGTAGAGCCCTTATCCTTTCTCCTCTTTCCTTTCTCCAACCCTAATTGTCTCTAAAGCTAGAGAGTGGGTGAACACCCCATAAGTCTCTTCAAGCCCCCTAAAAAGACCTCTAAAGAAGTACTCAAGAACTAGCATTAAATGAGACATGACACCAAGTCCTTGGTCTTCCCTCTTGTCTCCCCTCTTAATTGTGGTTAGAAAGGAGTGTGGGACAAGTTAGAATGCATGTGGTCATCTCCATTTTCGCCACTTTTGAAAAGTGGCCTTTTTGGAGGGCCATAATGATAATCTAGGCTTTCCCATAGGTAAAAACTAGCCCCCAACCCAAGGTACCCACCTAGGGTTAGCTAATTTAGGCCAAGACTACATTCTAGGGTCACTTTTGACCCCTCTAAAATACCCCTAAAGTTCAAATCCGAGTTCCAACTTAATGTGATCCCTACAATACATCTACATGCAAGTGGGACTGATATAATACCTTATAAGGTTAGGTGATTCTTTCCCAAGCCCTAATTGACATGTCACCATCCACATGTACAATACAACTATCAAGTGACACCAACAAAATACACATCACATTCACAATGACATGTCCTAATTAACAACATGAATTTAAACTATTAACACACATACAAATCACATTTACAAACAAGATCACATTACAATGAGGTTTAAATCTCTTAATTAGATTAAACCTTGGCTTACTCAATTCACATGCATTTAGCCTTGATTCTCCGAATAGATTCCATGGTTCTCTTTCTTGCACACTAAACTTGAGCATCAGTAGTCCAAAACAATAAAATAACACACACACACTCACACACATATATACCATTCATAATTAGCAACATAAATCAATATGCAGAATTCAATTCCTAATTACAATTTTTATTATGTAATGTTTAAACATAGTATCTTCATAAATCATCTTAACATATCATCCATTCTACTTCCTAACTTAAAGCATAATTTCATGAAACAATCAAATCTAATCATGATTAAATCTTTCTCATCAAATCACATATCTAAGCATGTATAACCAAAATCAACCATATGTTCTAGGTCCTAATCCACATCAAAATATAGTCTGCATAATGTAGTCATCATCATAAAACATAACATCATGAGTCTCTGTCAGAATGATCAGAATGTGTATCAGAGAACCAAAACATAAAGTATCAAAATGTGAATGAATCAGTAGTGTTATGATGGGTCGGAGTGAGGCCTCACATCTATGAGAAGATTTCTCTATAAGTGTATTGTAATTGGTTGTTGATTTCTCAAAATATATTGAATAACTTTTAGAGTGTGGAGTTTTTCTCCCAAAAGAGTTTTCCCCATACAAATCACTATGTTGTGGTATGCATGCTATTTATGTTTATTTCTGTTAAGTTTCTATAATTATTGTAAATATTTGAGAAATTTTTTGCATACCCATCTTTTGAAGATTGCTATAGGAATATTTTTACATATCCACCTTCTGAAGATTACAATAGGGAATTGTTTCACTACCTTAACTTCCTTACAAGTGGTATTAGAGCCTAGTCACATTTAGTTTTAGTTGTAGGT
Organism: Chamaecyparis obtusa; assembly: GCA_027943335.1. Classification (NCBI taxonomy): domain Eukaryota; kingdom Viridiplantae; phylum Streptophyta; class Pinopsida; order Cupressales; family Cupressaceae; genus Chamaecyparis; species Chamaecyparis obtusa. The sequence continues at coordinate 71,828 of BSBK01009948.1, forward strand.
TGGATTTTTTAAACCAATCTATATTTTTGTGAGAACTTACATAGAAGATACTTTATGATCTTGTTGAAATGAAATTTTTTTCGCAAAGAATAGAGGTGGATAAATTTAATAAAGGCAATTCTGAAATATGGAAGTTGAAGATGGAAGATCTATTAATATAATGATGTTGATGGGATGTTGTTGATGAGAATTCCTTGAGACATACAAATATGACTAAAGTTGCTAAATATGATGTTATTGACTATAAAGCCAAGGCCTAATCAAATTGTTCTTGAAAATTTCTATTCTAATCAATGTTCATGAAGAGACCTTTGCGAGTAGACTATGGAATAAGGTTGGTAAGAAGTATTAAGAAAATTATTTGGTAGATAAGATTTTCTTGAGTAAGAAACTATATTTTTAAGAATGGAGGAGGTTGGAAAAAATAAATACCACCTCAATAAGCATTCAATATGTTGGTGGCTCAATTTTCATCAGTTGGTGTTAAGATAAGGAGGAGAAATGTTAGATCTTTCTTTATTATTTGTTTGATTTGTGGGGTTCTCTTATTATGGTCATCGATAGTACATTTGTTGTTTTAAAGACTAAAGATGGGGTGACTTCTTTTCTTTTTGAAGAGAAGAGGAAAGTATCAATCAGTTCCAAGGAGGCCCTATTTTCTTGTGGAATACCAAAGAAGAAATGAAAGAAGAATGAATAGCATAATATATCCAAATTCAATGGGAGATTCAAATATCCTTGCAATTTCAAAGTTATTTACTAGAATTGTAGATTTCCTTAACATATCTATAAGGAATAAGAAGAAAAGAAGAAAAAGAAGAAATTCAATTATGGTTATAAGTTTGAGAAGGAATATGATGATGCATTTGTTCAATCTTTGACCACTCATGCATGTGATGATACATAATTAATCGACTCAGATACATATTTTCATAAATCACCAATAAAAATTGATCTTTTAATATGAAGAATTTGATGGAGGTAAGGTGTACTTAAGTGGTGATGAAGAGTGGTAATACCACAAACACAACAAAAATAGAGAAACAACAACAATTTGCAAGAACAGAAAAATAGGTTTCTTATTATCTCCACAAGTGTGGAATTACAAATTTTAGAATTACAATATGCAAAGCCATGTGGGAATTTTCCTTTACAATATTTTGTAGGAAAAAACCTCAAATCATTACTCATATCTGCTTCGAAATCCCTAGAAAACACTACGGGCCTTCCTTATACATGCAATTTTCCACCACCCCAGAAGCTTCCAGAAATTTAGCCATTAAGGCTAACTACACTTAGAATTATTTTATTTTTCACAATTATTACATTAGGGTCGGCTCAAAATAATTATAAATTTTATTTTTAGTTAGCCCAACTTCCGAAGGCCATAATTTTTTAACCGTAGCTCCATTTGGCTATTATAACCACCTTTCAGAAATGGCAGGACCTAATTTAAAATGTCTGACTCACACAAGCTCTAGTCAATTGGGGGACAATTGTGATTCAAATCCTCTAAGGCCTTAACAATTGAGCTCAAAGATTTCATACCCAAAAACCTCAATAACTTCACCAATACAGATGATATGGCAATGAAACTCAACTGGTAGGCTAATATGACTAAGATGAACCTCCACCTATGAAATCAGAACATTCTGAGCTCATATGAACAACTTCCTAAAAAAGTAAGTTTCCATAAATATTAGCTCTACACAAGATAGCCCTTATTGAAAAAGAAACCAAAAATATTTTTGGGTGATGCAAGATTGCCCTTACACCCAAGATGCTCATTTAAATAATTATTAGTCATGGTAAATTTAGAATTAGGTTTCGTGATGGTAGAATAAGAAGCATTAATGGTGTGCTACATTTACCTAGTCTAAAATACTTTTTTTATCTGAGTAAATCTATAGACTTTGGTATATAGGTAGTCTTTTATGATGCAGGATGTAAAATGGTGAGATATGCTATAGGGATTGCTAGAGATGTTATAATTGTCATATTGTATAAGTTGAATATATACACTACTAAGTGCAATTATACTTATATAAAGACCAAAGTTGTTGATAATTCATGTTGGAAAATGTGAGGGTCTCACCTTCAACAAATGGTCATGGGTTTTGAGTACTTAGGGGTTCTTTTTCTTCTGACTCAATATTACCTACAGATAAGCCTAGTATAGCACCAAAGACATGGACACATTGGAGAGAAGGGTATAGTTATGGAAAACAAAATTATGTTCAATTTTACTTGAGTTCACATAAATCTTGTAGTGTCTTGGATCTTTTATTATGATGTGTTTGGTCCTATAGATGTTCCTTCCATTAGAAAATCCATATACTATGTTTCATTTATTGATGATTATAGAAAAGGACATGGTATATATATATATATAAACAAAACAAATGGGACCAATTACCACAACCAAGACCACTAGGTCTAGTTTTCCCTTCTCACATTTGGTAGCCTGCCCTTGTAAAGATTAAATCTAAAGTTTTTAGTCGATTTAAAGAATTAAAAGTAATGGTTGAATTGAATTTAAAAAAAAAACACTTGAGAACTAATAATGGTGGTGAATTTTTCTCTAATTATTTTCATAGGTTCTATAAAGATTGTAGTATTCATAGACAAAAGAAAACTCTATATTCTCTAGAACACAATGGAGTTGTAGAAAAAATGATTAGGGATGCTAATGGAAAAAGGCTAAGAGTATGCTAAGTGTTTCTATTCTAGAGTAAAATACTTCGGCTAAAGTTGTTACCACTACTTGCTACCTAATTAATAATTCTCCTACTAAATATTTTGTTGATTAAATTCCTATGGATGAACAATTGTGTCACAATCCTTCATTGAGAGATCTTAGAATTTTTTGTTGTGAGGCATATGCATATGTGCTAAAGGAGAAGAAAAAAAGTTGGAGAACAAGGCTATGAAATGCATATTTATTGGATATAGTTATGGTATGAAAGCATACAAGCATTGGGACCCTCTTGTACAAAAGAGTTAATACATAGTATAAATTTCATTTTTAGAAAAACTAAACCTCCTTCTGTTACATTGCAACTAGAAAAATACTAAAAAGTTAGATGTGATTCAAATTCCTTTACACTTGAGAAAGTTGAATTAAGGCCCCTAGATAGACAAGAAGTTGAGGATAGCCTATTTAGCTTTGAATATTTAGAGGAGGAAGAACCTCTAACTCTACTTGTTCAAAGGTCTAATAAGCATAGACAACCACCTGAAGGGTAATCACTTGATTATTGGAGATGTAGTTTTTCTTTAAATACTAGAGTGGATGAATCTAGATATGTAGAATAGGCATTAGATATGAATGATGCAAAATTTTAGAGAGTCTCTATAGATGAAGAAATAATATCTTTGAAAAAAAAAGAAAAAATAGGATCTTGTACCATTGTTAGAAGGATGAAAGCTTATTGGTTACAAATAAGTGTTAAAGAAAAAGATTGGTTTCGATGGAAGTATAAAAAAGTATAAAGAAAGGTTGGTTTACAAAGGATACTCTTAGGTTGTGGGTGTTGATTATGGTGGGCTATTTTCTCCAATTGCAAAAATGACATCCATTATATTTTTTCTTTAAGTTGTTTCTACTTATGATTTATAATTTGAGCAAATGGATGTGAAAACTGCTTTCCTTCATGGTGATTTGGATGAAAATATTTTTATGAAACAACTAGAGTACTATGTGGTAAAAGGTAAAAGTGATTTGGTTTATAAATTAAAGAAATCTTTGTATGGCCTCAAGAAGAGTCCTAGGATGCGGTCCCATAAATTTGATACATTTGTGTTGATTTTACAATTAGAGTGTTCTAAATTAGATCAGTGTATTTATTAGAAATCTAATGGTAGTCATTTATGTTATATTGCATCATTATATGTTGATGATATGTTATTCACTTGTGAAGAGAAATATATGATTTTAGAACTAAAGTCTCATCTTGTTGCTGAATTTGAATTGAAAGATCTTTCTTACCTCCTAATTATAATATCTTGCATATATATGCATGCACATCTACTTTGTAGTTATTCATTATATTAATTATTGATCACTATTGAATTCAGTCAATTAATGGATGATATCATTTTGTATGTCTTGTGCTATTCATTGGACTTCTAGATCTTGGCACATTTTCTTAGGAAAATTCTTACAATGCTCAATAAGAGAAATAAAATGAAATAGCCTGTTATGATGCTATTTGGAAGTGGAAAATCATAGTGAAAACACAACAACAGAGTGGCATACCCATAGTAAAATTGGTACAAGAAGGAATCATTATTTTTAGGTGATTCAGCCATAATAATATCACAATAATAAGGTACCAAAATGATAATCCAAATGTTTCTTGTAGATAAAGTGAAAGGAGATGAGGTAAATTGCATCATTGGAGTGTCTTAGCCATCCAAAAGTTCTAAATAAGTTAGAAAAAGGCATAAAATAGATCATAAAAGTACACAAAGAATTTTAGGGAAAAAAAACATAATAAGGTGGAATTTTAGAGTGGCTAAGCCATTCAAAATATAATCCTATGCAAGATCTTAGAGTTTCTTAAATAACCATTTTCTTAGTAGTGAAATGAAAAAATTTATTCTCTATTCTCTAGGAACACATGCAATACTTTGACATCTCACCCTATTTACTCAAGGGAAATTATCTTGAAATTCAATTTTAGGACATTATATCATGCAACCAAATGTTGGCACTCGATTTCCCTATTTATGTTTCTTTTGGAACTTGTGCATTGTCATTGAACATTGCAAAAAACTTCCTACAAAGTTTCATAGTCCCCTTTCTACTTGGATGACCCTTCCAAGTTAGTAGTTACCTATAGATTAGCTTTGACAAGTTAAAGTAAATAAGATATTATTCCTTAATATTTAATAAAAAATAAAAAATATAAGAACATGTGTTAAGAGAAAAAACATGTTACTTGTGTACACTACATGGTATGATCAAAATTGACACAACAGTCTAGAATTGGGAATTAAAAACTTATTTTATGGCTTTGATCTTTGTAAAATACTATACTAGAACTAATAATAAAACACTACCAAGCAAGGAAGAATAGTTTCCATAATAAAACACTAGCAAACAAGGAAAAATAAATATCATCAAAATAGGTTTGTGTCTATGTTGAAGAAGGTTTGAACTCAAGACCACCTAGGTTCCTATAACATGGATCTTTCCCTTAAACCAAGTTCCCTTTAACATGTCAAAATAGTTCAAATGGAATATTTTAAGACCGTTGTTTCTTTTAGAACTCCAAATGTATCAACTTAAAGCCCACATATAGAAAGAGGTGTAGAAGAGATATTTCTATAAATCAAACTTAACAATTATACAAATATAACCTTACTATCACATCATGTACCTAATAATTAAATTTAGATTCATAGGTAGATTGCATGCTTGTACAATCACTATGGATCTATGAATTAAAGTAATATTCACATGCATATTGCATGTTTATAAAAATCATTACTTTCTTAAACACTTGAATTATAAGTATTAACACAATATAGATAGGAGTGTATCACCAAAACAACTATTTATGAAATCAAAATAGAAAAATTCTTTCTTTGTGATTTATTATACAACTAAATGAAAAAATATTTTCAATTAATTGGAACCTAGGTTCAAGCGTGGGAGATTTGCCAACAAGCCAGTGTCGACTCTATGTTTTTCATTGATGACAACATATGGTAAGTAGTATGTGTGGAAGACTTATGAATTAAATCTACAACTCTAAATATTTTGAACTAAATGCTTAACCAATATTAGTTTTGATGTTTCTATTTATAAGAGACACACAAACTGGGACCTGTCCAAATCAATAAGTGTAGACACACGCTACACACTGTCAGCTCTATAAAATTATTTGATACTTTCTCCTCAAGATGAATTACATCATGCACTCTTAGCCAAACATTCTTAACTCTTGTCTAATCACTAATCCAAGTGCGCATACCAAAATGATAAGCACAACTCCTATACCAATATAATCTATGTCAGCTCGTCTGGATAAACACAAGAAACTACAACTGGTGAATAGCGACTTCATTACTTCACTTCTACTTCACATCAGATTCTGCATCCATGAATGTAACATCACTAACATTTCTTCATCACATATCCAAATGCACAAGGCTCCATGATGACTCTACAAACAATCACTCACAAAACATTGTCTGTAACTCTATCAGGAACACTGCTGACACAAGTTGCTACATAACTGTCTGTACTAATAATTGACCTCTGCATCCATGATATCATGCTGATAAAATGCCCATGATACATATACTCAAAGATTACTTCATAAGTCTTCCACGCATGCTACTTACCATATGTTATCATCAATGACAAACATACAGTCAGCACTGGCTTGCTGGAAAATCTCCAACTATCTCCCCCTTTGGCATTAATGGCAACATATGGAATGAAAAAACACCACCAATCCAAATGAGAATTTCTTTTATAACATTCTCTATTTCCTCATCAAAACTCCCCCTAGGATGAATCCTCCATCTGCTGCTATATTCTTCAACATTCTCCATTTCCTCAACTAAACTGCTTCCATGACTGAGTGCTACTTCTTCTTGCTGCTATATATTTCTCCTCCTTAATTATGTATGTACTCCCTCTTTAATACTATTTTTGATGACTATATACTACTCCCCCTTTGACGTCAATGGAAAAGGGTGCCAAACATTTAAGCACTGGTACTACTCCTGAAGTAGAGTAGTCAACCTTCCATCAGTCACTGAGGACTGATGCTCTTTTCACTTTCTCTAACTAGAGTCAAGGAAAGGAATTAATCCTAGCTTCTCCCTGAGATACTCAAAAGTATCCTTCGGTAAAGGCTTTTTGAATATATCTGCTACATGTTCCTTTGTACTCACATAATCTAATTTGACTTCTTTCTCTGCCACTTTTTCTCTTAGGAAGTGATACTTGATCTCTATGTTTTGTCTTTGCATGCATCACAGGGTTCTTTGACATATTGATAGTGCTAGTGTTATCATAGTGAATAACAATAGGATAATCAATCTGAATTCCAAAATCCTTTATCATCTACTTGATCCAAACAATTGTAGAACAATTCAAGGCTGCTGCAACATACTCTGGTTCTGTTGTTGACTAAGAAATGCAATTCTGCTTCTTGTTTGTCCAAGTGACTAGTCTATTGCCAAGAAATACTGCCCCTCTTAATGTACTTTTTCTATCATCCACGCATCCTACCCAATCTGCATCTATATAAACATGAAGCTCAACATTCTCTGAATTTAGATACCATAGACCATAATCTATAGTGCCCCTTAAATATCTAAATATTCTCTTTACTGCCATGAGATGACTTTGTTTAGGCTCTGCTGCAAATCTTCCAACTATGCCAACTGCATTAGATATATCAAGTCTAGTTTGAGTAAGATATATGAGTTTACCAATCATAGACTTATACAATGTTGTGTCCAATGCTAGAGAATCATCTTCTTTTGTGAGCTTGCATCCTATTATCATAGGTGTACCCACTAGCTTGCAATCATCCATCTTGAACTTATTCAATATCTCTTTCACATACTTAGACAGATTAATGAAAATACATTTCTTTGTTTGTTGTACATTTAATCCCAAAAAGTATTTGATAGGTCCAATCATGCTCATCTCAAACTCACTTTGCATTTCCTTAGCAAATTCTACACTAAGTTTTTCATTACCCCCAAAGATAATGTCATCAACAAATATAGCTAGAAGTAGTAGAATTTCGGATGTCTCTATTATAAATAGATTATAATCTGCTGCTCCTTTCTTGAATCCAATTCTTGTTAGATATTCATCAAGTCTCTCATACCAAGCTCTAGGGGCTTGCTTAAGTCCATAGAGGGCTTTCTTTAATCTGCATACCATATTAGGCTTGTTTGACAAGATGAATCCTTTTGGCTGCTCAATGTATACTTCTTCATTTAATTCTCCATTCAAGAATGTTGACTTAACATCCATTTGATAAAATTTAAAGTTTTTGAATGTCGCATAAGCTAAAAACAACTTAATGGCTTCTAATCTACTCACAGGTGCAAATGTGTCTGAATAATCAATACCTTCTCTTTGCGCATATCCCTTACATACTAACCTTGCTTTATTCCTTACTACTTTACCATCTTCATTCATTTTGTTTCTGAATATCCACTTGGTTCCAATCACATTCTTATCACTAGGTCTTGGGACCAGTTCCCAATTATCATTCTTAATAATCAGATCTAATTCTTCTTTCATAGCATCATGCCAATCTGAATCATTACATGCATCTTCAACACTTAAATGTTCAATTTGAGATAGTAAACATACCACTTCATTGCCTATTGAACTCTTTTCTTTTGATCTTGTTATTACTTTGCCACTTTTATCTCCAATTATGTCATCCTTAGAGTGATATCTAGATGTAAACTATGGAACTTTGGGTGATATTGTCTCATCTACCTTCTGAGTTTCTTCTTCACTTGTTTCAAGGTCATTGAATAATACATCAATGTTGTCAAACATCTCTTCAACAACTGTCTCATTAGTGGAAGGACTGGGTTCTTCTTCAATCATAGGTGCATAATCATGATATCTTTCTTGAACCGTAAACTTTTCATCAATCTTAACATGGTCACTTTCAATGATCTTCTTCAATCTCAAATTAAAACATATATAAGCTTTGTTTTTAGTAGAGTAACCAAGGAAAATACCTTCATCACTTCTTGCATCAAACTTTCCTATTGCTTCATCCTTCTTGATGTAGCACTTGCTTCCAAAGATTTTAAAGTATTTTATTGTAGGAACATTACCAAACCATAGCTCATAAGGTGTCTTGTCTGCGCCAGGCCTCAATTGTATTCTATTGATGGTATAGACTATTGTATTGACCACATCTCTCCAATAGGTGTGTGCAACTTTTCCTTCATTCATGATGGTGCATGTTGTATCAAGGATGATCATATTCCTTCTCTCTATAATCCCATTCTACTGAGGGGTTCTAGGTGCACTTAACTATCTCTTTATGCAATGTTCTTCATAGTACTCATAGAATCTGTCAGAGGTGAATTCTCCTCCTCTATCTGATCTTAGGCACTTTATCTTCCTTCGAGATTCATTCTCTACCTTATCACTCCAACCAATAACACTTATTAAAAAAAGTATAAATAACACATACACTTAGAAGGTTATGTTGCAAACCATCTACACAAAGAACATCATCAGCATTGTTCTTTCCATCAAATGTGATAGATCCCCTACCAATGATAGGTTTAGGAGTGTTATCTCCAAATCTAACCATGCCACCTTTGTACTTGTCCAGATGAACAAATCTATCTTTATCACCTATCATGTGATGTGAACAACTACTATCTATAATCCAATCAGTCATTATGTCTGCTTGAGAAATTAGTGCTAGCTCTTGTTCCTTTTTCTCATCTTCATGATCCATCTAATCATACATCTTCTCCATAAGAGCAATAAATCCAATTTCATCTTCAACTGAATCATCATCCGATACTCCTTCTCCAGCATTGTAACATTCCTTTGTATACTTAGGCTTGTAGTTATTCTTGAACTTCTTAACTCATGTAGGACACTTAGATGCAAAGTGACCAATCTTATTACATGAAAAGAATTTGAATGAAAATTAACCTTCATATTTTCCTTTTCATTTCTTTTCTCTTTTAGAAATCATAGCAATGAAATCATCTAGTGCTTTTTCTTCTTCATCATCATCAAAATTACCAGAAGTGTTTACAGATTTCTTACCATGGACTGCTACTTTGAAGGTTGTCTCACTTTTAGGCTCTGTCTTCAATCTTGAAATCTCAAAAGCTGAAATTTTGCTGATCAAAGTCTCTCTCTTAAAATTTGATGTAAGCTACATGGTCTCATCAAGGATGTTGATCTTGTTTTCATACTCTGTTGTAAGACTAGTCATCAACTTATCCATAATGTCTTCCTCTGATATCTCTCCACCATTGTTCCTGATTCCAGCAACTGCTTCATTAATCCTTTGGTTGTAAGCTCTGATGTCTTCTTTAGGTAGCATCTCTAATGCATTGTATCTTTTCTTCCATGTCTTTCTGCTCGCATTCTTTTCTTGTGTATCTGCTTCAAACATGTCTTCTAGGTGCTTCAATATCTTGTAAATTGTGTCCACTTTCTTTATCTTTGAAAACTCACTATCAGAAAAGGTGCTGATAAGGGCTTCTTTTTCTATTGCATTCTGATGAAACAAATCCTTTTTCTTTCCAGTAGCATCATCCTTTGCAAGATCTTCTAGAGAAGGGATCTTAACTTCTTTAATAGCCACTTCAAAAGTAATGCACTGCAAATGTGTTATCATTTTGTTCTTCCAATTAGGATAGTTCTCTCCATCAAACTTATGACTGTCTTTTCTAAAGAATGCCATTTGATCAACCTCAAGCTATTACACTTTCTCTCCGAGGTACTTGGCTCTGATACCAATTGTTAGAAATAGTCCCAAGAGATAATTGAGAGAGGGCGGTGAATAAGTTATCTACAAGTTTCAATTCCCAATTAAGTATACTTAAACTTTAAGCATAAACACAATGAAAGAACACTTGAACACAACACCAATATTTTGGTTACAGGGAAACCCAAATAGGTAAAAACCCCAGTGGGAATTAACACCCACTAATAAATTGCACTAGTGTATAATGATCCTTGTTAGAAGATCTTACAACCTTGTTAGGAGTTGATCTTTACAATGCATTTAGTACAGTGACCTGGTCAAAGGTCAGACCCTATTAGGAGTCTTTTATGATTAACCCTATTAGGGGTGAGGACACATTGTTTGAGAGCTCACTACTCAAAGGGGTCAAGGCTACAACCTTCTGAATAACATATACACACTATATCTGGATCTTGGTGAACTGTGCTTAGACCTGCTATCTGGATCGGTTCCAATGAATATCATATACTCTTTACTTGGTCACATAGACCTTCTCCTGATGGCTCAACACTTTGCACTCTCTGTTCTACTCTTCACATTCAACTCTGAACCATGCTTTAGCAATCTCAAATGACTGCCTATAAATATCTTTCCTCTAAATGATATAATCAAGTCATCCTGTTAGAACCACCTTGAAGTCATATTAGAGAAACAATAACACTCTCTAACAACATCTTAGTCCGCTCTACTAAGTAGTTAACACAAACTGGGACCTGTCCAAATCAATAAGTGTAGACACGCGCTACACACTGTCGGCTCTACCAAATTATCTAATACTTTCTCCTCAAGTTGAATTACATCATGCGCTCTTAGCCAAACATTCTTAACTCTTTTCTAATCACTAATCCAAGTGCACATATCAAAATAATAAGCACAACTCCTATACCAATATAATGTATGTCAGCTCTTTTGGATAAACACATGAAACTACAACTGGTGAATAGCAACTTCATAACTTCACTTTTGCTACACATCAGACTCTGTGTCCATAAATGTAATATCACTAACATGTCTCCATCATATATCCAAATGCACAGAGCTCCATGATGACTGTATGAACAATCACTCACATAACACTACCCATAACTATGTTAGGAACACTGCTGACACAAGTTGCTACATAACTATTTGTACTAATAATTGACCTCTGTGTCCATGATATCATGTTGGTAACATGTCCATGCTACATATACTCAAAGCTTACTTCATAAGTCTTCCACGCATGCTACTTACCATATGTTGTCATCAATGACAAACATACAGTCAACACTAGCTTGCTGGAAAATCTCCAACAGATTGCATGCTAGTACAATCACTATGGATCTATGAATTAAAGTAATATTCACATGCATATTGCATGTTTATAAAAATCATTACTTTCTTAAACACTTGAATTGTAATTATTAACACAGTATAGATAGGAGTGTATCACCAAAACAACTATTTATGAAATCAAAATAGAAAAAGTATTTCTTTGTGATTTATTAAACAACTAAATGAAAAAATATTTTCAATTAATTAGAACCTAGGTTCAAGCATGGGAAATTTTTCAAAAAAGCTAAGAAATTCAAAAATGGAAAAGAAAAATTGTAGTTTTTAGTTTATTCTAAATAGAGGGAAAATAGTTATGGTTTTTATTTGGTACAATCCAAGATATTTATTTTTTCATTTCAATGTAATCTATAATAGGTTTGAAGGAAATTCCCTTCATAGGGGTCTAGAGGTAGTAGTCCCTTGTTGGGTTGAGCTAGTGACCCCCACAAGTATCTAGGTTCTAGGGGTGGTTGCCCTTACCGAACTTGGAGGGTGGTGCCCCTTGTGGGGTGGGGATCCCATCGTAATTGGGACCAAAATAAGGCTTTCAATAGCACATGGACTATCACATCACATGTCTTTTTCTATACAATTTTAACATATTTAACAAAAATCCAATTCTTCAAATGATGCAAATGAAAAGTCATAAATGAGTAATTAGACAATGTAAGAGTGAGGTTTTGAGGGAAAATAGGAAAATAAGCATTTTACAAGAATATTAAAAAATAAAGGATGAAACTTTAATTTATTTATTTTTATTTAGTAACCTCAAGAATTATGGCAACAATTGGTGGGAAAAATTAGAAGCCTCGTCACTCATCCTATAATCAACTGGATTCAATCCGCCATGAGTCAATTATAGTCTCTAATAATATTGCTTCATCAAGCTCAAATTATTCTAAAAAAAGAGTTTTGGATATTATAAAAAGGATTCAAACTTAGAAGGAATAGGTAGTTATATAAGGTTGGATAGCTCTAAAAAAATTCTCAAATAATCAAATGTTGAATTCACATTAGATAGAGCATTGATTTTTTCATTAAATAGTCTTGAAATTTCAAAAATCATTCTCACTAAAATACATATATGATGATCGCCACTAAAATGACAAGTGATGATCACATTTAATTCATTCCCAAGTTTTATTGCTATCTAGAAAACTATTATAAAAGATGAACACAAAAAAATTATAAATTGGTAAAATATAGGCTAATTATACGATTTAGATGAGCAAAAAGAAATTACAATATACTTATTTTTTCTATAATAACTAACTATAGTCATTAAAAAACTAAGCATATTTATAGAATTTAATGCATTCTCATGTTAATGAAGTGGGATATAATTTTGATGAAAAATTGTGTTGATTTTTTCAAAGATTGAGAAAATGTATTGAATCACTAATATGCTTTAAGGTTGATTCATACATATACATGAACTTGACATGTTTCCTACTTATATCTCTTCTTTTTAAAAGCATAATTATTTATAGAAATAACTTAATAATTATTTATTAGTTATTTTTATTTTTTAGTTAAAAGAAATAGATATGAATATAAAGAGCTAATTGATTCTCATCTTTATTGTTAAAAGGATCTTTTAGTAGATGTTATACAATTCTTCAGATTTTAGTGCTTTAACTTTGGTCATGTATAAGAATTATTATATTAGACAAAATATTGTTCAAGAATCTTTGATTATAGTGAATATGTGAATGTGACTGTGATATCAATTAGATTTTAACTTTCTCACTATTTACCATGATGTAGCTCTCAAAAATCATGGCATGCAAGTTTCACCTTAGAAGACTTGGAGAAAACATTTAATGGTGGAGAGGATTCTCAAAATCAATCAAGGACATTTGATACAAACATTCCAAGAGATATTTTTGAAGCTGTAAAAAAAAAGGCCATTATGAATTTGTCATCACCAACATTAAAAGAGAAAGTTGTGTATTTAATTTTTGTAAGTTACATTTCTTCATTTTTCCATCAATGTAGATCTTTTGTTGAATAGTAGATTGTTTCAGAAAACAATTATTTACTTATAATGCTCTATAAAATTTTCACATAATTTAAAGCATTATTTACAATGGTATAAGAAGTTGACCTTACATATATTATTATTGTAGGTTAGGGATGATTTGAATCCTGGCGTTGGTATGGTGGCTACATGTCACAAGAAAGACATAGATGATAAACAAATTGAACTCAAGAAGGTACATATATGAAAATCTTATTTAAAAAAAAAAAATATTTCGTATTCCTATTATCCATCATAAATACTAGAATGCTTGCTACATGGATGTGTTATAAAAATTGTGAACATGCTTGTATCTTAGGACATGATTTTAGAGGAAATAACATTGCAACCTGGCTTTTGTTCATGGATGAATTTAAAGAAATTAGTTTTCATGTCTTTGTCACCTTTCCTAATATGTCTAACATCCCAAAGGAGAGTTAATTGTCTAACACAAAAATGACGATTGCTAGTAACATACAATGAATTAAAAATGATAAACATTTATAAGATTGGGGCATTTGATTGAAATGATTGTTTGACATTTTATTGATTAAGATAATAGAATGAGCTAAGTGGATTTTCTTTCCCCATTATGAGCCATCAATTCCTCAAAACCACTTACGAGGATTCTATATGTGGACATTGGCTTGGCATATATTATATCATGTAATTTTTAATGCAATTTTATTAATAGTATTTGAAATTAATTTTAAACATTTAATATTTTGTTCTATTTCTCATAGGTAGAAATAAAATATTAATTGAAGGTCTTTCATAGGAACCTAACATGCATAGTCTCAATCCTCAAATTTGAGGGGATTTTAGATCTAACTCAATGTTTTTTATTAAGGATAAAACAAGTTTTGAAGAGGACCAAAAAAACTATATACACAAATTTTAATGGGTTTCACAATAAAATTAAATATTGTACTACAAAAGATAGAACACATCCCAACAGTAGCCCAACAATCATCTAGATAGAAGCAACTGGAATAAAGTTAAATAAGAGAAGCCCAAGTAGCAACAACACTAGGAGAAAGCCACTAAATCAAAGGGTTTTGATAGGCCTCCATAACTTGATCAATGGATTTTGAAAAGGCTCTTAGAACCTTCTAGCAATATAACCAAAAGTTTTATTTTCCCTACAAAGACTCTACCTCAATAGAAGTGAAAGGAAAGAAAACAAGAACATGACTAACATGAGCCACAATACAACCAATACTCAAAGAAAGGGCACCAATAGTGTAGTGCCCACCCATAGTTTGTTTTTCAATTTTATATTGCCAAACTCTTTTAGGCCACTTTTATGTATGCATTGATATTTTAGTTTTATTATGGTTTTAGATGTATGACACTACATGGTGAATTTTAATAAATGGATGGCTTGTGTGATTCACATGATGTCCCGATCCCCACCATTGCTTGCTTTATATTTATATGTATGTACATGTAGGTCTTGTATGCAGGTTTGTAGGTACCGGGCATCAACTTCCCTGAATTGTCAGGATGAACGTGCCTTATCACTAGTCTCAATGGTAAAAGAGGGGAAATAATATTCATATCTAAATCCTAACCTAAGCTATACTATTGTCTTGAAACAGTGGACAAGATTATGATATTCCACCCTTTTTAAAACTTGTCCATTCAACATGATTTTATAGCCCCTTTCTTGAGTATGAATGTGGTTCTTTAGGTTTGTTTGATTTTGGTTATGTGATTTCTATAATTAATTAATTTATTTAGGTTAAATTTTATAATTTAAATAAATTAGATTTTGCTATTTTTATCTATTTATATGTGAGATTATTTAATTAATTGAAAACTAATTAATTGTAATTATTTAATTTAATGTCTTATTCAAAAGGTTTATTGTAAAAGTAGAATTATTTAATTAATGAGAATTAATTAAATACATTCACTTTAGAGTTATTTAATTGTAAATTTAACCTTTTTCAATTAAAAGGTATGTATTAATTTAGGAATTAATTTAGCATGTGGAAATTAAAGTAGACTAAATGTTTTATTTTTAAATTAATTAGAATGCATTAAGTTGCACAATCAAAATTAAGTAAACTAAATTAAAGGAATTAGTTAATTTTGAGTTAAGTGTTTTCAACAAGAGCAAATTAGCAAATTGACTTTAGTTCAACTGAAATTAAGAATTGATTGAATCAAAGCTCTCTGTGGAGTTGAGTTCCAACCCTTGCATGAGGAACTAAATTTCCTATATGTTGAGGTTTTGGCCATTATTCTCAACACAATGGTTTTGGAAAATTTTGGGTGAAGGGTTTCAATTTAGAGCAATTTTCTGATAGCTTAGATTTGCCTTCGTTTCTGGTCATCGTCAGTAGTGATTTTTTTACTATTTGAGACTCCGACATTTCTTTTCCAGTGCTAGATGATCCTGGTTCCGATTACTTCCTTTCATATCTTCTTGGAGTTCTATTCTTGATCTTACATTTCTCTTTTGTAATTGTAACTTATTGTAATCACATATCCTGCGACATGTGCAATGGATGTTGGATGAGTATATGTATTTTATTATTCCGATGTATCTTATGATGTAATATGCGTAATTTTTATTGTATTCATAGTTTCTATGTCAAGGAACCCTTGAGATGTGTAATCTACCTTTGGAGATTATATTTATGATGTATATTTATGTTCTTATTGTTTTACTTTTGCTTGTTTATTCATCATTGTTTGTAAACATTTAAGAAAAACAATATTCGACAAACTTAGTACCATATTTTAAATTAATATATCCTGAATTCCTTGGCGGGGGCATTACAAATAGCCCCCTTACAACAACACACCACATTTCCCATACAAACCTTGTCCACTTCAATAAGAGAAGCCACCACCTTAACATGACAAACAAGAGAGGAAGTTAATTGCTGAAGATACAAATCCTCGGTCCATCTCACAAGAAATATTTCCATCTCTATAGGAGAACTCTTCAACTCTATTGGAGAGTCATGACAAGAGGACGAGAAAGAGGCAAAATAGGCCTTCAGCATAAAATTAGCAAAGTTGAGAGCAAGAGCTCTCTCCACATTCACCAAGAAAAACTTCTCTTCCGAAACACAAACGAGACTCTTAGTCAGAAACATAATTCCAAAACCAATCTAAATGAAATCGAAGGATTTAAACACAAACTCAAAACGGAAATAATAAAAGAAAAACAAAAACCTATAATAGGAATTGTCTCTTATTTAAAGTGGATGTAGTCGTCTTAATAAACCACTATAAATTCTCTGTTTTGTGTCTCAAATTATGTGTTTATTTATTTATTTATTTACTGATGTATTCACACTTTATATTCAACAGCTCTTCCCTAACAAGCAGGAACTACAAAGTCCTTTTACTGGCACCTTTCTCATCCCAATTCATTCCTTTGTAAGGTTGACATTGATTTATTTTGTGTCCTTGTTTCCTATGCAGGTCGAACTGATCAATCTGAGACACTTCCTTGCAGACACATCTTGCTTGCACAAGGTGATGGATTGGCGCTTATCAGTTACTGAGAATTATTTGCTAGATCTTGATGTGGGTATCAAATTTCCCAACTATTCTTACAGTTTTTCAGTCATCCTGTAATTTAATGGGTTAACAGATATTTGCACTTGACTTCTGATTTGAAGTTAAACTTCAGATGAAGATGGGCTGTAACTGAGTCTTTGTACATCTGAATAACAGGAAGAAGATAAAGAATGTATTGAAGGAATAGTGAAATCTGCCCGCATTGAAGTGAGTGCAAAAGGAGGATTAGTGTGGCCCCCTGGAGGCTCGGTGAGAAAGAGAAACAGATTTTACGTCACAGGAGTATGGAATCTCAATGTTTCTACCATTGTTGGGGAAACATGGGACATCAAATTTCAGCATGCAGATAGAGTACACTTTGTAGATTGGAGAGTGTCAAATGAAATGGATGCAGATTGGAGAGTGTCAAATGAAATAGATTTAAAGCTCAAAAGTATAAGCAAATATTTGAGGGTGAGCTCGGCAAATGAATTCATGTAGCTTTTGAACGTTTATTGCTCATATGTGATTTCTTAATAGGAAATTATACAGCTAACTTTTAAGGTGAAATGCAGGAGCGGAGGCCATGGGAGGAAGAGAACATAATGAACATTCTGGAAGATAACTTGAAATGGGTTTGGATGGAAGCTTTGTGGTGATATAATCTGGCCATGGGAGGAAGAGAACATAATGAACATTCTGGAAGATAACTTGAAATGGGTTTGGATGGAAGCTTTGTGGTGATATAATCTTGTGCGCAAAGATTAGAAAGACCTAAGATTAGGAAAGGTTTCTCTTTTGCAAATCGGACAAATTTAATATTTTTTTATTAACCTGTGTATGAAGAGTTTTATGTGGAAAAAAGTGGCTGATTTTGTTCTTGATTTCAGTGACCATTAGGCCAAAAGTAATTACAAGATGCTTTATAAATTGGTGGGATATAGACTTTTAAAGAAACATGCTATACCTTATCTATACAGGGTTTCATAGTGCAATTATATTTACATGAACGTGTTATCTTAAATGATGCTTTTTAAAATATGGTTTTTCCATTATTCTTCCATGTTTTCGAAACTTTAAGGTTGAAATCTTTTTGATTCTGAATTTTTAAGGTGTAAGGCGTATTTGTTGCACTAAGTTAGTTTACAATTCCTGCTTTATCTTGTATGACTTTGGAAGTTCACATTGAGTTAGACTCAATTTCTAATAGATATTTAATAGTACGTGTTCACAAAAACAACACATTATTTTAAAATGGCACCCTTCAAATCATGGTGTCTTAGTTCTCTTCCCACATGTGTGAAACCTTTAGGTTGAAATATCTCCAGTTCAAAGTTTTAAAGGTGTGGAGTATTTGTTCCACTAAAGTTGGTGTTGTATGGTTTCAACCTCATCTTTTATGATGTTGGGAACTAATTGCATTCAACAAAACTTGTTTCCTAGTAGATTCATATAAAAGCATTGAACCTTACTAGAAGATCAAATGGCCATTTGCATTCTCATTTCTTTTAAACTTAAATTACATGATCTCATTGATATTCTCAACATGAAGAAGCTATTATATTTAAGATCTCTTATCCAAATGGAAATTCTTTTGTGTCAAGAACTAGAATTTTCTTTAATAACTTTTATCCAAGAGAAAAATCTTCCAAAAATAATTGCATGCGGGACCTCGCAAAGAAATTTCTCTATGTTAACAAAAAGAAAAATGTACTTGAGATCTCTTATCAAACATTTTTATGTGGTAACATACAAAATTTGTGAAAATGTTTCTATATCACACATTTATTTCACATGAAATAGTCAATAATTTAAGAATGAAAAGATGCCCAAATATTAATAAATGGACACCTCTATAATGATATTCCTAGATATAATTTATATATATTTATTAAAGAGATCTATACTAGTAAGATAATAATGTAACAAATAAAAAATAAATAATAAAATTTAATAAAAAAAATACTGAAAAATTAAAACATGCTAAAATATTCATTTCAATGAAAATTATAAATAATTAAAAAAAAAGCTCAAAGGCTTTGTATGAAAAAAGGATCAATTTGCCAATTATTTCAATTATAAGTGAATCAAAGATGGATTTTTTTTTGTATTATGAAGATTTTAACTCAACACCTTTTAACTTTACCACTACACCAGATGCCTTTTGGCAGATTTTTTATTCACTAAGAGTTTTAAATTGATCATTAATGCCAAACTATTCATGAACACACCAACAACTATAAATGAATTTTTCTTGAATAAATATTTTTTGATCATTGTAATTTTGGTATTCACACTTAATTTGGTCATCTTGAAAATCACATTTTGGTGACTCAAGAATCTAGCACAATTTCAAGGTCTCTAACAATGAAGATTCAATGGTATAGATTTGATAATGGAGATTCAATGGTGGTCTTGATATAAAATCACTCCTCAACACTCACTCAGGCAATGTTTGCAAAACCAACATTAACAAAAATATGGGCAAAGATTAGAACCAAAATCAAAATAAACCAGCCGCTAGGTGGCTAAAAAAACATGGCTGATAGAGGTAGTGAATCTATGTCATATTTCTTCCCCTATACATTAGTGAGGTCCAGATTGAAGTCTAGAACAAGGCACCCATCGTATTTTATTTCTTCTTCTTCTTTCTATCTCTCTTTCCTACTCGAAGAGATGGCCAAGGAAAGCTAAGAGAGACACTCAGAGGAGTTGGGCCACCCATAATCTCCATTAGAAGAAAGCTAGCCAAAACCACTAGGAGTTGAAGGGTCAACGCTTCCCATGAGCCACCCAAAATTAGGGCTACGCAATAGAGGAGAGGCAAACTAGTGATACCGAAAATATATTCCCCTACTAGACTAGTGGTGAGGGGCCTAGGAATGTGGTGTGTGGGAGTGGCATCGTTATCCACAAGATGGATAACATTGGTCATATATTAAGGGGTATGACGAGACTCTAGAAAATATATAAGGGGTATTTCCCCAATGCTAAAGTGACTCCAACAAGTGGTTCACTTCAAGTGCCACTTTAATTTTTTGTACTTGAATCTACATCATGACATTATTGCATATACATGCTTTAGCATACAAAAAAACATTTATATCAAGGGAGTTGTGAGAAAATGACATTTCATTTCTATCTTTCCACAAATTAAAGAGAATTTTTATCTTGAAAGCATGTCATATCTACACAAACTTGTAAGGAATCTTGAGAGAATATCCTAGTAAATTGAATATACTAGGAGAAAGGTGTACGTTGAAAAGACCCCCCAAAAGTCATGAATCCAAACCCACAACTAGTGAAATCTTCTAAAATACTATAAAATAAGCATAAAGGTATCAAATTGGCCACAAAATGGACAATGAGGATCTATCACCACCAAATATTGACCAAAGGCGAGGGCCTAATGACAAGTCTCAAAAAAGAATACACCAGGTGAAGTGGACCACTTTGGGATCAACAATGGTAGTCCAAATAGTGTGAAATCTACACAACCATGTAGACTAGGAAGACTATGAATGTCATTGAAGGTTCAAAGTTAGAACCATAGGCAAGTGAGGAAAAAGCCAGTGATAACCAAATTGGGGTTTGTAATACAAAAGGAGGTGTTAGGAAACCATCGCCAATCCTTCCACCATGGCTTGATAAATTGGGTGTTAGGCTTGTGAAGCATATTTAGAGGTATTACCGACATGAATAGATCAAATGTTTGATGATCAATGTGGCTAAGTCAAAACTAGGCTTGCAAGTCTTCCCATGTGTGAAGATTCATGATAGCACAAGAAAAAAGATCTCTATGAGTACAAATGACATGCTGGTGAAAGTGAAGAGCATCAATTCTAGGAAAATAGACTAGATGAATCCCCTAGACCTGAATGAGAGGTGACCACCAAACTTTATACTATTTGAAAGAGAGGCCATCATAATAACCAACCCATCCCAGTGGAGCCGTGACTTAACAACTTCTCAAGCCTGTAATATATTTTTAGTAATAAAATTGCCTTAGATTTGAATGACATCTTTCATAGTTAGAACGGTTTGAAAACCAATCCCCTTCTAGGGAAGTCTATTGACTGGGTCTCCTATAGAAATAAAATTCCTAAGAAGATTTTTTTATGCCTCATTACTAGAAATAACTCAAATAACCCATTTGACACACAAGGAAAGACCTCACTTCTTGGTTGAAAGAAGGCCAAGGCTGAAAAACTCCTAGGGAGTCAACAATACTTGTTGGAGACCCTATGAAATCCATGTTGATCATCTCCAAAATCCCACAAAACACCATGAATAACTTCTACAACTTTTTATAAGAAGATTTAGATGGGGGCCAACAAGAGGAATAATAAACATGACTACCAACTAAAACTTTGAAAGAAATATGGAATTTTATAGCCAAAGAATAAGGCTTGGTAATCTAATAAGAAATTTTTTTCTTAATCTTGGCCAAGACAATATTCTAGACATCAAAAATAGAACCCTAGAAAATAGAATGCCAAGGAACTAAAAAATTTCTCCATGTTGAATTTATTTCCACTCATACTAGAGAATCCAAGGAGGGCCAAGAAGGATGGATTGTCAATAATAGTGGGTTTTGTGTCATTGAATCACTCACCCAGAAGCTATACAAAAGGTTTCAAGGCATTGAAGTGTCACATGCAAATTATTTGCTTCCTCAATCAAGGTGAGAAGGGAATCATCTATGAGGTGGTCATTGACAAGTTGAGAAGGTGACTCATGTAGGTAAATTTCCTTAATGGGTCTTGTCAAGATAGCTAAGACTGGAAGATAACCAAAGCCCTTAACAAAAAGAACATACATAGAGGGGGACAAAGGGAAAACTTGGTGAATAGATCTAAAAAGGCCAAAAGCATTAGATTAGAACTTGTTAATGGTGATGCAAGAAGAAGCATCCCCAAAATGCATTTTCATAGACTGAAGGAAGTAGGGCCCAAACCCTAAGGATTTTAGTATCACCATAATTAAAGGTCATTCTATGTGGTCATAAGCCTTAGAAAAATTAATTTTGACAAAAATGGCATTTTGATTAGATTTTTAAGCCCACTCCATACCTTCCCAAATAGAAATAATATAGTCTAGGATATATATAGACTTGATGAATCTAGTCTATTCGAGGTACACAATTTTTAGAACAAGATGTCTCATCCTAAGTGCGAGGGATTTAGCAATGATCTTATAAGATGCATTGATTAGGACAATGGGATGCAAGTTGTACATATCTTGAGGATCCCTAATTTTAAGCATGAATTTAATATTTTCTTTTTTTATAAGCTAACCCAAATATTGAGAATGGATAGCTTCTAGATGAACCTTATAGAAGTTAGAACCAACTCAAGGCTAAAGAGCCTTGTATAATTCACAAGGAAAATATCATGACTAGGTTCTTTTTCATCTACCTTAGAGAAAACATCCTCCTTAAGATTCAGAAGGGTAAGGATATGGTCACATAAATCTATTTGAGTATCGAAAAGATGAGAAGGAACAAAGGCAAGACATTCCTTCAAGGACTATTTGTATTTAGGGTAATTTTCGTACATAATGAACACCATCTCATCATGTCTGACAAAATATTGAAGGATATTTATCAATGTAGAGAGCGTCGTATGACCATCATTAATGTTTGTATTTCCCACAAAAAAATTATGTGTTAGAAAAGAGACATAAAGAACCTTTTAGAAGCATGATCTCTCATCTTGAGCCAATGAAGTTTAACTTCAATTTGGACCCCTCTAGTAGCATGAATATCAACTATTTAGTTTATATGGTGGAGCTAAATAAATTGAACCTACAAGTTAGGAAAAAATGGTTTACACCCAAAGCTTCGGTGGTAACAAGAAGATTTTTGGTGGCTGCTTCATAGGACCATCGATGATACATGGCCAAATACCTTCTATAAACTTGGGGAACCCATGCAGTGCATTAGATAGAATCATTCAACCATGTAATCCAAATTGTTGGTTGAGTGGGTTGACTTTCAAGATGACAAACCCTTTGAATATGGGCCATCATGGGAAGATGACTCAATAGAAAAGTATTTTAAAAAGATATATTTCAGAAGGAGGTAGATGACCTATCTTCCACTCAATGTTGAAATTGATGGGATAGTGATATCAAAAAATGACCTTAGAAAGAGGTAAAACTAGTAAGTCATGATTTTCCCCAAAAGAGAAAAAAGATTGTGTTGAGATTGTGGCACGATCAAGTTAATTAAATATTCTATCAAATCCATCTCTATAATTATACCAAGTGTGCTAGATGTAGTGAGGACATCAAAAATTGATATTAGGGTTTAAAAGGCATAATTTATTACACATATAAAACTTGGCCTCTCTTTCTCTATCTATTCATCAAAAAGGAAAAGCACATTCCTTATTAGAGGCCACCTCAACCATATTAAAATCTTCACACATAACCTAAGTGGCAAGTGGTAAAGAATCACGTGTCAACTACCACTACCACAACTGAGATCTTTCAATATCCTTGATGGGAGCATAAACATTAATGATCCCAAAATAATAATTAATAGCTGACATTAAGACCCATACTAGTCTCTGAGTAGGATCTAACCCATGAGCCACAATAGAATATTTTCATCATGGTGAGATGAGAGTAACAACACCCCCTTGACCAGCTTCATGTTTGAAGAAAAAAATGAGCCATCTCTAGGACAAAAGAAATTTTAATCTTCTAAAGGAAAAATACATCAATACTAGGATATTTGTGTCAAGTATCATGCACGAAATACTTCCTAGAAAGGTCAGTTAGACCTTAAACATTATATGACATAAAATTCATGATTCAAACTCTTGCATGTCATCCTCATCCTCAAGGGAGGAGAAGCTATTGTACAAGAAATTAGAAGCCAACTAAAAAATAGGGTAAGATTCACTTGGATTTACCTTGTATTTCTCTAGAGTCTTGTCATCATTTGCCTCCTTCCTAGGAGGGATACGATGATAGCATAATGAGGAAAGATGAGAAGATAATATTCAGGTGGCCTGAGGGGTGCAAAATCATGTGGAGTGAGACACACTCTCAGTCAAACATTTCCACTGATGATCAAGGTTTTAAATCTCATGAGATGGATGTTGCATCTTTGAAAGTGGCTTCAACTAAGATGAATCTTGAACTTGTGATTTTAAGGTAACAACTGTTAGGAATAGAAATCCACTAATATAACTGAGAGGGGCAGGTGAATCAGTTATATGATAGAATATTAAAATTTAAACTTTTAAGAGCAACAATTCGAAATCAAATGAACACAATGAATGCCAACACAACAACATAATATTTTGGTGTTAGGAAAACCTTGTTAAAGGTAAAAACCCTAGTGGGAATTAGCACCCACTAAATTATGTACTAAGAGTACATAGTATCCTTGTTAGAAGATCTAGCCATGTTAGGAGCTTATTAAAGCATTATAGTACATTGTCCTTGTTAGAGGATAAACCCTATTAGGAGTCAAGAAAAGAGGTAGACTCACTGTCTAGGCACACTTCTCAAAGAAGGTTAAGTCCACCTTCAGAACAAATTGTTCACAACACAAGTGTATATGAGCAAATACATAATCCTTGTGAACTATCCGCTAGCAACTATCTTTGCTTGATTAGTTTCAATGAAGTACATATAATTATTTTCTCTACATCTAGTAGATAAAAGCTCACAGCTTCTATAATCTTGTTTCACATTACATTCATCTCACATATATCTTTTCCAAAGAAAAGACCTTACATATATACCCTAATACATTTTCCATGATTAGGTCAGCCAATTAGGCTTTTCCAATTTACAAATAATTACATAACTCCTTACTAAGATACACACGAAATCTATAATAAGTGCAAAACAACAATATTACATCAAATAAGGACTGACATCCACAATCCATGCTTGCCATCCAAAAGACACGCTACATCTCCCAAGTCGGCTTCCAAATAATCCTTCTCCAAAACACATGCCACAGCTGATGTCATTCTTCTTTCCATACCTCCCACTGACCAAAAAACATTCTTCAATACACTATCTGACATGCCTCAAGATCGCATACACTAAATGCATACCTTTTGTAAGATATACCCAAAACACAAAGACTAACTTCGTCAACTTTCACTATCACAGTACAGTAGCTAGTCTTCACCAAAACATCTGTAACTCATCCAATACACATCATAACATCATGCAATCTTAGACATAAGATCACGACACCTTCCTATACTCTCATCTAAATTTGCACATTCTGAAACATTCGTACAATGTATGTACACTATAATAACCAGTCTATTTTCCTTCTACAAATATATGTTGACATCAGTGACAAAATAGGAATAACAATAGTATGAATACCCATTCAGTAACGTAGTGATTAAACATATAAAATATCCTCAACGCATTAGCAATATCCAAAATTCTGCCCCTTTGGCATTGATGTCAACATATGGGAAAATCCATCATCCCAAAGTTATATCAACCCAAAGTTTAGTACAACTCCACATATCATCTTTCCACATAGTATCTCTCCATACACTCTCCCCATATAGTAGGGATTTTCTCATAGAATCTCTCCCCCTTTGACAACAATGGCAAAGGGTGCCATGAATCATCAATTGTCTTCAATAACTGCCTTCAGTGATCACTCCCTTTGAGGAGTCAATCCATACATCAAGTCTAGAATATGATAAGGCTTTGAAAACCTTTGGACTGATGCATCCCTACATCATTTAGTTTTCACAAGGAGGGGCCTGCACCCCAAGCCTACCTCTGAGATATTGAAAGGTATCTTTTGGCAACAGCTTTGTAAAGATCTCTGCAATTTGTTCCTTTGTGCTGATGTACTCCAACCTTATCTCTTTCTCTACCACTTTGTCTCTCAAAAAGTGATACTTGATAAAAATATATTTCATTTTAGAATGCATCACCAGATTCTTTGACATATTCACTATACTAGTGTTATCACAATGTATAACCACAAGCTCAAAAAAAGTTATCCCAATGTCCTTTAGCATTTGCTTCATCCAAACAATTTGAGTGTAGTTAATAGCAACAACAACATACTTTGATTTAACAGTAGATTGAGCTATACAATATGGCTTTTTACTCAACCAAGAAACCAACCTTTTCCCAAGGAAAAATGTATCTCCACCAGTACTCTTCATGTCATCAATGTTTCCTACCCAATTCGCATCAGTATAAGCATGAAGTTAAAAATTATCATTCTTTCCATACCATAATCCATAATCTATTGTTCCTTTCAAATATCTAAATATCCTTTTCACATCATCCATATGTGTCTCTCTAGGATCCACCTGATATCTAGCCACAATTCCAACAACATTAGCAATATTCGAGCTAGAATGAGTCAGATATTATAATCCTTCAATTATTTGATATATACTTTTTCTTAAAAACACTCTTAGTCTCATCATCCTTTGATAGTTTATTACCAATCACCATAGGTGTACCCACATGTTTACAATCTTCCATTCCAAACTTCTTCAACATTTCTTTAAGATACTTAGTTTGAGAAATAAAAATGCCATTCTTGCTTTGATTTATTTGCAGTCCTAGAAAGAATTTCATTTCACCTATCATGGACATCTCAAATTCATTCTCCATATCTTTAGAAAACTTCTTACACGTGTCATCATTACCTCCAAAAATAATATCATCAACAAATACTTCTATTATCAAATCTCCATCTTCACTAGCTCTCAAATATAAATTACTGTTAGCATTACCTTTTCTGAATCCAAGGTGAAGTAAGTACTTATCCAACCTTGCATACCAAGCCCTTGGAGCTTGCTTTAGTCCATACAATGCCTTCTTTAACTTGCATACCATGTCTCCATCTTCGGATAGAGGAAATCCATCTGGTTTCTCTATGTATACCTCTTCTTCAATATCTCCATTCAGAAATACAAATTTTACATCCATCTGATATACCTTGAAGTCTTTGTGTGCAGCATAAGCCAAGACTAGTCTCACAGATTCTATCCTAGCAATAGCAGAAAATGTCTCTTCAAAATCTATGCCTTCTTGTTGTGAATAGCCTTTACATACCAATCTAGCCTTGTTCCTTACAATAATTCCTTCCTCATTCATTTTGTTTCTGAAAACCCACTTAGTTCAAATCACATTTTTGTCTTTAGGTCTAGGAACCAATTCCCAAGTTTTATTCTTCTTTATTTGTTCTAATTCTTCTTGCATGTCTTTGATCCAAGATTCATCTCTAAAAGCTTCATCAATAGTCTTCAATTCAATTTGAGAATCAAACAAATTTCTTCTCTTGCTTTTGATCTAGTCATTACACCTTTACTTGTATTACCAATCATTTGATTTTTAGGATGGTCTTTCTTTACATACCTTAGAGTCTTAGGGATCTTAGTAACCTCATTTGTGTCATCATCACAAATCTCATTTTCACATTCAACTTCAACCTGTTCTTCCTCTTCTGCAGCAATAACCTCACTGATCTATGTATTCTGAACACAATCATACATTCTCTCTTGTATATGAAACTTTTCATCTATCCTCACATTTCTACTTTCAATCATCTTTCTTAATCTCAGATTAAAACATTTATAAGCCTTTCTTTTAGTATAATAACTAAGAAAGATTCCTTCATCACTTCTAGCATCAAACTTCCCTATTTCATCATCTCTCTTGATATAGCATTTACTACCAAATATTCTAAAATATTTCACACTAGGAGTATGATCAAACCATAGTTCATAAGGAGTTTACTTATACCTTCTCTGATTTGAATTATGTTCAAGTGTATATTGATGTCCCAATAGCTTCTCCCCAATGAACATGAGATATATTTCCTTCAATCAACATTTTCCTTGTAGCATCAAGTATTATTCTATTCCTTCACTCCACTATCCCATTTTGTTGTGGAGTCTTAGGAGAAGATGTTTGCCTTTGAATTCCATGCTCTTTGCAATATGAATTGAATTTATCTGAAGTAAACTCTCCACCTCTATCTGACCTCAAACATTTTATCTTTAAACCCAATTCATTCTCTACTTTTTCTTTGAATATCTTGAATTTGTCAAATGCTTCTAATTTTTCTTTCAAATAAGTAACCTACATCATTCTAGAAAAGTCATCAACAAAAGGTATGAAATACCTTTCACCATAGTATTATTTTTTCCTTGTATGTACACATAGGTCTATATGTACTAGATCCAAATTTCCTTTTTTGGTATAAGATTTACTTTTATAACTGCTTCTAGTCCACTTTCCCATAACACATTCTATGCACATAGTATTAGATGGATTCACAATTTTTGGTAGATCTCTTACTGCATTAGTCACACTTTCCTTCACAATGTTATAAAAATTTACATGATAGAACCTTCTATGCCATAACCAAATTTCATTTACCTTCACAACAAAACAAGAGGCTCTAGATGTTTTTAATTCAAATACATTACCTCTAGATTTAGTACCGATTGCAATCAACTTTCCTGTCTTACTTCTGATAAAACACTTACCATCCATGAACTGTAACTAAAACTCTTTATCCATCAATTGTCCAACACTTAAAAAATTATGCTTAAGTCCATCAAAAGGCAATACATTATCACTAGTATCAGTCTTTCCATCCAAAGAAATAGATCCTACTCCTATGATAGGTTTAGGAACATTGTCTCCAAATCTTAAAACACCACCATCATACTTGCATAGTTTAACAAACTTGTTTATATCCCCATTCATATGATGTGAAAAACCACTTTCTATGACCCATTTAGACTTCTTATCAAAATGAGATACTAAAGCATTGTCGTCATGAACTGGTTTCTCATCCTTAATAGCTATAAATCTAATCTCTTCATACTCATAATCATCATCATCAGAAATACCTTCACTAGCATAATAACATTCCTTATCTTTTGAATACTTAGACTTGAAAAACTTAGGCTTGTGCTTAGGAACTCTTGTAGGACATCTAGATGCAAAGTGACCTATCTTATTGCATGAAAAACATTTCAAAGGTAACTTTCCCTCAAATTTACCATTACCTCTCTTTTCTCTTCTAGAGATCAATGCAACAAGCTCATATAGCTTTCTTTCTTCAGCCTGAATCTATTCCCATTCTTCAACATACTCACCAAGCTCTTCCTTTAGGCTTTCATTGTTGGTGCTTGGTAATGCAGATGATATCTTCTTATATGCAGATGCCTTAAATGTTGTCTCAACTTTCGATACATAATTTCTCATTTCAACAGCTTCAAAGGTAGTTACCTTTGCAATCAACATCTCTCTACTAAAGTTTAGAGTCAAAGGTATAGTCTCTTGAATAGTTAGAGCCTTAACTATCTTGTAAGTAGGTGTCAATGACCTAAGGATATTCACAATGACTTTTTCTTCATTATAAGTGCCTCCACAATTTATGATTCCAACCACAACCTCTATAACCCTTTGAACATAAGCCCTAATGCTTTCATCATCCTTCATTTGCAGCTTCTTCATCTTTGTTTTCTAGCTATGTAGCTTCTCTTGCTTGGTATACTTGTCTCCTTCATATAGTGCTTCTAATCTTTCCCAAATCTTATGTGTCAAATCTAGATCGTTAACCTCAGTATATTCTCCTTTAGAAAGTGCGGTGATTAATGCTTCCCTTGCGACCATGTTATATGAAAGTACTATCTTTTCCTCATTAGTATCTTTTGCCAATTCATCCTCAACCTTCATAGCAACCTGATTATTTGTAATCATCCAGTAGTCAATGCTCAAACATAGAAAATGAGTTCTCATCTTGTTCTTCGAAATGTCAAATTTCTCAGGATCAAATTTTGGACTATCCTTCCTATAGTATGCCATATCCAAGATCACCTCAAGTGGTTAAGCTTTCTCTCTAAGGACCATTAGCTCTGTTACCAATTTTTAGGAATAACATTCCTCCAATATAACTAAGAGGGGGAGTGAATCAGTTATATGACAAAATATTAAACTTTAAACTTTTAAGAGCAACAATTCTAAATCAAATGAACACAATGAATGCCAAAACAACAACATAATATTTTGGTGTCAGGGAAACCTTGTTAAAGGTAAAAACCCCAATGGGAATTAGCACCCACTAAATGATGTACTAAGAGTATAGTATCCTTGTTAGAAGATCTAGCCTTGTTAGGAGCTTATTAAAGAATTACAGTACATAGTCCTTGTTAGAGGACAGGCCTTGTTAGGATTCAAGAAAAGAGGTAAGCTCACTACCTAGGCACACTTCCCAAAGAAGGTTAAGTCCACCTTCAGAACACACTATTCGCAACACAAGTGTATATGAGGAAATACACAATCCTTGTGAACTTTCCGCTAGAAACTGTCTTTGTTTGATTAGTTCCTATGAAGTAAATACAATTCTCTACTCTACATCCAATAGACACAAGCTCACAGCTTCTATAATCCTCTTTCACATTACATTCATCTCACATATTTCTTTTCCAAATAAAAGACCTTACATATATATCCTAATAGATTTTCCATGATCAAGTCGACCAATTAGGCTTTCCCAATTTACAAATAATTACATAACCCCTTGCTAAGATATACACGACATCTATAACAAGTATACAACAACAATATTACATCAAATAAGGACTGACATTCGCAATCCATGCTCGCCATCCCAAAAATACACTAGATCTCCCAAGTTGGCTTCCAAATAAGCCTTCTCCATAACACGCACCACAGCTGATGTCATTCTAATTATTTTACCTTGCATTGACTAAAAAAAATTCTTCAATATAGTACCTACCATGCCTCAAGCTTGTATACACTGAATCCATACCTTTTGTAAGATATACCCAAAACACAGAGACTAACTCTATCAACTTTTACTGTCACAGTCTAGTAACCAATCTTCACCAAAACATTTTTAACTCATCCAATACACATCATAACATAATGTGATCTTAGACATAAGATCACAACACCTTCCTGTACTATCATCTGACTCGGCACGTTCTAAAACATTCGTACAATGTTTGTACACTGTAATAATGAGTCTTTTTTCCTTCTACAAATATATGTTGACATCATTGACAAAACATGAATGACAACAATATGAATACCCATTCAGTAATGTAGTGATTTAACATATAAAATATCCTCAATGCATTAGCAATATCCAACAACAACATTAGCCTATTTCAGGGAAAAAAATAAAGTTTTTTTTTCTTTATGAACCACATTAGTCCAACCCTTTTCAATTTTAAAGGCCTCATAAAAACAAGGAGGGTTATTCTCCTTAGGAGGAGATTTGGTCCTTGCAATAGCAAGAGGATAATCCTTGATTTTGTGCTTAGAGGATTGGCATCGATAGTAGGTGTTGGGAAAATTCTAATAAAGCAATCATTGGGAGAATTATTTTTAAATATATAGAATCTATCAGAGATATAAAATAAGCACAATAACATCAATGAGAGAAAAATTGAAAAGATGAATAAGGTGAAGAAATAATGTACATATAGAAAGATTGATCATAAGTCAAACCCAACACTCAATGAGTGGTGGTGAGTTGTCTCCCACTAAACTAGAATGAGGTTTTAAAATATAATTGACACCTCTCTAATCAACTCCTAAATGATGACAACTTGTATGAACAAGTGTCAAATATGCATGGATGACTAAGTAGGATTAATTAAGCCTAAATTTACATAGATAAAATAATTAAACTAACACCCCCCTATAAGCATAACTTAGGAGGACAAGATAAAAAGTGGGTCTTAGCCACTAGCCTAGTGAGGTACCCATGTAAATTTCCAGAATCAATTAGAGATAAAAAAAATAGACACAATAACACAAATGAGAGAAAATTCGACTAGATGAATAAGATGAAGAATCAATGTACATAAATGAAGAGTGATAGGATCTAATCAAAATTCAAACCCAACAATCAATGAGTGGTGGCAAGTTTCCTCCCACTAAACCAGCATGAGGTGTCAAAATAGAATTGACACCTCTCTAATCAACTCCTAAATGATTACAACTTGTATGAACAAGTGTCAAATATGCATGGAAAACTAAGTTGACTTAATTAATCCTAAGTGTAGATAAATAAAATAAATGCACTAACACCCCCTTTAAGTATAACTTAGGAGGGTAGGATGAAAAATGGGTCCTAACTACTAGCCTAGTGAGGTACCCATGTACAATGAAATCTCTCATAAATAGAGAAAGAAAACCCAGTGGGAAAAAATATCCTCCAAAAAAATAGATGAGAAGAGAATAAGCCTAGAAGATATCCCCAAGGATGATGATGTTTTTGATGTATATTGCACACCAATAAGAGAATATTCCTCATCTATATTAATATCCTAGTCTAGTATACCTGATACCTCTCTGAATGTTTATGGAGTAGAAACTAAAGAAAAGAAAGCTTTTGGACCCTCTTGAACATCTTCCTGAATATAACTGTCATTTTTCAATTTTGTACCCAAATACCTACCCCCTATGGAGTGTGATATATGTGTGATGAAAAACTATCAACCTCCATTGGAATCCCTAAACTAGATGAAGAAGATTCCTCATCATTATTTTCACTGTAGGAACTAGAAGAAGAATATTTTTCTCTAGGACTCTATTGTGAATCATTAGTACTATAATTGGGATCTAAAAATACCACATCAAGTTGAGAACCCATATGGTGTACAACACTAGAATCTATAATCCATGATGGCAATGATGATGATGTAGCGAAAAAGGCCTTTACTTTCAATTTTTATTTATCTTTATTATTTTCTTAATTTGAAGAATATGCTTTGACAAAATCAGTTACCCGAATATTATTCTTTTTGAGTAGAAAAGTGAGGTGCTTACTTTTCTTTTTTATGCATTGATGTTCTTCATGACCAATTTTCTTACAAAAGGAACATTTAACTCTCTCAATAGTTGATTTAATTTTTTGAGATGAGTTTTCCTACTTGAAGTTGTCAATTTTATCTTCTTTCTTCCCTTCCTTGTCCTTTTCAATGTTCTTCTTTTTTTTATCATTTTATTTCTTTTCATTTGCTACAATTAGAGCTTGTGGCTTAGTAGATTTCAAAGTACCCATTTGAATTAACTTTTATTGTTCACTTGAAAGATTAGAATTGAAGCTATCTACTGTGAGCATTTTCTATGAGCTACCAAGATCTCTTTTAGTAGAATAGAAACTAGAGACAAACATAGAAAGTTCAAAACCTAGTTTAGAAAGTACACATAAAGGATTAATTGATCCACTTTTTTGTCAGTTCCACAATCTTTTAATTGCAATTTTAAAGATTTAAATTTAATGAAAATTTCTCTAAGGATGTAAAAATTCTAGGATTTAGACCTAAGAGTCATTTTTTCAACTCATGATTTCTAAGTTCATCAACTGTCTCAAATAGTGTTTTTAGAGCTTCCAAAACTTTGTTGGGTATTTTCAAGCTCTCAACATGAAATACTAATTTAGGATAAGAAACTAAATGCTTGGTCACATTTATTAAAAACCTTTTCTTTTTCCTTAGCCGCATTGGGAGCTTTTTCTATTCCACGTTGAAAGGTGATAGAGGTTCTATAGTCACATTAGAATCCATGTTTCTAGACTTAGATTGTTTCTTTTTAGAATGTGGAAATGAAGAGCTTTAGAAATGTAGTAAATGTGAAGTGAAGGAATAGTAGAATAAAAAAAATTTCTTAAGGAACTGTGAAAAATAGAGAACATCCCCCTTGATTATCTTTTGTTGCTCCCTTGTTTTTGGCACATTATAGAAGAAGTACTTTGTAACCAAACCCAAAAAAACACTGAAAATGGAACTTTATAATGAGAGTGTGTGAGTGTACCCTTTGGATTTGTGATGAAAAAACATACACATTTGCCAAAAATAGAACTCAATTTTGAGTTGCTAAGAAAAATTTATGAGCAAAATAGTTTTTTCCTTCTTGCAAAATTAATCCTCCTTAAAAAAAATGGCTTTGCCAAATAAATTTTCCAAACAAAAATAAAGAAAAAAATTAGGCCCCCTTTGCTTGGAAAGGGCCAAGGGCTTAAATCCCATAAGACAACGGGCTAAAGTTCCAAAATAGCTTCCTCTCTTTTGCATGACATCAACCCCCTGGTTTCATCATAAAAAATGACACTATTTGGAGATGAATAGTGACCAAATTTTCCATTCTAAAGTTGACACATGTCATCCTTCACTTCACACCTATCATCCTTCTTCTAGATCACTTCAAACCTATATGGCTTTTTTCAAACTATACAAGTGTCATGTCACAAGGGCTAGGCACAAAGTTTTGGCCAAATTTTAAAAAAATGTAGAGGTCCAGAGGAGGTGTGGTGACCAAGGAATTTTATCCAATCCTTCTGAGAGCCAAGAAGAGGACACAAGGATTTGCATGAGTACTAACACATATTTTTTGGCCACAAAGACCAAGGATGATCATGGTTCGTAGTGTTGGGTCTAAGATGTTTGCATCGCAAAGTGCCAATTAATGTGATCTAGGGCCAACATGTCCATCATAGAGAAGGGGCTGAGGGTGCGATGAGAACCACAAGAAAGAGCTAGTGGATTGATCACCACAAAAAAAACACATAACCTTCCAAATTTTACAATAAAGGCTTTAAAATATCCCTAATATGCTCAAATACCATGTATATTTTTAGAATCAGTTAGAGATACAAAATAAGAATAGTAAAATCTATGAGAGAAAATTTGACTAGATGAACAAGCTAAAGAATCAATACATATAGGAAGAGTGATTGGGCCGAGTCAAATCAGAAGTCAAACCCAACACTTAATGAGTGGTGGCCAGTTGCCTCTTGCTAAATTAGCACGAGGTGTTGAAATAGAATCGACACCTCTCTAATCAACTCCGAAATGATGACATCTTGTACATGAAGAAGTGTCAAATATGCATGGATGACTAAGTAGGCTTAATTAAGCTTAAGAGCATATAAATAAAATAAATACACTAACAATATTGACCACCAACCTGAATGTCAATAATCTCTTTGAGATCATGAGATAAATCAACTTCAACACAAACCCTTTTTGGGGGATGAGCATGAAAAAAGTGATTAGGTTCCATGCAAACCACCTTTCCAAGGGATTACACAATAGTTTACAGGAATGGCCAACAAGATAAGGTTAGAATAGAAAACCCTATCTAGACTAGGACCATGAGATTTTTCTCATCGAAGATAGTAAAGTTACATGACTATGGCTAGAAAATAAGCAAGGATGACGAAACAAACTATGGCCCATGTTTGAGGAATCCCTCAACATGGGAATGGTTGGAAGATCAAAACAAAAGTAAATCCATAGTGAGGTTTTAGATGCCGACAAGATAGACCCAATGAGGTGCCTAGGCTTTGGCAACTCACTCACGCAACATGCTTTCATGTGGAACCCTCCCCTCAAAATATACTATCAAATTATATTTTTCAAGCGAGTCACAGACACTATCAAAAACTTGCACAAATAACACAACATCAAGACTACTGGAAGTTGTACCTTGTGTAAAACCTTTAGAATAAATTTGCATGGTTATGTGTTTAGAGGTGTCATGGTTTCTCATTGCTAAAACTCCAACACTACATAAATTTTTGGGTTGAGGTTGGTTGGATTCATTAAAAAATCCTAAAATCCTACAATAAATGTGATATGACAAAGGAAGATGCAAGACTCAAATAGTTTGTATAGTGAAACAAGCAACCAAACCCTACCAGAGATCATCCACTGGACCCAAGCTTAATGTAAATCAAATATATACACTTTCTTAATGTAATATTTAATTATATTATAAAATATTCAATTTCTAATTAGACATATACTTATACATATATTCAAAAGTAAGGGAAACTTTTTTTCTACTGAGAATATTTTCTAGTGTTGATATCCTCTATTTTAAGGAATTTTTTGCAATAAATCTAAGATTTCTATTTTTAGATAATTAGAAGCATTTTATAATTTTTTATATTTTTTAACTTGACCACATAATAGCAATACTTAGATATGTGTTTTCATTATACAAGAGCTCTTAAAGGGAAATATATTTTTATTTATTATTAATTCAAAATCATTGCTCATATAGGAACATTTTATTTATTATTAATTCAAAATCATTGCTCATATAGGAACATTTTATTTATGAGATTAATTATGGTTCATATATTTGGATTTTTTTCTTTATCCTTTTTCATTTTGTTTAGTAGTTCCTTTTTTGTATTCAGAAATATAAACCACATGCATACATAAATTACACACTTTAGAAAATATTAAAGTGACATTAAATTCTTAAGTATCACAAAACATTGAAATCTAATTATCATGTTTTAAGGGTTAAGAGGCTATCAGACACACACACACACACACACATAGATATATATATATATATATATATATATATATATATATATATATATATATATATATATATATATATATATATATATATATATATATATATATATATATATATATGAACTTTTTGAGTATCAAAGGAAATGAAAATCAAGTAGACAAGAAAAAAGAAGTCTAGATTACTCCCTTGATTGGCTTCAAAATCTTCAAGGACGTCAAGGGGTAATTCAAGTGGTGTTGGAGCATAATTTTTTCTACATTTAGATGATGGTCATTGCATCTAGGGTGACCTAGATATGTGGAATGTGGTGGTTAAGTCTAGGATGACTGTGTTTTTATAGTAAATCAAACTAATAATGGAGTTGAATGGAAATTCTTTCATGTTAGGATTGGGTTGACTTCTTCTTTAGGAATCAAGTGGTTATTAGTAGAAGGGAATTTTCTTTTGATGATTATTGGGATCCAAAAAGGCTCATGTCTTGACTATAAACTTAGAAGTTTTCATTATATTGTGGTTTGCAAAAATATAAATTTAAAAAATACTAAATAATTGATGAGTGTCACCTTTTCTAGGGGCACAAATTTAAAACTATTTAATGCATTGAAAAACATAGGTAATATTGTACAACTACAAAGATGGTTACTTTGGCATGCATTTTTACTACAAAAGTTTGATCCCAAAAAAAAAAAATTATGTATATGGGGCCCAGAAGTGATATTCAAAATGTAAAAGCTTCCCAATTATTTAGAGAAATCAAAATGTTATGTTATTATTTATTTCTTTCTATGACATGTCTTCCTAATTTCATGAGACAAGAAGAACACTTATTACATTGATTTTCAAATTTAAATAGAAATTGATTAAATATTTATTTTCAAACAACTACTTTCATATTAAGAATAAATAACATCCAAATTGAGAAACCCAATTTTATAGCTTTATATATTTTCAAATATCACTATATTCTTGTGAATTTTTTAGGTTTCTAACCATCCTCAAACCATTTAATTTTGCATCTTATTGGTGTTAATAAGTACAAATATAATTTGATACCTCTTCAGTCGAGATTCAATGAGGATGGGGGGTTTCCATGAAATAAAAAATACTTAGGGTATTTTTTATAGGGCTTTGCACTCTATAAGATTTGATTTTCATCCTAGGCTCATTTTGAACCATTTAGCTTTACCAAGAGACCAAGAGATCTTTCAAAATAAAGCTTTTATCATATGTTTAGAGCCCCACTCTCCATTATCTTTTACAAGTTGTTTTCTTTTTTTTTTTTAAATTTTTTTCTATGATGTGCATTATTCAATGCTTCTTCATATTAGTGGCATGTGTAAGGTTTTGGAATTCATTAAAATAATAGATTGGGTTTTTACGTTGTTGATTGTTGTTGTTGGCTTAGTGAATATAAAATAATAAAGCGGTGCTTACACCATTGATTAATATTCCTAGTGTAGTGAATAGAAAATCCTACTCCTTGAAAAGTTGGGTGTAGTTAAAATGTTTTGTGGAACCATTCATCCACAAAGAAATACACATGCAAAATCCTCATAAGTTATAGCCCTTTGTAGTCTAGAAAGTTAATTATAGTGCCTAGTTTCTAGATTTCGTTGTATTTGTGATTTTAGCATCAACATTTCAGATCATTCTTTGTTATTCATCATCAAGATGAAAGAGATAAAGAGATTGAAAAAATGTGATCCAAAAATTTGTTTCACATTTTTTGCATCTCTTTCTCTCTTTCATCTGGATGATGGATCACAAAGAGAGATATGAAACATTGATGCTAAAAATACAAACACAATCGAATCCAAAGTTAGGCACTATAATTCTAATGGATTGTGAAAATTTGATGTTTCTCAGAGAAAGGTAATATTGTTACACAAATGACCATTTAAAATGAATGGGTGTTGACGACTTTTGAAATAGGTTCAACAAATAAAAGTAATGACATCTCAACAATTACATGACACTTGACCATGTAAGGATTCAAAGATGTCAATTAGCCAACAATTTCTAGTTGTGCCATTTGTCAAAATATATGTTGTAACTTTTTCCCAGATAATTTACATGATCCACAATGTTTCCAATAGTGTAGTAGCTACTCAATTTAATTCTTTAGCAACCAAACATTGAGGGTGAGGCAACCTCATTTAGAGATCACAAAGCATATTTGATGTAATATTATTTTATATTAATTAAAATTAAAAAATAGTGGACTTTGTAGTAGCTACTCAATTTAATTCTTCAAAAACCAAACATTGAGGGTGGGGTAGTGTCTACTTAGAGATCAAAATGCATATATGATGTAATATTAATTTATCTATTAATTAAATTAAAAAATAAATAATGAATAAATACTAAAATGTACAATTGATAAATACAAAAAAATAGTACCTACTCAATTTAATTCTTCACTAACCAAACATTAAGGGTGGCACAACATCTATTTAGAGATCATAATGCATATCTAATGTAATATTAATTTATCCATTAGTTAAATTAAAAACAAATAGGGAATAAATACTAAAATGTACAAGTCATAGATACAAAATAAAATATAGTCAAAGATGCATTTGAGTTCCTCTAGATAGACAATGACTTCTTTTAGCCCGATGAGTGTTTTGGGGAATTTGTTTTGGAGAGTAGCCTTCCTTTTTTTAAGGAAGGCTTTCCTTTATCATGAGAGGCTAGATAATTTATCAAGTTTCATCTATAGAAGAAGAAGAAAAAAGATGTATTTCCAAACCTTCCAAGCAATAAATTATATTTTATGACCTAGTGAGTAAAATCTATATAACAATGTTGATAGGTCCTTCATACTTGTATTAAGAGGAAATATATGTATCTATCTCTCTTAGTTGTACCCAATTTTGTGTGTGTTCTAATAAATTATATTTAAAGTTGTACTTGATTAATTTAATATTTATGTCTTATCTATTTTTGTGAACTTTACAATTTTCAATAACAAAGAAAATTAATACTTTGTTCAAGTTGTATTAATTTCTCTCTTGGAAAATTACCTAGTTGTTTAGCTTTAATTTTAAGGAATCTCTTCTTTTTTATCCTCCACAAGTATATAATTCCAATGAAAACCATAACAAGAGTTAACTTGTAGTATCCCCTTTTTATAGCCTTTCTAACATATTTGTAATCCTTCTTTCTTGGAGAGTGCCATCTCGAATGAAGTTTGGATAATGGCATAGGGTTCACAGGTTCAAGATGAGTCCATTGGTTTCTTTTAGTGTGATTTCAAAATTTCAAGTGATTTCAAATTTTTTTGAAGTATTCTATTTTTGAAAAGTATCAATTTTAATCAAGTTGGATCTCTAGTAATGTTGACATTATTAGAATTCACTTTCAAACTATTTTGTATCTTCTACTACTTTGGGTATAGTGCAAAAACTAGTTAAAATATTTAATATTTAAGTTGTCAAATAGTGAATTGAGAGGAAACCTATATTAATTATTTATAAAGGTGACTTTTAGGTGAGTTAGGTGCCAAAAAAGTAAATTATAACATAAAGTCACTTAGTTGATGTTGAAGGTTTATTATTAAAAATATAATTATAATAGTTGAAAACTTTCAAAAAGTGCTTATAAAAGGGAAATTAGAGGAGAAGAAACTCATTTCAAATATTTTATGATACTATATTATTTGTGAGGTTCAACTTTGTTCATCTCTTCCACCGTAGAAAAATTTTCAGGTAAAATATAAATTTGTATTGCAATGTGTGCAAGAAAATATATTTATCAAAAGATGTAGTTATAAATGTGTTGTGTTCAATATCTTTTGTCTAATATGATCCTTATAGAATGGGGTAAAATCTTCAGGTAAAATATAAATTTGTATTTCTATGTGTGCAAGCGAATATATTTATTAAAGAGGAATGTCAACTAAAGAAAATATTCACTATTGAATGAGGTTCATTTATGTTTGTGTTGTCATGCGATTTGGACTAAAGAATGCAGCAACAATTTTAGCAGGATTATGGTGAATGTTTTTAGATAATTTATTCATGAGCTTCTTGAGATCTATTTAGATGATTAAATTGTATATGATATTTTCAAAGATCACATCTAGACACTGTGAACCATGCTAGGAAAATGTAGAAACATGTAAATATCTTTAATAAACCTTAAGGAATACATGTTTGTAGTACCCTTTAGAATATTGTAGGGGCATATCATATATAAAGAAGAACTTGTAGTAGATCCAATGAAAATTACACCTATTACGAACTTACCACCTCATATACCAGATGTGAAGAAATTCTTAGATTATACTATTATGTAGAGACCTTATTAAAGATTATGGCACTAGAGCAGCACCCTTAAAAAGAATATTAATGAAGGCATTACTTAGACTAACTAGTGTCAATAGTCCTTTTAACATACTAAAATAAAGATGATAGAGGTCCCCATACTCATATTCTCAGATTGGTCAATCTCGTTTCATGTCCATGTAGATGCTTATGGAATAGCCACCCGTGTTGTGCTTGCTCAACCAAGGGGGGACAAAGACTATATGGAAGTCTTTGCCAATCACAATTGTCCCAAAATGAAAAGAATTATCCCAGCACTGAAAGAGAAGCCCTCGCCATAGTCTATGCATTACATAAGTTTTGACATTACCTCCTATCCACATCATTCACATTTTACACTGACCATAAACCTTCAATGTTCCTACTTTTAAATAAACTATTGATACAAGGTAGACTATATAGGTGGATGTTACTCTTTCAAGAATTCAACTTTACAATAGTGGTGAAGCCTTGCTGGAACAAATAGGGTCTGGATTACCTTTCAAACCAACTTATTCTGGATAACAGCAGTACCCGAATAACTACACAATGTGGTCTAACTAATTTCTACAGGAAGCTATCCACCTAAAACGAATAACCATGATAAAATAATTCTGCTGCGACAATCTCTACCATATACATTAATTGAATGGACTCTATATAGGAATTGGAGCGATGAAGTCTTTCGAAGAGTGGTATACAAGCACAAACAAGAACAGATAATTATGGAGATGCTATGGCCCCCCCCAAAAATATTCTTTGGATCATGGTGGTCTAGCATATACAAAGACACGAAGAATTATGCAAAGAACTTGGATATCTGCCAACAGAATGGAAGACCCATTATCAGAGATGAAATGTAACTCC
Organism: Chamaecyparis obtusa; assembly: GCA_027943335.1. Classification (NCBI taxonomy): domain Eukaryota; kingdom Viridiplantae; phylum Streptophyta; class Pinopsida; order Cupressales; family Cupressaceae; genus Chamaecyparis; species Chamaecyparis obtusa. The sequence continues at coordinate 113,716 of BSBK01009948.1, forward strand.
AACTTGTCTTATCTCAAGTTCCTTTTGAAAAATGGGCGATTCACTTCATATTACCTATTCAAATTGAAATTGATTTCCTCATGAAATGGGCCAAAGCACATCATTATTGGAATTGAATACCACATGAAATGGGCCAAAGGGGAGCCTACCAAGGATTGCACCGCCTAGATTTCTACCCAAATTCCTACATAATAAGATTATTAGAAGATTCAGATGCCCATTAAGCATTACTGGCCATTAAGGAAAAAATATGCGAGCATAATGATCACGATTACACATAATCGGAGCACACCTTATCACCTACAGGTCAATAATGCCCATAAGATCATCAAAACTAACTATCAAAATTGTGTGATGAAAATAGGACTGACTGGGATATCAAAATACTGTTATACCTCGCCACATATAAAAGATCTAATAAACACACAGCATTTGATCTGGTATACGGAATGGAGATCTTCTTAAAAAATTTGTCGTTCACCACGAGAAAGAGCTAGTGGATTGATCCCCACAAAAAATACACACGGAATCTTCCAAATTGTACAATAAACTCTTCAAAATATCCCTAATATGCTTTGATACGATGTAAATATCAAGAATCAATCAGAGATACTAAATTAGCACACAAAAATCTATGTGAAAAAATTTGATCAGATGAACAAACATATAGGAAGAGTGGAAGAGTCATTGGGTAGAGTCCAATAAGAAATCGAACATAATATTCAATGAGTGGTGGCGAGTTGCCTCCTTCTAAACTAGTATGAGTTATTGAAACAGAATCAACATCTCTCTAATCAAATTCTAAATGATGACATCTTGTATGAACAAGTGTTAAATATGCATAGACGATTAAGTAGGCTTAATTAAGCCTAAGTGTAGATAAATAAAATAAATACACTAACATTATTGACCACCAACCTGAATGTCAATAGTCACTTTGAGATCACGAGACAAAGAAACTTCAACAAAAACCCTTTTTTGGGGTTGAGCATGAAAAATGTGATCAGGTTCCATGCAAACCACCTTTCCAAGGGATTGGACAATAGTTTATAGGAATGGCCAACAAGACAAGGGTAGAATAGAAAAATTTATCTAGACTAGGACCATGAGATTTTTCTCATCAGAGATAGTAAAGTCACATGACTATGGCTAGAAAACAAGCAAGGATGACCAAATAAACTAGGGCCCATGTTTGAAGATTCCCTCAACATGGGGAGGGTTGGAAGATCAAAACAAAAATAAACCATTAGTGAGGTTTTGGATGCCATCAAGCTAGACCCAATGAGAGGCCTGGGATTTGGCAACCCAATCATGCAGCATGCTTTTATATGGAACCCTCCCCTAAAAATATCTTATCAAAGTGTATTTTTCAAGCCAGTCATAGACACTATCAAAAACTTGCACAGACAACACAACATCAAGAGTACTAGAAGTTGTACCTGTTATACACTAAGTTTGCACCATTGTTTCAAGCTCTCGTAGTCTTGATAACTCAGTATAACTTGGGAATCATCTCAAGGTTGTGGAACCTTTGCTAACTGAGATGAAACCTCCAAGTTCTAGGCCGGTTCCTCTTGGATTGTCACCTTAGTTTTCTCTTAACATGAAAGTAAATCTTTGAGGGGAAAGGGATAGAAGGAATGCTTGGAAAGGGAAATAACTTGAAAGCAAACTACCTACTAGGTGATGCACCGAAACTAGGGTATGAATTGCAGTATGGAGGATGAAACCAATACACAATCCTAGGTCTCAGAGATTACAACTTAGTGAATAGGCCTACATAAATATTTTATAGAAGGGTCTGCAGTAAAGGAATACTATGTAGGGAAAAGGAATTTCTCAAGACAGTAGTACTCCTAAAGAGTCAGACACAGACTATAACCTGCAAACAAACATTCATCTCTGCAATTGGGTATAGGAATGAGATAGATTGCCAGGGGTGGAAGTATACCCACAAAAGCATTCGAATCAGATCATTCATAAGCATACACATGAATTGCAGAAAGAAAGAGGAATCAAGAAAACCTAAAGGGTACTGAACATACATATACTGAATTCAATAAGAGATAATCCACACAAGAAAGCATAAGGACAAAAAGAATGCCTCAAATATCTTTAGTATCTGAATTATCAATGAAAATTACAATTGTAGAAAGCCAAAGGGGCAGAAAACATGCCGCAAATTGCTCTCTAAGAAAGAAGCTTTCCTATTTACAATTGCTGGATTCTGAGCTCAAAAGCTCCAAAAAAAGAATATATACATCACTCAACTGCACGCAGGCAGGAGTCAAAACTAACTAGGGTTACAAAAATATGCATAAAATAGTCCAACCCTAAACCAGTCGTGTCTAATCATAAATGCTTCTCTGAAAATATCCATGCCAATCCAATCTGATATGATCCGCGTATCCATCTTTGTAATGAGTCTATAAAAAATCAGACCGCCATGATCCATCTACCTCCCTATAAGTCCACTGAGCCATGAATGCTTAGAATCTGATCTCATACCCTCGAAAGGACCCAAAAATGACAGCCTAAAAGGTCTCTGCACATTCTTCCAACTGCCACCACCTCCAAAATCATAAATCTTCAGCTACCAGCACTTGCAAACATCAATGCAGAAGAAAACCCGCGAACGAGAGTCACACTGCTTGAATTTGAACGTTGGTCACATGATCGCATGAGCCCAAAAGGCTTCATGCAATCATGTGACAAGCCTTTTAGAATCTACCTCCGCTACCACATAGACGCCCGGGCTCACAAAATATCTCACCTGTACCATGTGGACCAACCGGAACCGACCACATCGACTGGACCCATGACAGAACGCCTGAAACACCAGAAGGATCCAATGGTGGTTGCATGATCGCATGGGATCGGAAGATCCCATGCGAACATGCGACCACCATAGATTTTGAATCTACGGGGTCACATGTTACCGGGCCCACTGCAAACCCCACTTACTGCTGAGAAATGGACATGTCACCGCCCAAGGACCCATGCCAAAGTTGAAAGCTTTGCTGACGATGCAAGGCTTTTCGCATGATTGCATGAGCTCAAAAGTCTTCATGAGATCATGCAACAACGTTAATTTCTTAACCGCGACTAGAGACGGTTAGTCGCATGGGTGCATGGGATCAGAAGATCCCATGCGAACATGCGACAACCAGAAGATGCTACCTGCTAGCCTCTTGGAGTTGACCACAAGACGCTGACCATGAACCACTGACGGCTAGTCACATGAGTGCATGCAATCAAGAGGCTGCATGCAAACATGCGACCAGCCACTAAAACTATCACCGCTGGTTCAAAAGACATCCGGGCCCACCATCAATCGCAGTAGCGCACCTAGAAAAATGCTGATGCCGGAGAAGTGCAAAGTGTGGAAGTGATCAAAAACATAGAGGGTTTTCAAACCAAAGGTTGAAAACATCCTGAGTTTTCAGAGCGAAGGTCGAAAACACAGAGGGTTTTCAACACTGAACATTTTGGAAAACTATGACCTGAGCATTTCCCGCAACCATTCAAACTTGAATATCTCTGAGGTTTTTGTGAATTAGGTCATGCAATCTGAACTAGGGCTTGACAATACATTGAAGAACATGGGGCTTAGATCACAAGCCATGAAACTTTGAGGATCTACTTCGCAAACAAAAAATAAGATTATGGCCAAAATTGTATGACAAGAAAATTTTGGGTAACATTTTGACGACTTCTGTGGGATGTCATCCTGCTAGACATTGGACCAATAGCCTTTGAAGCAACCCATTGGGCATGGGGTCATCTCAAGAACACAAAAACTTGATAGGGAGACAAAAATTGTGCTCGAGCACTTCTTGGAAAATAGGAAAAACTAACCTAGGAAACAGGGAAAGAAAGCAGGAAAACTAACCTATCCTAAACTAACTAGTGCAAAAGTTTGGTCAAACAAAACCATTCACTGGTTGTGAAAAGTAGCTACCCTTCCTCATCAGGGTATTTTGCATTTGACTCATGAGGATAGCTACAAGGATGTGAGGCACATAAAAATTTGGCAAATGAGGATGCACTACCTCTGCAAAAACAAGATCAAGTTCACTCACCTCAAATGGATCATATGGAGGTGTCTCAGTGAACTCTTTTTGGGCCAAGTATCTGATGGGGTAGCCTCTTGAAAGTCTAAAGGTAGGACTTTCCTTGATGGTTTCTTCTTTATCTACCTGGTTGCCCTCCATCATGGATAGCCAGGTCCACTCATCATCCACAATCAAGGGATTGTCATCTTCTTCCTTTAAACAAGCTAAGAGCTCATTACAATCAGGCTCCATATACAAGCCATCTATGATGCTTCCCAAATAATCTTTGTCAAGGCTCTGGTTATCCTCTGCACATTGGGAAGTTTCCTCCTCAAAGATGAGATCAAGCTCATGAATCAGCATATCCTCAGGATCAATCTGTTCTAGCTGCTGCAACTTCAAAGAGGTGGCTATGATCACATCTTTATCACCCTACTCATCAAAACCAGGCAGCTCATCAAACAAAGACAAGGCATCCTCCTCTATATCAACCTCTTGTTGATGGTGAACCTGCTATTCTGATTGACCTTCAACCATAGGCAATGGCATGGTCTCTTCTTCATCAGCAACAAAGAGGAGAAGCTCATCAAGCAAATCAACCAAGAGCTCAGGCTAAGCATCAACCTCTACCTCCACACTTTGCTGCTCTATTTCACCACAATCATCACTCTGCACTGATACCTCAAATTTCTTCTCCTCCTCTTCAAATGAAAGTTCATTTACCACCAGTCCTTGCTCAAACACCAGACTAGTGTCCTTGCACAGGTTTGAAATCTGACAACCAGGAGGGAGAGTCCATTGGGGTATCCACATCACCTCATCATCCCTTGATACCAAAGGGGTCTCTTGGGATAACTCACTTCTCTAGATAGGCTGCTCTTGTAGAGTGGTGGGCTTCATCTCAAGCATAGGCTCTTGAAAAGAATTTTTTGCCTTAAAACTTGGGATGTGAAACTTAGGGGGCTCAGAGGGAGACATAGAAGGCATACCTGTCTTGAAGCTTGGAAATGAAGGCTTTGTAGGCTCCACATGTATAGGTTCTTGAGATAGATGGGCCCTCTAGCTTGGAATCTTAGGCCTAGGAGCCTCTTGTTGAGCAATTTGTGATCTTAACCTTGCTGTCTCAATTTCAGCTCAACGTCTGATCTCTTCTTGAAACTCTCTTGCTTGTTGCCCATCAACAAGAGCCTCTGTCATTTGGTAAGGAGCTGTCCCTTGCTCATATTTTTGAGCCTCTATCTCCTGGTAGGGAGCTGACCCCTCTTCATAATAACCTTGAGCCTCTTGCTCTCTTTGCTCCCTGATCTCAGAAACCTGCTTGACTAAATCAAGCAACAAATTCTTTGCTTTTTTTTGCTCTTTCATGAAGTCTGAGTTCAAAGTCCATATCTGTTACATAGTCTGAGAAGGGGAGGGTGGGTGGTAAATAGGATGGGGCAACTAGCTTTGCATTTGCTATTGTGCCTCTTGTGCCCATGATCCATCTTGTCAAAGGGCCCTCTCATAACTTTGCACAAGGGCAAACTCATTTGGGGCATACTGGATATATTGATACCCTTGAGAAGTATAATAGCTTGGCGTAAAAGGAGGCTTTGGGTGGCTTTGATAAGGTTGGGAACCAACCCATTGAGCACTACTCTCATAATAGGATGGTGGGTAACCTGACTATCCATAGAAACTTGACATGTCTACTCATGTAATCAGCTGGAACTTGAATATGAAGATTGAAAACATACCAGCACTTGACCTTTGAAACTAGTAGACTTTCCAGAGTCACCAAATATGCAACAGAATGACCTCTTCTAGGTCTATAGCATGCTACCAGCATATCAGAGATAGCATACTTTGAACATGAATCTAAACTTCAGTCCCACCAGGCATGCTAGAAATGTTATACACTAAGTTTGCACCTTTTCTCAAGCTCTCTTAGTCTTGATAACTCAGTATAACTTGGGAATCATCTCCAGGTTGTGGGAACTATGCTAACTGAGATGAAACCTCCAGGTTCTAAGCTGGTTCCTCTTGGATTGTCACCTTAGTTTGCTCCTAACATGAAAGTAAAACTTTGAGGGGAAAGGGTTAGAAGGAGTGCATGAAAGGGAAATAAAAGGAAAGCAAACTACCTACTAGGTGATGCACTGAAACTAGGGTTTGGATCTTAGTATAGAGGGATGAAACCAGTGAAAGACTTAGGTCTAGTAGATCACAACTTATAGAATAGGCTTGCATAAGTATTTCATAGAAGGGTCTACAAACAAAAGAGGGTATTCAGGGAAAGAGAAAGATTCTTTCACAAACAACAAGACTCTTAGGATTAGACAACAATCTATGACCTGCAAACAAACATTCACTCCTATAACCTGGTGTAGGATTAAGACAAGACTATTAGGGGCTGAAGTATACCCACAAAACATCTAAATCAGATCAAACACAATAACACACACAATTATAGAAAGTAAGAGGAATTAGGAACCCTAAGATATCATTAAAAACATGCATACACTTTGATCCAATAAGAGATAATCCACACAAGAAAGCATAAGGACAACAAGAATGTCACAAAATACTTCGCAATATCTAAACAATCAATGAAAATTACAATTGTAGAAAGACAAAGGGCAAAAAAATTGCCGCAAATTGCTCTCTGAGAAAGAAGCTTTCCTTTTACAACTACTGGATTCTGAGCTCAAAAGCTCCAAAAAAGAATATATACATCACTCAACTGCACACAAGCAGAAGTCAAAACTAACTAGGGTTACAAAAATATGCATAAAATAGTCCAACCCTAAACCAGTCGCGTCTAATCATAAATGCTTGTCTAAAAATATCCATGCCAATCCAATCTGATATGATCTGCGTATCCATCTCTGTAATGAGTCTATAAAAAATCAGACCACCATGATCCATCTACCTCCTTGTAAGTCCACCGAGCCATGAATGCTTAGAATCTGATCTCATACCCTTGAAAGAACCCAAAAATGATAGCCTGAAAGGTCTTTGCAAATTCTTCCAACTGCCACCACCTCCAAAATCATAAATCTTCAACTACCCGCACTTGCAAACATCAATGCAGAAGAAAACCCATGAACAAGAGTCACACTACTTGAATTTGAACGTTGGTCACATGATCGCATGAGCCCAAAAGGCTTCATGTGATCATGTGACAAGCCTTTTAGAATCTACCTCCGCTGCCACATAGATGCCCGGGCCTGCAAAATATCCCACCTGTACCACGTGGACCAACTGGAACTGACCACATTGGCTGGACCCACGACAGAATGCCCAAAACACCAAAAGGATCCAATGGTGGTCGCATGATCGCATGGGATCGGAAGATCCCATGCGAACATGTGACCACCGTAGATTTTGAATCTATGGGGCCACATGTTACCGGGCCCACTGCAAACCCCACTTGCTGCTGAGAAACGGACACGTCACCACCCAAGGACCCATGCCAAATTTGAAAGCTCTGCTGACCATGCAAGGCTTGTCGCATGATCGCATGAGCTCAAAAGTCTTCATGAGATCATGCGACAACATTAATTTCTTAACCATGACCGCTGACGGTTTGTCACCATTGTAACCACAGACGGTTAGTCACATGGGTGCATGGGATCGGAATATCCCATGCGAACATGCGACCAATCAGAAGATGCTACCTGCTAACCTCTTGGAGTTGACCATAAGATGCTGATCGCAAACTGCTAACGGCTAGTCGCATGAGCGCATGTGGTCAAGAAGCCACATGTGAACATGTGACCAGTGACTAAAACTATCACCGCTGGTTCAAAAGACATCCAGGCCCACCATCAATCGCAGTAGCACACCTAGAAAAATGTTGATGCTAGACAAGTGCAAAGTGCAGAAGTGGTCAAAAATACAGAATTTTTTCAGACCGAAGGTCGAAAACATCTTGAGTTTTCAGAGGGAAGGTCGAAAACATAGAGGGTTTTCGACACTGAACATTTTGGAAAACTACGACCTGAGCATTTCCCGCAACCATTCAAACTTGAAAATCTCTGAGGGCTTTGTGATTTAGCACGTGCGATCTAAACTAGGGGTTGACAATACATCAAAGAACATGGGGCCAAGAGCACAAATCGTGGAACTTTGAGGATCTACCTCGCAGGCAAAAAATAGGATTATGCCCAAAATTGTATGACAAGGAAATTTTGGGTAACAGTACCATACCAGCTACCATATCATCTTCTCTAGAATTTGCACAAAACTTAGTGGTTAGAATTTTGCACAAATATCTCACATCATCTTGCTTGATTTTACTGATTACAATTCCTCTACCATTATAGGATGAACCTGTGTTATCAATAACTATTTTCCTCATATTCTTCTCATTTAAGGGAATAGCACCAGATTTAGATAATCCAGTTACAACATGAATTAGATCAGCAGTAATGTCTATTACTCTATCCTCTAGCCCAAATTTCCCATTATGAATTCTACTCAAAATGATCTTAGTGCATTCTTCATCATCAAACTCATATTTCAATGAATACCTAACAATCTCATTGTCTTTCAAATGTTCATAACCTTACTTCAAATACATATCATGATTGTAGATCTTCTGATACTCACTGGTAAAGTCACTGTCACTTAGGGTTTCTATCTTACATCCAAGATAACTTCTTACATTTTCCAAATGCAAAACTTCATTTGGTACGGATGATAGTGCTAACCTAGGATCATCTTCCAAGGGTTCTACTAGTTCTTTCTTTAGTCTAGGTCTCTTCTTATCTCTGACATTGTGAATTAAGGATACATCCATGATTGCTTCTAATCTCTTATATCGATTCAAAGGTCTATCAAGATAAATACCTCAAATTTGTGATTTTAGGGCTTCCGCAGATTCAGCGCTTCAATCTTTCACCAAATCACTGCAAAATGCTTCCAATCACTACTTTCTACTCTCCTAAACACTTCAATTCACTTTGATAGTCAAATAACTTTGATCATAACCTTTTATCACTTGAATCTCACTTAAGTCTGACATCGCATTCAATTCTTTTTCCACTTCTTTCAAAAAAGTTATTTCTTTCAATCCTACAAAACTTAAAACTTCTTGCGATCTTGCAAAACATAATATTTTCTTTTGTGCTCTTAACCATAGCATTATTACATCATAAACTACCTTCCATTAATTGCACAAAACTTAATTCATCATAAATCTACTTCTACTCTAATTCTAAGTTCCTAAACTACTGTAATTTACATAATTTAAGTGCTTAAAGATAGGTCAGGTAAGGATTCACTCTTACCACTTGATACTTCACCTTTCTAATTACCTTCAATGTTGAATACGTCTCCTTGATATGTGCCTTTAACAAACTTTACTTCATCTTCATTACTGCAGCAACCTTTCTGACTGTTTCCTGTACTTTCATTTCTTCTTGCATGATTTCTAGAGTTAGGGTTAGGATGATAAGTTCCATTGTTTAGTCTACAAAATCTTGTTGTATGTCCAATCTTGTTACATATCTGACAAACAATTCCATTGTTCCCATATCTCAGTCCTTGTTGATTGATCTGTGACCTATAATTTCTAGCAATATGTCCAACCTTGTTGCATCTATAACATACTACTCCATTTCTTCTATTCATATCTTTAGTAGGTCTCTTATCTGCATTGTTAGTATTGCTAAACATTCTACTACCATAATTATTCTCAATAACTTTAGGTCTTCTACATTCAATAGCTCTATGTCCAAAACCATGACAATTATAACAATAACCATTAATAAGTTTAAATTGTTTACCTGTGCAATCTTTCTTCATGTGACCAATACTATTACAACCAAAACATCTACCTTTGAATTCTCTTTGCATACCTTTGGGTGATCCTTCTTGCTTCGGTGATTCTTCTACTTTAGGTGCATCTTCAGATTTGTTGATCTCATCTGACTTCCTTTTATCAATGCTTTTAGATACTTTCAGATCTGGTTCTTTTCTTTCATCATTTTTTCTAAATATGTTAAATCCAAGTCTAGTCTTATCATAGGATGGTTTCCCAAAAGATACTTGTTCATCAATCTTCTCACTATTTGAATATAGCCTTTCAAGTTGTTTGGATTGAGTCAATTCACCTTTCACAATCTTATTGTATTTCTCAAGTTATGCATGCTGCATATTTACTTTCTCAAATTCAGATGTTACTTTGTCAAGTTTAGATCTTAATTCTTCATTTTCAATCTTCAATCTTTCATTCTCAAATCTCAGATTTGCTTCATTTTTGTCATTTCTATCTTTCAAACTAAACTTCAAATTTGCTATCTTCAATTCATGCTTAAGGATCACATTTTCTTTTTCTAAATTGTCATCACAACCTTCAATAAGAACTTTGGATTCCTTTTCAGATTTCAGATCTTCTATCTTGTTTTCCAATTTCTCAATAAGGTTCTTTGCATCATCATATTTCCTTTTCAGAGTGTTTCTTTCATTAGTAAGCATATCAATTTGTTCAAGAGCTTCTTCAAGATTCTTCTGTAGCTTATCCATATCCATAGAGATCTTACTCAAGCTGCTAGGCTTTCCTTGAATGATTCTTCTCCAAGTAACTAAGCTCTGATACCAATTGTTAGAAATAGGGAATACTGAGACAGGGGGGTGAATCAGTATTCTAAAAACTTTATCTTTTGCCCAATTATGGATATAACAGATTATCTTCACACATGCATAATATAAGAAGCTAAATAACATGCATAGCAATAACATTAAAGAACTCATAACACATTATTTGTTCTTGAGGAAACCCTAGCCAAGGGAAAACCCCGGTGGGGATGGCACCCACAAAGATCTACTAATCAAAAGTATCTTATTAAGGATGTTGACCTTGTTAGGAGCCTATTACAATCATATAGTGTATTAGTCTTGATTAAGGCACTATAGGCCTTGTTAGAAGCCTCAACCCTATTAGGAGTTGTCAATACAAAATCTGATTACCAGATGAGCCCACTGCCCAAACAAGTAATATACAATGTATACAAAATACATCAAGGTACATAACCTTATTCTTCTTGTATCAATATTCCTTTTCTACTCTTATCTTCACATCATCATTATTACATTCACTTTTCAATTACATACATTACATCACTGTTTCTCATCGCTTTATTTCTTTACAATTACAATTGCATATATACAAGTTACTAAGGCTAATAACTTTACATGGTCGGCTTCCATATATCTTTAACTAAGAGTTAAAATCTAGGATGTCATCCCTTTATATTTTTAAGTCATTATTTTGATAAACAAAATAATCCCTTAACTCTTTACCAATTCTGCCTTCATATTCTGTCATGTCGGCTTCACACTATCTTTGGTAAAACTATCATAACTAATTCCATACATGCCATACTAACTTGCACTCTGAGATGAGTTATCATTAGCCATCATAGAGTCTATGTTCAAGTGTGCAAGCATTGAACTTACTCCAGTGAACGTCGCAAAACAAAACTGTGTCCTGGTACACTGTGAAAACACTGTCTCACACTTAGACAAATTTGTGATGCGCTCTTCCATACTTGCTCTCTGACTTATGCGATCTTCATGAGGATCATATGTTTCCATAATGACAACATCTATGTACTCACTTCAGCCAAATTCCCAACACCTCTATTTTAAGAAATTTTGAGTAACAAATCTAAGATTTCTATTTTTAGAGCTCTTAAAGGGAATTATCTTTTTATTCATTATTAATTCAAAATCATTTCTCATAGAGGAACATTTTATTTATGATATTAATTATGGTTCATATATTTGGATTTTTTTCTTCATCCTTTTTAATTTTTTTTAGTAGTTCCTTTTCTTTATTTGGAAATGCAAACCACATGCATACATAAATTACACACTTTATAAAATATTAAAGTGACATTCAATTCTTAAGTTTCACAAAAAAATTGAATCCAATTATCATGTATTAAGCATTAAGAGGCTATCAGTCAAATGTAACTAAGGACTTTTTAATTATCAAAGGAAATGAAAATCAAGTAGACAAGAAAAAAGAAGTTTATATTACTCCCTTGGTTGGCTTCACCAACTTAATTGAATTCAAGGGGTAAATCAAGTGGTGTTGGAGCATGATTTTTTCTACATGTAGATGATGGTCATTGCATCTAGGGTGACCTTCTAGACATGTGGAGAATGGTAGTTAAGTCTAGGATTACTTTCTTTTTATAGTTCATCAAACTAATAATGGAGTTGAATGGAAATGCTTCCATGTTAGGATTGAATTGACTTCTTCTTTAGGAATCTAATGGTTAGTAGTAGAAGGCAATTTTATTTTGATGATTATCGAGATCCAAAAAGGCTCATATCTTGACTATAAACATAGAAATTTTCATTATATTATGGTTTGCAAAAATATAAATTTAGAAATACCAAATAATTGACAAGTGTCACCTTTTCTAGGGGCACAATTGCTTCACCATTCATAAAAATTTAAAACTATTTAATGCATTGAAAAACAATAGTGGGCTACATTTTTTTAGACATGCTGATTTTTGCTAAAATAACACATTTTTAATAAAATATGACGATTTAAGCCTTGACAGGTTCCATTTGAAGAAATTAATAACTAATGGTTATCTCAAAGCCTCTTAGATAAAAAAAAAACATGGATATAACATCTATACTCCTCATTCATACCTATAATGGAGTCTCCTTCGCACCTATTAAAATGCTGACAAAAAATTACTTCGAATTTATCTTTTGGAAAATCAATTGAATCCATTTGAAAAACCTATCTATGTAGTAAGGTACTACTAAGAAAAATATTTTCAATGATTATAATGTTAATATATATTAAGTTTATTATGCCTTTGTATTTTTGGTTTTACTAAACATAGATATTTCACCATATGTCTACCTCTATGTTTGAAGCTTATAGAAAAATAGTACATGAGAGAAAAAAATAAAGTCTCAAAAATATCTATGCCCTAGGTATTGAAGTTATCTTTCTATAAAAAATAAAATAAAAATGAAATTGGACAAATACACGAGAAGTTATTGTAGACACCTGAAATCCTTAGAAAATAAAAGTTTTTTTTTTCTGAAAACTCCTAACAACATCACTATTTACTAATTAATTATTTATTTAATTAATTAATATATTTTTCTGTCATTCAATCCCTTTATTTTAATTAAACATCTCTAATTAAAAGATCCCTCCCCAAAGCATTTAAATCAAATTTATATGATTTTCCTCTATTTATTGAATCAATATTCAATAAATGATGTCACAATCCCTACTTAAATTTTAGATTTATTTAAAGCCTAAAACCCTAAGAATCTTCTAGCTTTTCCTAAACCCTTCCAATCTTTCCTAAACTTCCCTAATCCTTCCCTAAACCCATTTAGGAGATGTTTCCTACATTTCCTAAGCTAATCCAAGTCTCCTTGACTTTTTAGTCAAACCCTTCCCTTGATGAGGCTTACACACTCATTTAAAGCCTTCCACACTCTTTAAGGCTTCTTATAGCCTCCTAAAGAGACCCGTGTCTCTTCTTCCACACTATTTCCCTTGCACACTTCCCTAGTGTTGCTCACACATGTGTGAGCAACCCTCACCCAAGCTAAACCTTACCATACCCCAAACCTTACCTCTTACTCTACCCCAAACCCTGACTCTAACTCTAACTCATCCTCCTAACCCAAGCCCTTCCCAAATCCTATAAATAATCCTCCTTCCAAGAGTAAACTATTAGCTTAGTTTTTATCTTCAATGCATTGTTATCATGCTCATTTACTTCTAGACTTAGCATAGATCAATCATAATTGTTATATTTCTTTATTTCTTCAAGCTTTCTAACAAATCTTAGCTTAGCATAATGGATGAATCTTAGTTTCATTTATTGTTTTTCATAGCTTCTTGCATCATATCACCTTCTATTTTTTTAAAAACAATCTTAGTATAAGCATCATGTAGCTTAATCTTCATCTCAGCTTCATTTTGGTTCCTTGGGCTCTAGGGAAAAATTGGGTCTTCTATACCTAATTTTGTGCCATTATAGAGTATCCATGGTCTTGGAATGATCCCAATCCCCCCTAATCATCATTAGGGATATTCTCCATGCGAATAGAGAGCACACCCACATCCCTAAAGTGAGAACAAATCAAATGGTGACAAGGTGATCCCATTTCAGTTCTATCTGAGTGTCTTTGCATTCTTTTTTCTATTTAAGCTTACGAATATGTTGTTAGATTCATGTTCACTAATTTTTGAATGTCTAATCCTATTCCTAACAAGTTAACTTTGCACTGATCACATTTTGGCATGCCTAATGGGACCCTACACACCTTCAAACTCTATTTTTTAGGGTTTTCTAAGGAAAAAACTCATCCTATGCTATGTTAATAATCATATGAGAAAACTCCATAGGATACTTTCTTGTACAATTTAGGACCTTGATTTGTACTAGGACCACCCACAACTCGCATGGGAGCTTTTTGGCCCATTTTGACTTGTTTTTTATCCACTGGTCCTATTTGATCATACTACAGAGCATCCTTACTTGTACTAGACCTACCCAATACTTGTATGAATAAGTACCTTAGTATACCCTTCCCTATTTACTCATATGGGAAACAAGGGGGTCTTGTAAGGCCTTAGGCCAAGGAAAAGTTGTTTTTTTGGGGTTTCTAGGGGTTTTTAGGCCCTCTTGACTACTTGTTTCAGGTTTTTAACACCATCCTCTATAGGTACCCTTAGAAGGCATCAAAATCACTAAAACACCTAGTTCCCTAAGGCTCATTAACTTTTTTTATCAATTAGGAACCTCAAAGATTTCATTTGGTTGCTTAAAACAAGCACTAAACACACTCTTGAGTGCATTAAAATCAAAGAATCTACAAATCTTTCCTACTTGTTCCTAATCAGTCCTAATCAACTTAAAACCTTCCTAAATTGGTCCTAAAATCAATAAAATTCATCCCTAAAGTCTTTCAATTTTCTAAAATGAACTTCAATCATGCAAATCTAGGACTTTAGAATGCATTCATGCAAAGTAGGAACATTTCTTGTTTTGGGTGCTTAAAAAGAACTTCAAATTTGCACTTCAAAGCTAACAGGTTTCAAACCAATCCTAAATCAATTCAAATGGTCCTAAACCAAACTTAATACATCAATCAAAGCTAAAAATAACTTCATTTGCAAATGTTTCAAAGTTCTGTTAACAACTCATGCAAACTAGGAAGAAAATCAACCAAATCATTGCTAGTTTTTCCTAAACGGTTCCTAAACATTCCTAAAGGATCCTAAAATTTCCCAATTCAGTCCTAAGGATTTGATATTGATGAAAAAAAACTTCATTTTTCAAAATCTTGAATTATTTCCAAGTTTCATGCATCAAATCAATCTAGGAACATCTCTTTTAGGGCATAAAAACTAAATTCTAGAGCACCAATCTTGAATGTCTCTAAAGAAAATCAAAGTTCAAAAAACTCATGTTTCTTTGAATCAAAAATCACAAATCTTGAATGTCCTAATTCAAAATAAAATCATTTCATTTTCTCAAAAATCAGGATCCTAAAAGAAAAACACTCAATCTTGAATGCAAAGGCTAAAAGTCTTGCAAGAACTTTCAAAAGCTTTCAAAGAAATGAACAAATCAAAACTTAATCACATGTGTTTGCAAGCATTCATTTCAAAATCACTTAAGATCAAATTTGGAAAAGAACTCTTTTTGATGTGTATCTAGGAGTTCCAATTCTGCAAATCCTCTTAAATCTAAGTGATTTAAAACACTTGAACTCAAACAAGTTAACTTGTTTTACTTCTAGCAAAGCCCGTCCAAAGAGAAAAGCACTTCCTCTTTGGAGAATGACTTCAAACTGGTACTTCCCCGGATGGTATAGAAATAAAGCATTGAGAAAACTCTTGCTTACATCCCCTCAAGCTTAGGTGATGCATGTTGATGGTAGCCCAAGGTAGGTGAATATCCCTACTATTTTGTCATGGTCAACTAGGCTCTTAAATGAGTCACACACATACAAACTGATTGGGAGGACACCATGGATCAACTACAAACTTGATAAAAGAGAATCTACCCGATCTACTCCTAAAGTTATCCAAATATTTGTGCAAGGACCAATCCAAGTGGTTTCCTGAATCACCTTAAGACACTCACCATCTATATTCCTTTTTGGGTATCAAGTTGTGGGAAAAGATTTTGATAGTAACCAGTCTCCTAGGTAGTTCTGCTTGATGTGTTTTTTGAAGTTTCAAACTCAGTGCAAAACATATGTTAAACAAACACAAAGAAAAGAGTTCTACAAATCAAAATTCTTTTCCATATCAAAATTAAATCTAGAATTCATCCAAAAGCTTGTATAATCTTGTCATCCTAGTCTCCCAAATCATGGTTTTCCAATCATCTTGCATCTAGTCTTGTCCTCCCATCCTAGGATAGCAAAGTCATCTTGGTCATTCCCCATCCCCTTCTATCTTCCTCTGGAGTCAGTCTTTCCTTCAAATCTTAAATCCAAATCCAAATCCCAATCTAAATTCCTTGGTCATCCTAGTCCAAAGCCTTAGTCTTCCAATCCATCTTCATCCTTCATCCAACTCATCCACAAGTTAGCATGTCTCAAAACCATTATGATGAGTTTGGTTATTATGTCTCTCCTCTCAAACCTTCCTATTTCAATGATGATGAAATTCTTGTTGATCATGATGAGCACTTTGAAAACCTTAGATATATTGTTCCAAGCATCCTCCAAAAACCAATCATTCCTTCATCCTATTCCAATGATGATAAAAGCCTTGTAGATCATGATAAATACTTTCAAAATCCTAGAAAGCTTTCTCCAAACACCTTCCACTATCCACTCATTCCTCCAAATAGTCCCATCATGCCTTCACGCATGTCCACTAGCACTCCCTTTCATGTCCTTGGCAAGGGAAATCCATTATCCTATCCATCCACAACTTCCTCCTATCTTAAGCCTACATATCCTCTATATGCATCCTTCAATTCCCATCAGGGTTTTTACCTATTTGGGTTTCCTCGTAACCAAAATATTGGTGTTGTGTTCAAGTGTTATTTCATTATGTTTATGCTTTAAGTTTAAGTATACTTAATTGGATAAAGAATTGAAACTTGTAGATAACTAATTCACCCCCCCCCCCCCTCTTAGTTATCTCTTGGGACTATTCCTAACAATTGGTATCAAACCTGAGTGCCTTGGAGAGAAAGTTTAATAGCTTGAGGTTGATTAGATGACATTCTTTAGAAAATAAAGTCCTAAGTTTGATGGAGAGAACTATCTTGATTGGAAGAACAAAATGATGACATATTTACAATGCATTTCCTTTGAAGTTTTTGAAGTGGCTATCACATTATTTAAGATCTCCTCCCTTGAAGATCTTGCAAAAGAAGATGCTACTAGCACACACAAGGATTTTTTTTATGAGAATGCAATAGCCAAAGAAGCCCTTATCAACACCTTGTCTAATAATGAATTCTCAGAGATAAAGAAAGTAGACACAACATACAAAATATGGAAGCACCTAGAAGACATGTTTGAAGGAGATTTACAAGAAAAGAATGCACACAGAAAGACATGGAAGAAAAGATACAATGCATTAGAAATGATACTTGAAGAAGACATCAGAGCTTACAACCAAAGGATTAATGAAGCAATTGTTGGAATCAGGAACAATGGTGGAGAGATCTTAGAAGAAGACATTATGGACAAATTGATGACTACTCTTACAGTAGAATATGATAACAAGATCAACATCCTTGATGAGACCATGCATCTTACATCAAATTTCAAAAGAGAGACCTTGATCAGCAAAATTTCAGCTTTTGAGATTTCAAAACTGAAGACAGAGACTAAAAGTGAGACAACCTTCAAAGCATCAGTCCATGGTAAGAAATCTATGAACACTTCTGGTAATTTTGATGATGATGATGATGAAGAAAAATCACTAGATGATTTCATTTCTATGATTTATAAAAGAGAAAAGAGAGGAAAAGGAAAATATGAAGGTCATTTTCCATTCAAATGCTTTTCATGTAATAAGATTGGTCACTTTTCATCCAAGTGTCCTTCAAGAGTTAAAAAGTTCCAAAATAACTACAAACCTAAGTATACAAAGGAATGTTACTATGCTGGACACGGAGTATCAGATGATGATTCAACTGAAGATGAAATTGGATTCATTGCTCTTATGGAGAAGATGCATGATGAGATGGATCATGAAGATGAGAGCAAGGAATGAGAGCTAGCACTAATTTCACAAGAAGACATAACAACTGATTAGATTATAGATAGCGGTTGCTCACATCACATGATAGGTGATAAGGATAGATTTGTTCATCTAGACAAATACAAAGGTGGTATGCTTAGATTTGGAGACAACACTCCTAAACTTATCATTGGTAGAGGAGCTATCATATTGGATGGGAAGAACAATACTGATGATGTTCTTTATGTAGATAGTTTGAAGCATAACCTTCTTAGTGTTGGGTAGTTGCTTGAAAAAGGTTACTAGTTGGAGTTCAAAGACAACAATTGCATCATTAACAAAAAAAGATGGTGTAATGATTGCATCAAGTTCAAAGACTAATGGGAATGTTTTTCAACTTAATTTAGAAGTAAGTTGTTTTGTTGCTAAAGTAGATGACAGTTGGCTATGGCATAAAAGACTATGTCATATAAATTTTGATAACATAGTAAAGATAAGTAATGTTAAGGCAGTAAGAGATCTACCTAGCATAGAAAAGTTAGTTGATACTATTTGTAGGGAATGTGTAATGGGAAAGCATGTGATAAATTCATTCAAGAGAAAGCACAATTCAACAGACAACAAGTTGGATCTGATTCATATAGACCTATGTGCACCTACTCAAACAAGATCATAATATGGTGAAAGGTATTTCATTTTGTTTGTTGATGATTATTCCAGAATGATGTGGGTTTCATTCTTGAAAGATAAGTCAGAAACATTTGAGAAGTTCAAAATATTCAAGGCTAAAGTTGAGAATGGATCTGGAAGGAAGATAAAATGCCTAAGATCAGATAGAGGAGGAGAATTCACCTTTGACAAATTCTATGAGTAGTGTGAAGAACATGGCATAAAGAGATAGTTAAGTGCACCTAGAACCCCTCAGTAGAATGGGATTGCAGAGAGAAGGAATATGATCATCCTTGACACAACGTGCACCATCATGAGTGAAGGAAAAGTTGCACACACCTATTGGAGAGATGTGGTCAATATAGTAGTCTATACCATCAATAGAATACAATTAAGGCCTGGTGCAAACAATACATCTTATGAGCTATGGTTCGGTAATATTCCCAGAGTGAAATACTTCAAAATCTTTGGAACAAAGTGCTACATCAAGAGGGATGAAGTAATAGGAAAGTTTGATGCAAGAAGAGATGAAGGTATTTTCCTTGGTTACTCTACTAAAAGAAAATCATATAGATGTTCAACTTGAGATTGAAAAAGATTATTGAAAGTGCTCATGTTAAGACTGATTAAAAGTTTATGGTTCAAGAAAGATATCATGATTATGCACCCATGATTGAAGAAGAACCCATCCCTTCCACTGGTGAGATAGTTGTAGAAGAGATGTTTGACAACATTGATGTATTATTCAATGACCCTGAAACAAGTGAAGAAGAAACTCCAAAGGTAGATGAGATAGTATCACCTAATGTTCCAAAGTTTACATCTAGATACCATTCTAAAGACAACATCATTGGTGATCAGAGCAGAAAAGTCACAATAAGGTCAAAAGCAAAGTGTTCAGCAAGCAATGAGGAGGTATGTTTACTATCTCAGATTGAACCATTAAGTGTTGAAGATGCATGTAATGATTCTGATTGGCATGATGCTATGAAAGAAGAACTAGATCAGATCATCAAGAATGATACTTGGGAACTGGTCCTAAGACCTAGTGATAAGAATGTGATTGGAACCAAATGGATATTCAGAAACAAGATGAGTGAAGATGGTACAATTGTAAGGAATAAAGAAAGATTAGTAAGTAAAGGATATGCACAAAGAGAAGGTATTGATTATTTAGATACATTTGTACCAGTGAGCATATTAGAAGCTATTAAGTTGTTTCTAGCTTTTGCAACTATGAGCAAGGCTATCTGTATCTATTTTGAAAGGCTAAGACAAGCAAACATTAAGTTTTAATCTAACATTATATCAATTCAAAACAAAAACATCTAAGCTAAGTCACCTCAGATAGAGCTTAAACAGGTGCACCCAAGCACTATTTGATTTGCTCTCGCTTAAGGGATGTGGGTGTGCTTTCTAAGCACTTGGAGCATATTCTAATGCATGCTAAGATGGATTGAGATTCATGAACACCCCAAAAATGGCACAATATTGGGTAGAACACCCAAAATTGCCCCTAAGGCTTCAAGAAATCAAGATTTATGCAACTAGTATGATTAAGTAGATTTTAGAACCCAAAATAGATGTGAGAATGATGCATAAACAAGAATTAAACTAAGTTAATCCATTAGTTCTATGCTAAGATGTGAGCTAAAAATGCTTGAAAATGATTAAAACTAACAATTAGTATGAAAGCTAAATGATTTAGAGCTATTCTAGCATTACAACATTGCTTGAAATAAAAGGTGAATGGGTATTTTTCTCTTGGAAATGAGGAGTATTTATAGGCTTTAGGAAGGAGGAATGAGTGGCTAGGATCAAAATCCTTAAGAGGGGCCAAGATTCTTACAAAGGGGAGCACATGGATTGTTCTAGTTCAGGGCCACCTCCTTGTGACAAGTGTCATAAGGGCATTGGGTTGAAAGATGGGAGGGATGTGCACAATTTGGAAAATGTGCCTAAGGTCAAAGGGTGTAAGAAAGGGGTGAGGGGCTTCTTAAATGCATCATAAATGCATGTAAGAGGGATAAGGAGGCTTTAAATGCATTTAATGCATGTAAGAGAAGTTTCTAGAAGTTTGTTAACTTTGGGTTAAGCTTAGGAGTTGGCTAACCTTGTTTAGGGAATGTGACAAGGTTAGGGGGGGATTAGGATTAGGATTAGGATTAGGGGGACAAGGATAAAGACTTTCTAGAAGGGTCTAGAACTTCCTTAGAATAAATATGGATTTTAGGAAATAAATAAAGATGTATTTATTTCCATGGTTTAGGTTTGAGAATATTTATTAAAAATGAATTTAATAAATATGAGGATTAAATATTTAATCTTAATTAAATATTTTGAGTTGGGATTAGGGTTAGGAAATGATGGGATTAGTCTTTAATCGAAATTAAAGAAAGATTAGAAGATTCTAGAAGAGGTTAGTGGTCTTAAAGAAATTGGTCAAGTTTTGGGCAAAAAATAAATAAATTATTTATTTTGGGATTTTTGGTCAATTTATTAATTAAATAATTAATAAACAAGGAGATAATGTTTAAATAAGATTTAAACATTTTTGGGAGGGATTCCTTAATTAAATATTTTTAATTAAGGTAAAGGGATTTAATGACATAAAAATAAATAAATAATTAATTAACGAATGATGATGTCATCAGGGATTTTTCAAAAAATAAAAATACTTTATTTTCTAAAGGATTTTAGGTGTCTACATTTTTCCCCTCTTTGATGCGATGCCGCAAGAGGCATGGCATCAAAGACAAGAAAATAAGATGCCCAAGGCTAAAATTTAGAGGAATGATGGGTTGTGCCCCCTCGAGAAAATAACGCAAGGAGTAAACGTTGTGGAATTTTCTCGAAAGGAAACAGAGAAGGAAGGATTGAGGAAGCAGGGGAGATAAATAATCAAGCTTCCAAGAGCAAAGATGGGTGAATGCAAGATGAGATGGAATGCAAAATGTAGGATGCATCTATATGAGGATGCAAGATTAATCTATATGATGCAAGATGCAGGGGATTTGGGGAAGCTCCAAGTGTAAATGTGGAGAGCACAACCTAGTTTAATATAGCAATGCGAGAGACTTGCCAAGGATACTGAGATCACGAGGCCTTGTCACCAACGTTGCATAGGACTGACACTAAAGAGACATGCAGGGTTGCCCCAGCATCACACATGAAACCCGAAGGAGGCATGGGGGAAATGATGCTGAAGAAATCACAAACACATGACTAACTCACAGGCAGAAGCAAAAAAGCAAAAGACCTTGCCCCAGATTATCCTCATTCATAGCGCACCATGATATAAAGGATCATGGCGACTTTAAGTAGAGAACAATGAGAAGCCAGAAAAGATTAACAAGGTCCAAAGGACAAAATCCAAGACCAAAATGAGAACTCCAAAAGGACATCCTTTGCCAAGGAGAGAGATTTGATGTGATGGATTGAGGGATGATGGGAAGATTGGTCTGAACGTGTGGAAGGATACATCGACACGAATTAGGTGTGCTTGGTGGAAGATTAGGTCTGACAAAAGGAAGGATACATCCTCAAGGACCCACTGATTGATGAGAGAATGAGTGTTGTTGGTCACTGGGCAAATGATGAAGTCAAAGAATAATCACTGGGATCAAGAATAGTCAACAAGTGATGTTGTTGAAGTACAAGGCTGGGTAGGACAAGATGTTCTAATCAAATTTTGTTGCATGACTGACAAGGTTATGTACAACAAGGTGGGATGATATGTACAATAGATGGGAAAAGATATACAACGGATATGGACAGAAGCTTAGGATTGGGGATAGGAAGATCTCACTATACAGGATATACAGAAAGGATCACACTATACAGGATATACAGGAGATGGTACAAGATATGTGCAAGATAGGGTACAAGATATGGTATAGGTGGGATTGTGGATTTGCTTGAGGATTATGAAAAGAGGAATGTGGGGGGATGGTGGATGGGGATGGGGATGGTAGAAAAATGACTGAGATGGTGGGATGGGGGGGATGGGAGTTTGATAGATAATGACTTAGTCCACTATGTATGGCTCCTTTTTGCAAGGTTTTCATGAACATACTTGTCCAAGGTGTTTGAATTGCCAAGTTTTCACCTTTGGATGATTATTTTCTTTTCTTTTTTGCTTTTTTTATTTTTTTGTATTTTTCTACTTTTTCCAATTTTTATGGATTTTTTGAATATGTAGATCTGGTTTAGGCATAGAACCTCTTCAAATGTATGATGTTGATTGGATCATTCAAAAGCTCACCTTCTAGTGTAGATAACTTATAAGCTCCAGAGCCGAAGCATGTTGTGATAATATAAGGTCCCAACCAAGTAGGTTCAAACTTGCCTTTCTTTTCTCTATTTGCTTGGACTTTCTGATTTTCTTTGAGAACCATGTCACTGACCTGGAACTGTCTAGGATGGACCTTCTTGTTATAACTCCTTTTGAGTTGATTCTGGTATGCAACCAGGTGATCATAGGCTTGTTGTCTCTTTTCATCTAATAGGTCTAGCTATGTGAGACGGGCCACACGATAGTCTCCATCAATGGTGTAGTTCTTCATGGAGACTCGCAATGATGGGAGCTCAACCTCGATCAGTAGAATGACTTCAACACCATATATAAAAAGTACGGTAGGCCCAAAGGGCAGGATTGATTTGGAGGTGCCAGTCATGACCAGAATCATTGACAACCTTCTTGAGGATTTTCAAGATAATTTTGTTGGTTGCCTCAGCTTGGCCATTTCCTTGAGGGAAATATGGATTGGAGAAATAGTGATGGATGTGGAGTCTGGCACATAGATCATCCACATGCTAGTTTTCAAAAGGTGTGCCATGGTCTGTGAAGATGGTAGATGGTATGCCAAAGTGACAAATGATGTGGTAAAGGATGAACTTGGATATTTGAATGCCAGTAGTTAGGGTGAGTGGAATCACTTCAACCCATTTGGTGAAGTACTCTGTGGCAGTTATTATGTACTTATGTCCATCCAAGGAAAGGGGAGTGATTAAGCCGACAAGGTCAAAGCCCCAAGATGAAAATGGCCAAGGTGGTGCAATGGGTTGCAAGTCTTGTGTTGGTGCATGAATCAAATTTGCATGCTGCTGACATGGTAAACATTTTCTGACAAACTCACAAGCATCATGTTCCATGGTTGGCCAATAATACCCAACTCGAAGCAACTACTTAGCTAGAACCATGCCACTCATGTGGGCACCACAAATTCTAGCGTGGACCTCTTGTAAAGCTAGGATGGCCTCATTTGAATCTAAACCCCTAGAGAGGATATTGTGATACCCTCGATGATAAAGGGTGTTGGCTACAAGAGTGTAGCAGGAAGCCATGTGAATAAGGTTTTGGCGTTGGTTATTGGTGAGATGGGGAGATATGATACCATTCTTTAGATATGCATGGATGTCATGGTACCACGGGGACTGAGGACCAACCAAGACACACACCATTTCTGCATCAATGTTCTCATAAGCTGGTGTATGTAGCTACTCAACTAGGAATTCATACTGTGATGCGTCATGTGGGATTTCTAACAAAGATCCAATAGTTGCCATTGCATTTTCTGCTTTGTTCTGAAGTCTAGGTATCTGTGTGAATTGTAGATTTAGGAAATGCTCTTTCAATCTATCCACTAGTTCTTTGTAGGGTAGCAACTTGTCATCCTTCATCTAATATTCATCTAGGACTTGCTTGATAATCAACTGTGAATCTCCAAACACTTGTAGTTCTATGATATTCCACTGAATGGCTATTTTGAGACTTGAGATGAGTGCCTCATATTTTGCAATGTTATTGGTACATGAAAATCCCAACTTGAATGACTTTGGGATGTAGTTACCTTGAGGTGTGACAAATAGGATTCCTGCCCCTAATCCATGTAATGTGTAGGAGCCATCAAAGTATAGCTTCCACATGGGTTGTTCTTTGATCATACATAAGTGTTCATTAGGGAATTCCATAATTAGGGGATAAGCATCCACCAGTGCTGCCTCTGCTAGCTAATCGGCAATGACTTTCCCTTTGATTGCTTTCTGATCTATGTATTGGATATCAAACTCGCTAAGTAACATGACCCATTTTGCCATACGGCCTGTGAGAGTTGTCCTTGATAATAGATATTTGAGGGGATCTACTTTTAAAATGAGCCTGATTGTGTGACTGAGCATGTAGTGTCTAAGCTTTTGAGTGGCAAAGACCACTGCGAGGCATGCTTTTTCCATAGGTGAGTAATTAAGCTCATAGCCGATGAGAGTTTGACTAATGTAGTAGATGGCTCTCTCTTTGTTTTCATCATCATGCTGAGCTAAGAGTGCCCCCAGTGCTGTAGTGGTTGTCGAGATGTAGAGTATGAGAGGGCATCCTAGAACTGGTGGTACTAGGATTGGAGAGTTGGCTAGATACTCCTTGAGTTTATCAAAGCTTCTCTGACATATGGGATCCCATTTGAAGCTTGTGTCTTTGCATAAGAGATGCGTAAAAGGTTGGCACTTGTCTGCTAGTTGAGAAATGAACCAATGCACTGATTGAAGCTTTCCTTGTAGGCTTCTGAGCTGTTTGAGTGTTCTTGGTGGAGGCATTTATGTTATTGCCTTGACCTTCTTGGGGTCGATCTCTATGCCTCATCGTGATACTATGAAACCTAGAAGCTTTCCAGATGTAACACCAAAGACACATTTCTTTGGATTGAGCTTTAACCCATAGTGTTGCAGGTGATCAAACACACTCTCAAGAATGTCAAGGTGTTCATGGCGTGTCTTTGATTTTGCAAGAATATCATCCACATAGTCTTCTAAGATCTTGTGGATCATGTCATGGAAGATTTCTATCATTGCTCTCTGATATGTGGCTCCCACATTCTTTAGCCCAAATGGAATCATGTTGTAGTAGAAGGTACCCCATGGAGTTGTGAATGTTGTTTTATGTTGATCTACTTCTGCTATATGAATCTAATTGTAGCCTGAAAAGCCATCCATTATTGACAGCATTTCATGACTTGCTGTAAGATCTACAATCATGTCTATATTTGGTAGTGGGAAATCATCTTTAGGACATGCCTTGTTCAGGTCCCTAAAATCTATGCATATTCTAATGTCACCTAAAGGCTTTGTGATAAGCACCATGTTAGAGATCCAATCAAGGTAATCTATAGCTCTGATAATCTTGGCTTGGAGGAGTTTTTCAAGCTCTGCTTTGACTAATAAGGCAACTTTTGGATGCATTTTTCTTAGCTTCTACTTTACTGGCTTGACATTAGGATCCACTACTAGATGATGGACCACAAGATTAGGATCAAGCCCAGGCATGTGTGCATATGACCATGCAAAATTTATGATTGATTCTCTAAGGAGCGCAATCAAAGCCATTTCTTCACCTTCTGTCATGTTGGCTGAAATGTAGGTGATCCTTGGACATTCCTCTATACCCAAGTTGACTGGCTTGGTTTCTTCTATGATGATAGGTGACTACTTTGGTCTATAATCCTGGATGGGAGGAAGAGGCAAGTCTTCATCTTCTAGCACTTGAATTGCCAAGTTTTCACTAGAAGATACACTCTTTATTTTTACTATTTTGGAATCAGAATGTGCCCCAGAAGAGTTTTCACATAAAGACTCATGTTTTACTTTTTCTATTTCTCTTTTGTAGCTAAAGCTTGCCTCCTCCCCAAAGTATCCTTCTGGGTCAAGCTTATAGATGTGAGTTGACTCTGAATTGTGAATTGATTGTGGGCCTGATGCCCCCATGAATTCTAGGAGTGCTTCCATGCTTGGTTGGTCCCAATATATGAGTTGAGGGTGAATGAGGGGAAGTTCTAAGAGATTGATGGCAAGTTGTTGGAGGACAAAAGTCCCCAGGAGGGTGTCATCATCAAAGATACCATCATAGGATCTGATTTCTTTCTCTTCAGGGATATCTTCGATTTCTATGAGGTTGTCCTGGCTATTCAAGAGTGGAACACTAGTCATGTTGGTGCCCCCAGTTGCGGTATTGGGACCTTGTATATGTAGGTGAGGGGTATTAAAGCAAAGACCCTGATGTTGTGGGTTTTTGGATGCTATAATCAGGTCTTTGCTTCCACCTTCTTATGGTCCTAGACCACCACCTTGGTAGTTCCATTGCTCAGTAGTGTACTTGTGCGATTGTGGGTATTTATCTTTGAAGTAGCCAAGGAGTTGAGTGTCAGGTGGTGGGGGATCTTTATACAACCACCTATTAATGTCAGGATCCATTTCTTGACTATTTAATGTGCCATGGGATTCAAAAGTCATAGGTCCCATTCTCTTGATTTCATGATGCTCTTCAATAGGCTTGCTTTGGTGACTCGGGCGCCCTTGAGTATGTGGATCATGTGGGAGGGCCCCTATGACAAATGCATCATGTAGGCTATATTCACCACAGCCCTGGTTATTGATCTTGACAGAAGAGAGGGTGGAGGTGAGAATGGTTTCTAGATCACAATGGGATCGGGATGAGCTATCAATAGAAGTACCAATGTCAATTCCAGGACAATGAGTGGAGTGAGGGAATGATGCTTCCATTGCACAATAGTATGTGAAGGGTTGGGGATCAGCATGGATGGTAACCTCAATGCCTTGATGTGGAAATTTGATGCACTGATGGTATGTAGATGGTACAGCCTTGATGGAATGAGTCCATGGTCGGCCTAGGAGGATATTGAATGGCAGGTCAAGATCAAAAACATGATAAATGGTATCTTGTGTTGCTGCGCCTAGCTAAATAGGCAAAGTAATGGTACCTTCAGAGGTACACTCCAAGTTGTCATAGGCTTTGATAGTGATTACTTCATGTGCTATATCAGCCTGTGTGAACCCAATCTGCTGAATGAATTTCAAAGTACACAAGTTCAGGGCTGAGCCATTATCTATTAAGACCCATTTGATGGAAAAGTCTCTGACCATGATGGCGATGCGGAGAGGGAGAGTATGGTCAGGTGCAACATCTAGCATGTTAGATGTTTTGAAGGATAAAGCACAAGCTACAGATAGCTGTCCCACAAGGGTCACAAATTGGGTGGTGTTAATGTCTGTGGGGACATGTCCTTCTTTTAGAGCTCGGTCAAGGATATCCTAATCGAGAGGTGAAGTACAGAGAAGGTCCAAGATGGATATTTGGGCTGGTGTGTTCCCAAGATGTTCTATGAGGTTATACTATGCATTGTGTGCATTATGTACTGGCCTTGGACGGGCACCAACAACAGTGATCCGGCCTCTGCAAGTAGTAATAACACATTGATGATCCGCTCCTCTGACATGGATGGCATTGATTGTGGGCTCAACTTGGGTTATACATCCAACAAATTTATCATAATTGATGTAGGCGGTAGTGTGATCTTCTTGCTTGCCTTTGCCATGATTCTGGGGATGATTGGTATTAGCTTGGTTCTTCCCAGCATTGTGTTGTGGGAACACATTCTGATAGATTTGTAAATTGGCATTTGGCGAGGCTTGAGCGGGTGTATCTACTTGAATCTTTTTTTTATCAATGAGATCTTGGATATATTTTTTGAGTCTCATACAATTCAAAGTAGTGTGTCCTTTGACATGATGATAATCACAATATTCATGATCTTTGTACCAATCGGGCTTGCGAGTGGTATCATCAACTGGCTAGATTGGTGGAAAAGTGATCAAGTTGGCCATGGCCATTCGGTGAAAGATAACATCCAGAGGTTCACCCAGTGGTGTGAAGGTCTTTCTTGGATTGTTCTGAGCTCTGGGCTTGTGTTGTTTGGGAGCAACATTAATGGCATTGACCTGATTGTTTGGATTACCTTGATAAGCTTGATGGGCTTGCTGTTGATTATTCTGAGAATGATATTGTTGCGTGGGTTGCTGATGGACTTGAGGAGGTTGCTAATAGATGGGCACTTGTTGTTGTTGGTATGCAGGAGTTGATGGAGGACTAGCCACAACAAATTGGACATTGTTGGTATTAGTGGCTCCATCAATAACAACATTCCTGTTATGATTCCAGTAATGGGATTTATCATTGCTGGGTTTTTGGGCATCATTTTTGAAGTGTTGGATCATGCCTTCATCTAGGAGGGCCTTTTCAATACATATCCCCTTGCTCTTGATATCTTGATAGGTTTGGAGACAATTCATCCTCATGAAGTGGGACAGCTTAGGATGCAAATTATCAATAAAGATTTTGGTCAAATGTTTTTCAGGTGGCTAGTATGATAACTTGGTGGTAAGGTTCTGCCATCGTTGCAAGTATTCTGATAGGCTTTCTCCTTCTTTCTATTTTGAGTTGCAGATATCTAACAAGGTCAACTCATTCTCAACATTGTGGGCATAGTCGGCAATGAACTTCTTAGAAAGTTCAGCAAAGATCATGATAGTCCCACATGGTATTTTGTAGAACCATTCAACAGCAATTCCTCCCAAGCTTTTGGGGAAAAGTTGTTAGAGATAGTTATCACTGTAAGCCACTTCTTGGCACGCCATATAGAATTCTTTAATATGGTTGATTGGATCTCCTTTCCTCTGATATTTATCAAATTTAGGTGTCTCAAAGTGCTTGGGGAAAGGTATAGCGGCAATGGATCAGTCAAACAGATAAGGACACATCTCCTCAAACTTGTAGGTTTTGCTATCGGTACCGGTTTGAAGCTCCTTAAGAGCATTTTTCATGGCTTCCCACTCAGCATTGATTGGTGTTTGAGCAGGTACTCCCATTTGAGGTGGGTATTGTGGAGTGGGATATGGAGATGGCCCAGTGGGATAGGTAGATTGGAGTGGATTTTGGAGTGATGTTTGCTGGGGATATTGCTGATGTAGCATAGGGGGATATTGCGGTGGAGGATACGAGACTGCTTTCTAGTGTTGTGGGATGACGGGGACTTGTTGCTGTAACTGATAGGAGGAAACTTGTTGTTGTTGGGGAATGATGGGGGTTTGTTGCTATGACAGAAAGTATGGTTGTTGTGGGGGTGGTTGGTGGAATGATGTAGCTTGTTGATAAGATGGTCCTTGCTAAACTTGGCTCTGTTTTTGACCGATATAGGTCGGGTGCATTCCCACATTGCTTAAGGGTGGAACTGATGTAGGGAAGCTTGAAGCAAAGGGTGGTTGGGCAAGATAACTTGCGAAATGGGAGGAAATTTGCTGCTGAGGTGGAGGAATTTGCTAAAAAGCATTGGGTGTTGGGAATGGATAGCTTGTGAAGGATGAAGTTGGTGGAGGTTGAGATGGTTTCTGTTGTGTTGCTTGTGAGAAGGTGGCTTGTTGGTTTGCAAACACGGATGTATGAGAGTGAGTTGGTATTCCAAAGGCTTTCATGTCTTCTTGAGTGAGACCCCAATGAGAACTAGTGTGAGGTGGGAATTGTGCTACAGTGGATGCCTGGAAGGTAGATGTAATGGGAGTTTGGGATATGAATGGTGGATTGGAAAAACCCATGGAAGACATTCCTGTGGTGAAGGAATTTTTCTGGGCTTGTGCCTGGGTAGATGCTTGCTAGGGGGAGAATGAAGAGGATGCTTGTTTTCCCCATGAAAAAGGTGATGTGGAATTTTTCTGATTTTGAAAGGGGAATGATTGCGCTACCCCTGGTGTAGATGATGTAGAGGTTTGCTGGGTGAAGGAGGGAAATGATTGCGTTGACCCCTGAAATGATGGTGTGGATGCTGAAGCTTGGGGATTGAAAGGAAAAGATGATTGCATCCCTCCTGGCACAAAAGGTGTAGATGTGGAAGCTTGTGAAGTGAAGGGGAAGGATGATTGCATCCCTCCCAGAGTGAAAGGTGCTACTTGGCCTATGGAAGATGACAGAACTACTTGTGTAAAGGTTTGTGTGAGAGGTGGGAGTTGATTTTGTGACAAGCGTTGGATTTGTGCAAGAGCTTGGGTGGCCATGGCGGATGATGAAGTACCTATGATAGGGAATGGAGCAGATGGTGTTACAGCATGTGTTACAGGATTTGAAAAGCTTCCTTGCAGAAGAAGGGGAATGGCGGAGGTTTCTTGAGATGTTTGCAAGGTTGGATCAAGGAATGGTCAGAAGAATGGAGAGTATACTTGTGTTGGGATTTGGATAGTGCTTATGGGAATGCAAGGATGGAGATATGGTGGAATGGGAGTATGCCTTTGTGAAAAGTTAGTGAACATGCTTTGCTGGTTTTGGGCCATGAGTGTATTGACTGGTGGTGGATTCTCTGGGTGATTCACAAATGTTTCTATTGCCAGAGGAGCTGAGGGGATATTGAGATCATCCCATGCATTGCTGGTTTGTATTTGGGGATCATAGGCTACCATCGCACTGGTAAAAGTGTTGGGATCATACGATTTGGTGATTAGATAAGGATTCATGTTCCTTTGCTTCCGAGATCCAGATCTTGTCTCGATAGGCATGGAAATGCAGATGCTAGATGGATGCAAGATGTTTCCTAAAGATGCTAAAGAATGATGGATGCAAGCTTAAGGAACTTTCTAAGGATGATGAAATTTCTAGAATGCAATGCAAGGATTGGTGGGATGCTTGGATATGAATCAAAGATGGTGAAAGATTTGATGGAAGATGGTGACAGATTGGTAAAAAAGCTTGACGATGATGGAGGCTTGATGGGATGCTCTGATTTGGGTCAAGATTTTGTGGAGGATTGGTGGGATGCTGGTGGAAGATTACTAAGTGTCAACAATGAGCTTCTATTTTTCCCGATTGAGGATCGATGATAGGATTTGGCCAACCTAGGATAGACTAATGATCTTCGGTCAACTGAATTCTTATCAATACAAGCCAATCTCTTGCTCGAGATGATGAGGCTATGCAAGGACAAGTTGGATTTCCTTTAGACAATGCTCTGTCAAAAAGGGGATGATATCTGATTTAGGATAAGGGATGGAAACAACTCAAAGGTTTTGAACACTAAGTGCTTATGGATTTGGATCTCTAGATTTTGGTGCAAAGGATGGTGGATTCTATTTTGGATGATGGATGCTGGATTTGGATCAAGGATTTGGGATTCTGATTGTGGATTGCTGATGGAAAGATGGTGAAGGATGATGAAACAATGTTCTTCCTAAAAGGATGATGTAGATGCAACTAGAATGGATGATCTATGATGCTGCTAGGAAGATGATGATGAATGCAACTAAAGACTTTAGAATGCAACTAAGGATTTGATGATGATGCAAGGATGAAACTAGGATGAAGGACTGCCAAGATAGGATTTTGAGATCTGAAGGTAGAATGGGACATGCAATGGATCCAACTAATCTTCTCTTTCAAGATTGACGTAGCAATGGTTCACTTGGAATCGGTAGGCAAACTGTTTGACTCTTGCGTTATAGCCAATATTATCAAGCTTTTCTTGATGCTTCTCTTCTTCTTGGGTTGCTTGGATAGAGGATTGATGGCTCTTAAGGTTTCTCTCTACAACCTTCTTCTCTTGATAGTCTTTGGATTTTGGCAACTTGGCTTTCGAATGTTTGATCAAATTGGGCATAACTTTGGGGAAATTCCTGATAGTTGGTTTGAGACAAAATGGCTTTTGGATATCTGATTCCAAGGGTTTCTCTGCAAAATGTTCTGAGTATCTCGAACCGGGTCTGTTGATCAGTTTGATGTTTCCCAATGGAAAAGGATAGATAAACAAGACTTTTGGAAAAGCAATCTCCACAAGGGACAAAGCAACTTTGTGGGATACAAACAGGATAACTGACTCTGATAAAGCTTTGAAAGTGTATGTTCCAACAATGTTTTCATGAAGTATTTGACTGTCAAGCACTTCAAGAAGATCTATCTAAGGAAGGTGAGTATCAAAATCACTTTCCCACAGCTTGGTACCCCCTAGAAGGGAATACAAATGGTGAGTAATCTTGAGGTGACCCGGTAAACCCCTTGGAATCGGTCCTTGCACAAGGATTTTGATACTTTTAGATGTAGATAGGGTAGCCTCTATTTTATCAAGTTTTTAATAGTTCTGTGGAGTCTCCATACCCGGTTATGCTAACCGCCTATGACTCACTTAAGAGCCTAGCCAACAACGTTGGGGGAGGAATATTTACCATCCCCAGACATTTGCATTTGGCACAAAATGCCCATGGATTAGGAGATATAAGTGAGTACTTTTTGCCTTCACTTTATTTATATACCGGTCGGGGGGATACCGGTTTGAGGTCATTCTCCGAGGAGAAAGTGCTTTTCTCCCTAGACAGGCCTCGCTAAAAGTAGAACAAGTGAACTTGTCCAAGTTCAAATGTTCTACGTTGCTTACTTTAACAAGGATTTCACAAGAATTGAAAAACTCCTAAATGCACATCAAGCAAGTTGTTATTTTGCCAAATTGAATTAAGTGTGTGTGAACTTTGAAGACACAAGTGTTTAGAGTTTGATTTGTTCTTTCTCTAAAAAGTAAGTGATTTGAGCAATTGCAAGTTCTTTCCTTTGAACATTCAAGATTGAGATTTGCGTGTTGATTTAGAAATTTTGAAAAGAGCTTCGTTTTATCCTTAGATCATTCAAGATTGAGTTTGTTTGAACTGAAATTCAAAGAAGAAGGAATATGGATGCTTTTCTTTCCAATTTAGATCATTCAAGATTGTGTTTGATTTTCAAAATGACAATGACTCTTAGGACTTAGCTTCATTCTTTTAGTTTCATTCAAGATTTGTTTTGACCTTTGCTTTGATTTTTTAGCTCCAAAAGACAAGTTCCTAATTTAGCTTTGATGCGTGAAATTTGAAAAAGAAGGCATTCAAGATTTTTGTAAAATGAAGTTAGTTTTCAATAAAAACAAAGTTTTTTAGGATTGATTTTAGGAACTTTTGCATGCACTTTTAGGATTGATTTTGAATGTTTTTAGAAATGAGATGCAAATTTGAGGTTCTCTTTTTTTTTTTTTTTAAAGTACCCAAAACTTGAAATATTCCTAATTTTTGCATGAATGCATCTAAAACCTTGATGTTGCAAGGATGCAAATGTTTTGATTGATTTTTCTTGTTTGTTAGAACAAATTTTGCAAATTTTAGTCCTTAACACATTCAAGAATGATTTGGGGGTTCATTTTAAGCGCTAAAACAAGGTGTGTATGATTTTTCTTCCTTATGGATTATTATTATTTTTGGAGAAAAAATGGGCAAGATCCCGCAAGAAGAAGAAGAAGTAGATGGAATAGAAGAAGAATAAAGACAAGAAGAGGAAGAAGAATTCGAAGTGTTCCATCCACCTATAAGCTTGAAAAATCTGAAAACACTCCAAAATCCATCAGAATGTTTGCAAAGAACCCATGAAGTGGGTCCCACCGGGCGTGCCAGAATGTGAGCAAGGCTATCTGTATCTATTTTGAAAGGCTAAGACAAGCAAACATTAAGTTTTAATCTAACATTATATCAATTCAAAACAAAAACATCTAAGCTAAGCCACCTCAGATAGAGCTTAAACAGGTGCACCCAAGCACTATTTGATTTGCTCTTGCCTAGGGGATGTGGGTGTGCTCTCTAAGCACTTGGAGCATATTCTAATGCATGATAAGATGGATTGAGATTCATGAACACCCCAAAAATGGCACAATATTGGTAGAACACCCAAAATTGCCTCTAAGGCTTCAAGAAATCAAGATTTATGTAGCTAGTATGATTAAGTAGATTTTAGAACCCAAAATAGATGTGAGAATGATGCATAAACAAGAATTAAACTAAGTTAATCCATTAGTTATATGCTAAGATGTGAGCTAAAAATGCTTGAAAATGATTAAAACTAACAATTAGTATGAAAGCTAAATGATTTAGAGCTATTCTAGCATTATAACATTGCTTGAAATAAAAGGTGAATGGGTATTTTTCTCTTGAAAATGAGGAGTATTTATAGGCTTTAGGAAGGAGGAATGAGTGGCTAGGATCAAAATCCTTAAGAGGGGCCAAGATTTTTTCAAAGGGGAGCACATGGATTGTGCTAGTTCAGGGACACCTCCTTGTGACAAGTGTCATAAGGGCATTGGGTTGAAAGATGGGAGGGATGTGCACAATTTGGGAAATGTGCTTAAGGTCAAAGGGTGTAAGAAAGGGGTGAGGGGCTTCTTAAATGCATCATAAATGCATGTAAGAGGAATAAGGAGGCTTTAAATGCATTTAATGCATGTAAGAGAAGTTTCTAGAAGTTTGTTGACTTTGGGTTAAGCTTAGGAGTTGGCTAACCTTGTTTAGGGAATGTGACAAGGTTAGGGGGGGATTAGGATTAGGATTAGGATTAGGGGGACAAGGATAAAGACTTTCTAGAAGAGTCTAGAACTTCCTTAGGATAAATATGGATTTTAGGAAATAAATAAAGATGTATTTATTTCCATGGTTTAGGTTTGAGAATATTTATTAAAAATGAATTTAATAAATATGAGGATTAAATATTTAATCTTAATTAAATATTTTGAGTTGGGATTAGGGTCAGGAAATGATGGGATTAGTCTTTAATCAAAATTAAAGAAGGATTAGAAGATGCTACAAGAGGTTAGTGGCCTTAAGGAAATTGGCCAAGTTTTGGGCAAAAAATAAATAAATTATTTATTTTGGGATTTTTGGTCAATTTATTAATTAAATAATTAATAAATAAGGAGATAATGTTTAAATAAGATTTAAACATTTTTGGGAGGGATTCTTTAATTAAATATTTTTAATTAAGGTAAAGGGATTTAATGACATAAAAATAAATTAATTAATTAAATAAATAATTAATTAACAAATGATGATGTCATCAGAGATTTTTCAAAAAATAAAAATACTTTATTTTCTAAAAGATTTTAGGTTTCTATAGCAACATTCAAAAACTTCAAAGTTTATCAGATGGATGTTAAGTTAGAATTCCTGAATGGAGAAATAAAAGAATAAGTATACATTGAACAGCCAGAAGGATTTACCTTATCAAACAAACCTGATATGGTATGCAAATTGAAGAAAGCCCTCTATGGACTTAAGAAAGCCCCTAGAGCATGGTATGAGAGACTTGATGGATATCTAACAAAGATTAGATTCAAGAAAGGAGTGGTAGATTGTAATCTATTCATAAGAGAGACATCTGAAAGTTTACTACTTGTAGCTATATTTGTTGATGACATTATCTTTGGGGGTAATGACAAACTCAATGTAGAATTTGCTAAGGAAATGCAGAGTGAGTTTGCAATGAGCATGATTGGACCTATCAAATACTTTTGGGGATTGAATGTATAGCATACAGATAAAGGTATATTCATAAATCAGACCAAATATGTGAAAGAGATCTTCAAGACATTCAAGATGGATGATTGCAAGCCAGTGGGTATACCTATGATAATAGGATGCAAGCTTACAAAAGAAGATGATTCACCAGTAGTAGATACAACATTGTACAAGTCTATGATTGGTAAACTCACATATCTTACTCAAACAAGACCAGACATTTCTATTGTAGTTGGAATTGTTGGAAGATATGTAGTAGAGCCTAAGCAAAGTCACTTCATGGCAGTAAAAAGAATATTCAGATATTTGTAGGGCACTATAGATTATGGTCTATGGTATCCTAACTTAGAAAATGTTGAGCTTCATGTTTATACAGATGTTGATTTGTAGGATGCATTGATGATAGAAAGAGTACATCAGGTGGAGCAGTGTTTCTTAATGACAGACTTGTCACTTGGACAAGCAAGAAACAAAATTGTATTTCTCAGTCAACAGTAGAAGCATGTATGTTCCAGTAGCCTTGAATTGTTCTACAATTATTTGGATCAAATTGATTATCCTATTATTATTCATTGTGATAACACTAGCACTATCAACATGTCAAAGAACCCTATGATGCATGGAAAGACAAAGCACATAGAGATTAAGTATCACTTCCTAAGAGAGAAAGTGGCAGAGAAAGAGGTCAAGTTGGACTATGTGAGTACTAAAGATTAGTTGGTAGACATATTCATAAAGCCTTTACCAAATGATACTTTTGAGTATCTCAGGGAGAAGCTGGGAGGAATTCCCTTCCCTGATTCTACTTAAAATAAAGAAGAAAGAGCATCAGTCTTGAGGGACTGATGGGTGGTTGACTACTCTACTTCAGGAGTAGTACCAGTGCTTAAAATTTTTGGTGCCCTTTTCCATTGATGTCAAAGGAGGAGTAATATATAGTCATGAAAAATAGAAGTAAATAAGGAGCAATATACTAAGGGGGAGTAGTATTCAGTCATGGAAATAGCTCAGTTGAGGAATAATGCAGTAGATGGAGGATTCATCCTTGGGGGAGTTTTTGATGATGAAATGGAGAATGTTATTAAAGAAATTTCATTTGGGTTGGTGGTGTTTTTCATTCCATATGTTTCCATCAATACCAAAGGGGGAGACTATTGGAGATATGCCAGCAAGCCAGTGCTGACTGTATGTTTGTCATTAATGATAATTAATGGTAAGTAGCATGAATGGAATACTTATGCAATAATATTTGAGAATAAGTAGCATAGACATGTTATCATCATGATATCATGGACCCAGAGGTTAATTGTTAGTATAGACTATTATATAGCAGCTTGTGTCAGTAGTGTTCCTGACAAAGTTACAGACAGTGTTTTGTGAGTGAATATTCATATAGTGATCATGGAGCCTTGCACATTTGGATATGTGATGGATACACGTTAGTGATGTTACATTCATGAACACAGAGTTTGATGATAAGTAGAAGTGAAGTTATGCAGTCAATATTCACTAGTTACAGTTTCCTATGTTTATTCAGAAGAGCCGACAGAGATTATGTTGGTACAAGAGTTGTGCCTATCATTAAGGTATGCACCCTTGGATTAGTGACTGAAGAAGATTTAATAATGTTTGGTTAAGATTGAATGATGTAATTCATCTTGAGGAGAAAGTTACAGTTAATTTGATAGAGCCAAAAGTGTGTAGTGTGCATCTACACTTATTGATTTGTATAGGTCCCAGTTTGTGATGCGTGTTTAGTAGAGCCGACAGAGTTATTATTGGAGCATGTTATGGTTTCTCTAATATGATTTCAAGGTGGTTCTAATAGGCCAACTTGATTATATCATTTAGAGAAAAGATATTTATAGGTAGTCATTTGTGATTGCTAAGGTATGGTTCAGAATTGATTGTGAAGAGAAGAGCAGAGTGTGTGAGCCATCAATAGAAGGTCTATGTGACCAAGTAAAAAGTTTGTTCTATACATTGGAACTGATCTAGATAGTAGGTCAAAGTGTAGTTCACCAAGATAAAGATATAGTGTGTATATGTTATTCAAAAGGTTGTAACCTTCACCCCTTTGAGCAGTGTGCTCTCGAAAAGTGTGTCCTCACCCCTAAAAAGGTTAATTGTAAAAGACTCCTAACAGGGTCCGACCCTTGACCAGTTCTACTATACTAAATGCAATGTAAAGACAACTCCTAATAGGGTTAAGGATCTTCTAACAAGGATCATAATACACTAGTACAGATTATTAGTGGGTGTCAATTCTCACCAAGGTTTTTACCTTTTTGGATTTCCCTGTAACCAAAATATTGGTTTTGTGTTCAAGTGTTCTTTCATTATACTTATTCTTTAAGTTGAAGTATACTTAATTGGATAAAAAATTGAATCTTGTAGATAACTGATTCACCCCCCCTCTCAGTTATCTCTTGGGACTATTCCTAACAACTACCTAGTCTCACCATCTTCCAACTTCTCATCTACACGATCATCCCCTCAAGAAGATTCTCCACCTTCCACCCCATCTTCATGTGAGGACTATCCTATCCCTCCATCTACTCCACTTTCCAATCCTCCTTCACCACGAAAGTCTCCAAAGAATTTCACAAGGAAGATAGTAGTAAATCCTGTAATACCCCAAAATGGGCTATATGTTCATTAATCTCCTACATCCTCAAATCGAATGAAATCGACATCAAACTCCTAACCTAAGGCACATCTGAACATCATTGAATCATAATTGATTATCTTAAATTCTACATCGAGGAATATTCCTAGCAATATTCCTAATTTATCTTAGGTATCTTTAATTTAATGATTATTTGGTGATAACTCTTATTTATCCTAAAGTTGATTAATTGAATATGATGAATATTTTAATTAATTGATTTAATACTGCCACTTAATTATTTAATTGAATTTAATTATATTTATTCCTAAGTTGTATTATTTAAATTTGACAATAAATCAAAATTCCTATCATTAATTGATTAAATTCTTATTTAATTAATTAAAGCAAGTTGTCATATTTAATGATATTATTTTTGAATAAAAGTTTGATTTTAATAATTGATTAACCCATAAATCAATTGTTTTAATTTTAAAATCAGTTGAGGTGAGAATAAATCACTTTATTTTTAATTAATTTATAATTAAATCATGCACAAACATAAAAGTAGGCAACTAGAAATTAACAATCAATTTTAAATTTAAACTCAACATCTGATGATGAGTTGGAATTTGATCTAAACTCTATTTTGAGTTAAAGCCTTGCTTTTGCATGATTTTTGTGAGTTAATTATCTTTTATTTCTGATAACTCAAAAATCAACCCGAGTTTAACAAGAGTGATTTATGGCTTTTTTTCATGCACCTCCAAAGCCCTGGATTTCTATAAAATCAAGGCCTCAGCTCTTCATTTGGGATCCACGAAATTGCATCCTCACGCTGTCAAATTGAAGATTGAAGAATCATCTTTGCGAATCCAAACTATTGTGAGATCTTTCTTATTTTGAGCATTGCATATCATTTAGAAATTCATCTTAGATCATTTCATATCATTTTTAGCTTAATTTATATATCATTTCATTCATTCTAGCATAGATTCATATCAGCTTTACATTCTTATTGCATAGAAAATACAAAAATATAGCTTAATTTGCATTCATTTCATATCTAGATTTTACATTCAAATCCTTCATTTAGGTGTCATCAAGGTCACTGATCTTGATTGCAATCTGAGAACATCATACTCTCACCTACTAAAAGGCAGTAAATTGCCTGGTTAGTTTAGCTTTCAATTCATTGCAGATTTTGATTTTGCTAACCTCTAATGTTTTACTGAAGTGTTGTGTCTACAGATCAGGTACAAAATTTACACACATTTCTGGCACCCATCGTGGGGCCCTGAAATGGGTTTTCTTTCACATTCTATCAATTTCTATCATCTTCTTGTCATTTTCTATTCCAAAATTGCGATTTTTAATTTCTATCCTTACAATTTTCGTACGAGTTTCTGACAAAAGTTGTACCAGACTGTACCCACTATCATACAATAGTGAATTTGATCGAGGATCATGTCAGACAGTACACACTATCATTTGGAAGCTCAACTGTCGTATGATCAGACACCCAGTGTCGTACGAGTTTCTGGACTGTTGTCTAGAAAGAGACCCACTATCATACGAGTTTCAGTGCTAGGTTTCAATTGTCATTTCACTATTTTTGGTCATTTTTCAAATTTGACTTCCATATTTTGACTAACAGCTAACATTAATAATTGAGATTTTTTGTTTCTGATTGGTTTTCTACTGATTTGGATTGGAAAAAGCACAAAAATTGCTAAAAATAGGTAATAATCTACTAAGCACATTGCGAGGAATTCAGGTAATCTTTTTAGCTGATAACATTTTGATTTGGATTAAAAAGAACTCTCATGTGTCAGGCTTGTGTGACCTTTTATTTCTTTCATATCACAGACTTCATTTTGGGTTATAAAAATGAACATAGATTTGCTTTTCAACATCTTTGTTACACATAGTAAATAGGCCCTATGAACACTATTTGTGGTTCTTAAGAGAGTGGGTTTCCAGTGAAACTCTTCTCAATGAAGGAATCCTTGTAGGTAGGGAGGATACTGAGAGAGTCTCAGGTTCTACTAGATTTTCATGTCTTCAACTTTTGATTGATACATTCTCTCTCCAGAGAGGTTGATAGATCATGAGTGGTTGACGTCATAAATCTTTGTGAGATAATCTTAGTCTTACCGTGTCAGATTAATCTATCTACTTTGTTTTGGTTAAAAGTGAAAAGGATAGAGGACTATGCTCTACTCCCTTTTTGGGTAGTATCAGAAACTCATATCCTTGAATTTGGAACTAGTCCCCATGTGGTATCTTTTGTGAGTCACCTTTAGAGAGGGTTAACCATAGTGGACATTCCTTTAATTGGGCCAACCACATTGATGGAACCTCAAGTGGTAATAGCCATTTTCATTGTGGTAGTGATAGCCACTATATAAATGTCCTTGTGGAAGAAATCTTCATAGGTGTGGTTCATTGTTGGGTTGTCAGATCTCCCTAGCAGCTCCTGATTGATTAAATTCTCAAACTGTGTCAAAACCCTGGTGCGCTGGGATTGGAGTTCACCCCTTTGGATCATAAAAGTTTCAAAGTCAGACCATTACTAAAAACCCTAGAGAGGCCAAATTTTCATTTTTTAGGAATATGTGTGTTATTGCAAAACTTTTTGGAACACACACAATTAGCACTCTTAGGGATTAGCACAAATTCGGTCACTTGATTGTTCATGTACAAGGTTGCTTTTTCCCTTGTTCATTGTTTTCAGACATGCTTGAAATCACTTGCTTACTATTATGCATGCTTGTTTATCTATCTGGTTACTAAAAATGAATGAATCTGGTATAATCTTCAAATCTGGACAATACAATTTGCAAACAATCGAAAACTGAAAACCCTAAAATTGCAAAATTTCAAGTGAAATTCCTTTCTAGAGTCAAAAGGTGTCCCACAGATTTAGAGAGTCATACGAGTTTTTGCATTTGTCATATGATCCTATACCCACTGTCGTACGAGTTTCTAGATTGTCATCTAGTATATGACCTAGTGTCGTACAAGTCTTGCTACCAGTGAAATTCAAAAAAGTCCAATTCTGCTATCAACTGTCGTGCGAGTTTTGCAATAGTCGTACGATTTTGTCAACTATCA
Source organism: Chamaecyparis obtusa (assembly GCA_027943335.1). Taxonomy (NCBI): domain Eukaryota; kingdom Viridiplantae; phylum Streptophyta; class Pinopsida; order Cupressales; family Cupressaceae; genus Chamaecyparis; species Chamaecyparis obtusa. The sequence continues at coordinate 155,549 of BSBK01009948.1, forward strand.
TTTCATAGCATACCCACTATCGTACAAGCCTACAGAAAGTCATTTGGGAAATTGTGAAGAAGTGTCAGAAAGTTGTCAAAATTACCAGATACCCATCTTTTTTAGCCTAGTTCCAGAATCTGTCAAAAAAATCACTGTGTCGGGAATAGAGTAGTAGCTATTAAGAATCCAATCATTTTCCTAAAGTGGCCTTTTGTATCTAATTCATCCTTCTATTTAATCGATTTGAGTCCTCTTCATCTTGTGTTAAAACCTTGTCATAACTATCAATCTTCAATCAATCTTCAAAATAGACTAAGTGTTGTGAACTCATGTCCGCTATCTTTTGGGCATCTACCCATACATCCAAGGCATATTATCCTTCACCCACATCTAGTCAAATCTTCAATCAATCATAACTTTGACAAGGTTGAGTCATCTGATCTTCTTGAATCAAATCATTCTTCAGTTCTCTTCATCTCATTCTTTTTCTTCACCCAAGGTTAATGGTGGAAATTCGAGCTACCTCACACAAGAAATTAGGGGAAATATCTCATACCCAACCTTTGACTACTATCCAGGGCCCAACTCTTGAGTAGCTCTATAATTCTGGTCTTTACGAAGATGACGATCTTGGCAATTTTTTTATTGAAATCTGGTTACATACCCCCTCCATCATCTCATGGAGGTCATCAACAAACTCCACCTCAATCTATTCTAGGGAGTCCTAAAAATCCTACCATGTCTCAAGCAAGGACAAACCATGGCTCTCAAGGAGCTCATTCTCAACATGGTGGGGATTAAGAACCTACACCTTTTGAAATTGCTCGCTATCAAAATGATGATGAATTCAAGAAAATGATGAGGCATTTCTTGAAGGAAGATAGAGAAACATACTTTCTACAATTAGCTCATCAAGGAGCTAAACTTCCTCCCAACTTTAATGTGGAAAATATCATTACGCATGAGGAAGAAACTCCACTCATAGCTATGATGAAATGGATGCATGCCATGCAAGTCAAACTTAATAAACTTGAGAAAGAAAAGGAACCCAAAGAGTTCTCCATGGAAGCTCTATGTCCTTTTCCATTTGACAAAGACTTGTACATGACACCATTCCCTAAGAAAGTGGAAATGCTGAAGTATGATAAGTATGATGGAAACTTTGACCCTCAAGATCATGTCAGAGAATTTTGTACCCAATCTATGGAGTGCATGCATGAACCCACCTATCTAATGCATCTCTTTCCTCGATCTCTAGGAGGAGCGGCCATTCATTGTTTCTCTAGAATGCCTCCTACTATCAAAAATTTTGAGGAGTTAATCAAATTGTTCTATCAGCAATACTCCTACAACATTCAACATCTAGTCACCATGATTGATATATGCAATCTCAAGCAGTATCCAGGGGAAACATTCTTGACATTTCTCAAAAGATGGAGGAATAAATTCTCTCTATATGCTAGGCCTATTCCAAAAACTGAGAAACTGGAAATCTTCATCAATAACCTTGTTCCAGAGATCAACTACCCATTAAAAATGCAAAATCATACATCTTTTGACAAGATGGTAGACAATGTGATCAAAATTGAAAAAGTACTTGTGAAAAAAGGAGACATCACACTTCAAAAGGACAAGTACGAATCTGGATCTAGTTCTAAAGATAAGAACAAAAATTGGAACAAGAACAAAGGCATCATCATAGATGGTGTTGTTGATAATATCTATGCTCCATCTAAAGCACCTACTTTCAATCCAACCATTGGTACCCAAGCCATCAAAGCTTCAAAACAAAAGGTGCCCGAACCATCTCAAAAGCCAAAAACTTATAAATCTTGGTCTGCTGATAATAAACACAAGTTCACTCCTCTTGGAGAATCTTTGGAATTAGCTATGAAAACCTTGTTGGCTCATAACATCATCTCTCTGCCTGAGATCCGACAATCTGATCCTGATCCTAAACTGAAATGGTGGAAGGAGAATGAATTCTATGACTTTCATTATGGTAAAGGTCATAAAACTAATAATTTCTTGTTCTTAAAGCATACTATTCAAGACTTGATTGATAATGAAACAATCATGATTGATAATCATAAGAGCAATAATGATCATACAACATTCATGGAGCCATTTTTGAAACATAGTCAAGGAGATTCATCTTCTCAGCCTAATGTGGGTGCTAAGGTTAATTATGCTTATTTTGGAAACAATGTTGTTATCAATATGGTTGAACCAAGTCTATCTAAGCATTGCAATGTCATCACAATTGTAAGAAGAGATAGAAACAATCAATCAGCTAATGTGGTTACTCGATCACAAGCTCAGGTGCATCTGTAAGGACAAATCTCCGAACAATCAAACATCCCTAAGGTGCCTTTCAATTTGTCCTCCACTTCTAAAATGAAGGCTACATCAAAATATTCAAATCTTAAAGACACGAGACCTACATCATACAATATTGTTCAAAAACTCTAGCATACTAATGCAAAAATCTCAATGTTTGAGTTGCTTCAAATATCTCCAGCTCATAGAGCCATTCTAGACAAAGCTTTTCTCGGATCCAATGTTCTTGATAACCTTAATTTAGATAGGTTCTAGACTATGGTTGGTCATATTACGTCTCCACAGTATATCTCCTTTTCAGAGGAAGATGATAACTCTTTGATTCATCTGCATAACCAACCCTTGCACATAGAGGTCTTAATCCAAAACCATCATGTCAAACATGTGTTGATAGATGGGGGCACTGGTTTGAATATTTGTTCTTACAGCTTAATCACACAATTGGGATTTTCAAAAAAGGCTATTAATCCTAGAAAGAAAATAACTATCAAGGCATATGATGAAGAAGAGAGATCCTCCAAGGGAACAATTGTCTTGCCTATCGGAACAGGTCCTGTCATCAGAGATACTACATGTCAAGTTCTTGACATACCTTTAGCTTATAATATCCTTTTAGGGAGACCATGGATACATGAAATGAAAGCTATTCCTTCTACCTACCATCAATGTTTGAAATTTCCTTATGAAGGAGTAGAGGTGACTATCCTAGCTGACATATCCACCATTTGCAATACATTGAAGGAAAGTGTTGATAAACTTGTTCCTAATAACAGAGAGTCTTCTACTAAACCATCAGATATTGCTTCAACATCCAAGATGGAAGACATTTCTAAAGAGGTCACTATCAAAGAAAGAGATATGGGAGAATATACTATGGAGCTAGTCTTATCTTTGTCATCTATCCCTATCTCACCTAAATCTTACAGGCAGACTCTCAAACAGTCCAAACTAGAACATAAAGAACCTCTTGAGGCATACAAAGGAAAATTTGTTGCAGAGAAAGTGCCCAAACAAGAATTTGAAGAGGATGAAGCTGTACTTGCATGGCTTTACAAAGAAGAACCTAAATCTCAAGTTGATCAATCATGTGGTTCTACAATGCCAAAGATTCCTTCTAAGTCATATGGTCCAAGGGATAAGTTGATTACAAAGATGGGATACATAGGGAAAGGACCTCTAGGACTATCAGGTAAAGGTCTTCCATCTCCTCTTGACCATCATGGTCAAGCAAACAAGAATACAACAGGTCTAGGGTACAAGATGAAGCCCTTCTATCTTAGCAACAATTCCCCACATGTCATAGAACAATTCAAACTAGACAAATCTCTCCTTGAGAAGGAAGAAATAGAACAATCTGATAGTGATGAATTTGAAGAGCTCATCCCTTATGAGCACTTACCCAAAGAAATCAAAGATCTCCTTGATGCTAAAGATGATCCCATAAAGAGAATCAATGTAGTAGAAACACAAGAACCTACTATAGAACCAAAGATAGTTGCCACACAAGAACTAGCTAATCTTGAAGGTAATCAAAATAGAGAAGAAAATCCTATCACCATAGTTGAGCACTTGGAGTGTTCCAGTGATTCTAAAATAGATTCCCATGAGTACGAATTTAAATCAAAATTTGAGGGTAACCCTTCTTGGGGTATCCGTCCTAACTTTACTCATGTTCTTAGATTCCCTAGAGGTATTGATGAAGAATCAAATGACTATGAATGGGGAGCCATTCCAGAAGAAGATGAGCTTATCATAGAGAAACATATCGATGTTATTCACCAATATGCACCTACACCCAATGTAAGTCTAGAGTGAAATAACAAACTTAACAAGTCTGATCCACCGATGCCTGAAGTGGACTCCCATAATGACATTGAGCCTATTCACAAATTGAACATCTTAAGTTGTAATATCACCTTTGAACTTGAGCATCAGGTTGGGACCAATGATGACAGATCTATATCCATGAACACCATATCTGAATCTTTCCCCACCTTGACTATCAAATATCCAAACCTTCTTGATCTCCTAAAAGCTGGGTTTATCTGAGTAATTGATTATCCTGAGTGGATCTCTAATATTGTACCTATTTCAAAACTAGACAAATCAATCAGAGTATGCATGGACATCAGAGATGTGAATAGAGCATGCCCTATGGATGATTTTCCACTACCTAACATTGATATGATAGTGGACATGACTGCAAGTTTTGAGATGTATTCCTTGATGGATGGTTTCTTCAGTTATAATCAAATAAAAATTGCTCCAGAAGATCAAGAGAAAATTGCTTTCACATGTGCATGGGGTACTTTTTGCTGGAATGTTATGCCATTTGGGCTTAAGAATGTTGTTGCTACCTATCAAAGAGCCATGACATCTATCTTTCATGACATGATGCACAGAACAATGGAGGATTACGTTGATGATACTCTAGAAAAATCTATGATTAGAGCTAAACATCTAAAGGACTTAAGAAAGATCCTAGATAAAATGGAAAAATTTAGTCTTAGACTAAATCCTAAGAAGTGTGCATTTGGTGTTACATCTGGAAAGCTCTTAGGATACATAGTTTCCAAGAAAGGAATTGAAGTTGATCCAGCTAAAGTAAAGGCTATAATAGAGATGCAACCCTCGAAGAATATTAGTCAAATGAGAACATTACAGGGGAGAGTTCAATCTATCAGATTCTTCATATCACAGCTTACAGACATATCACAACCATTTACAAAAACATTGCACAAAGGTGTGACATTCACATGGAATGAAGAATGTGAGAAAAAATTTAATCATATCAAGAAATATTTGTCAAATCCTCCTATCTTGATGCCTCCTATTCGAGGGAAGCCATTGATCCTATATGTCTCTACGACAGATACATCACTGGGGGCATTGTTAGCACAACATGATGAGAATAAAAAGGAAAGAGCTATCTATTATATCAGTAGAACTTTGGTTGCATATGAAAAGAACTATTCAATGATTGAGAAAGCTTGTCTAGCTATGATCTTTGCATCATAGAAACTAAGACATTATATTTTAGCCCATACCACTCATTTGGTAGCTAAGATTGATCCACTCAAGTACCTACTAAGCAAAGCTGCTTTCATAGGTAGATTAGCCAAATGGGTTATGCTCTTAAGTGAATTTGACATTGAATATGTTGAAAGAAAATCTATTAAAGGCCAAGTTATTTCTGATCAATTAGTGGATGCACGTATGATTTATGATACACCAATGCAAATGGAGTTCCTGGATTCCTCTATCATGACTCTTTCTTCTAGAGAATGGTAGTTGTTCTTTGATGGCTCCTATACATAGAATGGATCTGGAGCAAGCATATTGTTCATTTTTTCATAACTCCTCAAGGATACTCAATCCCAAAAGCATTTAAATTAAAGTTTCCTTGTACAAATAACATTTTCGAATATGAAGCCCTTCTTAATGGCATGAAAATGGAAATTGAGTGGAGAGTGATAGAGATACACATTCATGGAGACTCCCAACTTGTTATTCATCAAGTCAATGATGTGTCTCAAACTAAGGATGAAAAGCTCATTCCCTACAAGAGAATGGTAGATGATCTAAAGAAGTATTTCATATCTATCACATTCGAGAAAATCCCTAGAATAGAGAATAGGGATGTTGATGCAATGGCAATGCTATCTACTTTATTGTAGCAACCTGAACATGAGCAACGCTATGAGTTCTTGGTGAAAGCACTATCTTACCCTGCATATGTCTCACTTGAAACCCGAATGGTCTGCACTATTTTGGGTCATGATTCATCCTAGTACAAAAACCTTTTCTCCTATCTACAAGACCGAATCATTCCCAAAACCTTTAACCACCATGAGAAAAGATACCTAATTCGTAATGCCTCCCGATATGTCATCATTGGTAATGATCTGTACAAATGAGGTCTAGATGGTACACTACTTAGATGTTTAGAATGGGAAGAGTCTCAATGTGCATTAGAGGAATTCCATGAGGGTATTTGTGGGTCACACTCAAATGGTTTAACACTAGCTTGAAAACTTATTAGGGCTGGGTACTATTGGCCTGAAATGGAGAAAGATGCAATCAAGTTTGCTAAGACTTGTCAAAAATGCCAAGTACATGGTAACTTAATTCATGCTCCAGAGAGAGATCTGATTCCCTTTACTACACAATGGCCTTTTCACCAATGGAAGTTTGATCTTATAGGGGCTATACATCCTCATTCTTCTAATGGACATACCCATATAATCATAGCTACAAATTATTTTACAAAATGGGTAGAAGCAATTCCCTTAACACAAGCAATTGGGAAACAAATATCTATGTTCATCTTGAACTATATCATATGCAAATATGGGATCCCTCACTCCATAATCACAGATAATGGTAGAAAATTCAAGAATAAAGACTTAGATGATCTATGTGCCAAATTCAAGATCACACAACATCGGTCTTCTATCTACTATCCTCAAGGGAATGGACAAGCAGAGGCTTCTAATAAGAATCTATTGAAAATCTTGCACCGTACAGTTAATAAGATAGGAAGAGACTGGCATCTCATGATCAATCCAACTCTTTGGGCCTACAAAACAAGTATCAAAACACCCACTAGGGCTACACCTTTCACTTTAGTTTATGGGTCTAAAGCGGTACTACCTATTGAGGTTGAAATCCCATCACTAAGAATCAGAATGCATGGTCTAGTAACTGATGATGACTACAAAGTGTCTAGGTTGCAAGAACTTGAACTAGTAGATGAGTGCAAACAAGTAGTGTATGATCATCTCAGAGTATATCAGAAGAGAATTTCTAGAGGCTACAACAAGAAAGTCAAACATAGAGAATTTCAAGTTGGCGATCTAGTCTTGAGAGAGAATCCTAAAAATCAATCACATCAAGAGCGCAAGGGGAAGTTTGAACCCAACTAGTTGGGTCCCTTTTTAATCACTGCTACTTTTGGCTCTGGTGCCTATCAACTCTCAATGACTAAAGGAGAACAGCTCTGAGAACCAATCAACATTCTCTATCTGAAGGAATTCTACGCCTAAGGCATTCAGTCTATGGTGAAAATGTCCTGAAAAAATTTTAAAAATCTGAAAAAGTCCTGAAAAAAAGAACATCTTGGTGAAAACCTAGCAATAGGTGCCTTGATGATTCACAAAAAAAAAAAAAAAAAAAAAAAGTACAAAAAAATTGAAAAATGAAAAAAGCAAAAAAAAAAAATGAGAAAAAGAAAAGTGCCTTAGTGAAAACCTGGAAATAGGCACCTTGGTAGAAAAAATAGAATCTCTACCAAGATGGTGAAAACCTAGCAAATGGGTTCCACTTGTTCAAAAATGCTCCATCTATCAGCACAATCTTGGTCTTTCCTAGCTTTTAGTCTCGCTTTAGTTTCTACATATCTCTTGATTTGTTTCTGCATTTCCTTGTTTTCAATAAGTCAGTCTGTACACCATTGGCTCAAGCGTCTGTATCCTATCAATGCTTAACACTTGGGGGCAATCAATGTCATATCCTATGGTCTCCAATATACCTCAGATGAGTCATGTCTAGTCAGAGTCCTTTGAAGCTTCATGTGAGTCAGTTAGTCTGTCTCATCTCCAGATAGGATTTTACATCTACAACAATGCAATCAAACATCAAAACAAATTGAAAATGATCTATGCTTTTCATGCTTTTATCTCCTTGTATGATTACTGATTCGCATTGAAATTTTTGCATATTATGTCTCTTCGAGCTCTTTGATGATATCCTTTATAAGATTTAGAGGGCGATGACTAGGGGCATAATCTTTTTTTTGTCTTATGCTTGTATGTGAAAATCTAACAACTTTGGAAATTTTAGATTGAAATGGTGTTCGACTGTAAGAGCCTCTATCTTGAATTGGATGCCCATGCGTACCTCAACCATTGATACCCAAAAAATTCAAGGAAGTTTGATCTAGCTATTATCTTTTTGAGTGAGTTCTTTCTCCTACTGTGAAACGTGATCTTGCCTAAGGATGTGAATGATAAAGGGTCACTACAGGTAATTCACACTAGATTTGGAATGATCTCTTGACTGTTTGATATGTTTGAATGCAAGGCATATTCAGGTCATCATGACATTTATGTTTTGATGCTTATACAAATTTCTATATCAAAATGGACATGATATTCAGGTCATCCCGATGTTTATGCCTTGGTGATTATATCTAATCCGACATTCCAAAAATAAAATCAATATTCATATGTCCATGGTTGCCTAACCAATGGGCATTGTATTGATTCCTGTGCATACAAATTGATATTCATATGTCTATGGTTTCATAACTAGTGGGCATTGTATTGATTTATCTGGTTACCTAAAAGTTCAATGACGACAACAAATTGACACATGATTAGTGACTAGGTCCTAGGTCTTAGGTTGCATTTCATTTTGCATGTTTCTTTGCATTTTTGCACTTTGCATGATCTCACAAATTTCTTGAAAACTTAAATGATTCTTCAATCACCTATTCAAATCTAACAAGAGCTGAAATCTAACACGAAGGTCTCTTCACAGAATCACAAGCAGTTGCTATCCTGGGCTAGACATCCTTTTTGACATAAGACTAAGTACTTGTCTTCATCAACTTGCAAAACATATCATATGTATCATTGCATTTAAATATCATATCATAATCATTTTCATATCATAATCATTGCATAAACATTTACATTCATTGCATTTCATCCATTGCATAAGCATAAATCATACATACATCTTTCCATAATCATTTACATATGCATAACATCCATACATGTGAAAGAAATCATTGCATTACATTGATCCATACATACATTCTACACTACTCATAGCATAAACATCACATGATATCATCATAAAATAAAAAACATGACAAGTATAAATGAAGTCACAACCAAAAATCTTGATCTCATATATATCATAAACTCAAATCAGTCAGGGGTGCACTACTGGCACAATATACAAAAGAATGAGCTCCTGAGAGCTATCAGAGTCAAAATAGTGTATCTCAATGATAAAAAAGAATAGAATATCAAAAATGTATCAGCACATAGGGACATGGATAAACTCTCACCCTAATCCTTTGCATCTGGTGGAGGAGGAGGTGGTGCATCTGGTATGGCCTCTACTCTAGGCACCCTGGCTCCCTCTGATGCTGCCATATACTCTGAATAACTGGGTACTCTCTACACAGCAGGGATAGCAGGATAATATGTAGACACATAATACGAGGCTCACAAGGTCTGATGGGTCACCTTTGTCTATAATTTGTGAACCTCTATATGAAGCTCTGCATGAAGCTATGTATGTTGTCTATCTACCTCTAGATACCTCTCCTCCCACCTAGCACTGCGAACCTTTAGGCCCCTGACCTGAACTCTGAGACGTCTGATTATCTCCTACGAAGTAAGAGGTACACTAGGCTCATCCTCAGCTGCTGGCATCTCTATATCTGGCTGTGCTGGCTGCTCTAGCTGCTGATTTGTAGTACCTAATCTCTACACCTTATGGCATCTGATCTCTGCACCCAAATCAAATGTAGCATCACCACTTGCATCTGCACCTATATCTGTGCCACCACCCACATACTACTCTACTGCGAGAACCTCCTCAGCTGTGCCAACACTACATAATGTACCACTCTCTCCCCTTGTCCATCTTTGTGACCCTATGGGCCTCACTTCTATGGAAGTAGTAGGATGAGAGGGTCTCAACAACGCTGTTGCTAGTCTCTGGGGTGGAGCCATAGCTCTAGGTCTTGGTGGTGTAGGATGCACTACCTGTGGCTTGGGACCCTGTATAGCTGGAGCACCTATAACATCCATCACCTCCTCCATGGAGGGAATCAACTTAGTAGGGTCCAAGAATCTATGAATCAGGTGGTCTGCCAGCCATGCAATAAATCCATCTATAACTCTGGCATCAAGAACTACTGGCTTGTACTCCCAGTCTTCGCCTGCAATAGCACTATACTCCTATGAACATAAGGCATAAGAGAGCCTCTGAGTCCATCCCAGTCCCATCTCCTGAGCAATCCAAGCATATGTGGCATAATCCTCTGGGGCATCCTGTACATGCCCATACTGTCACCATACCCTAGTCATAATGAATCGCTCTATGATAGTAGAAGATGTCCCAATCAATACATGGCTCTGGAAGAAGAAACTAAACTACTCACAAGCTGTAGGCCATGGCTCAATCCCTACATATGGTCTCCAATGAACAAATGTCATATCATTAAGGTAGTGCCTCTAGTACTCGGTATGTCCCATCTACACCTATGTAACATAACCAACATAAATATAGATCACAGGCTCCTGTGGCTGACGTTGTGCCTGACATACTAGCCTCAAAACTAGGATGTGCTCCCAAGCCCAGATCTGTAGAATGAGAGCTCCTACAGAAAATGACTTACTCTCTTGATACACCACCTCGTGCATCTTAGAGAACATATGGGCCAAAAGACACTGGCCCCAAGCCAACTCAGAGGGCATCGCCATAAGATGTGCTACCATCGGTGCCCATCCCATCAAAAGACCATTCTGCTGATGGTCAGACATGATAATGCCTCCAATCATACCGGCAATAATGCACTCTAGCCAGTGCATCTATCCATATCTCTGCACCAAAGTCTCCCAAGAAATAGAACCAGTCATCTAGGTGTCATCTCCAAACACACGGTGAAAAGCTAAAAGGCTTGAGTTCCCCGAACTCACATACTCTGGTCATCAGGCTGCATGGAAAGGGATGCACAGTATACAGTATACATCCTCAGGGGTAATAGTGATCTCCCCAGTCGGCAGGTGGAAGGTGTGTGTCTCTGAGTGGAATCTCTCAATCAGAGTTGTCAATAAACTATGATTTACCCTAATATCGGGTAAATGAATAAGGAACTTGAACCCATAGGATGCAAGATGTGCTCTCATTAGGTCAGGAAGTGAGATGCATAGCCTCTGAGTAGCTAGATGTGAAATATGTACATGAACATCTGGATATATGACCTACACAATAAAAAAATAGGGAATCCTATCAGTAATTTGGTCACAGAATGGGTTACAAGTACAAAAATTGGACAGTTTCCTATGTCAAAAGGTAGGTTGAAAGGTCAGCTATCAGCCTAAGAAATTAGAAAAACAAAAATTTTGACCTAAGACAGAGTTTTAAGCTCATTGTTTTTCATACGACAGTCCAGACTGGCATGAAAAGTCATACGACTTTCCACAACACACCATACAACAAACTATAGTCATACGACTCTGGACAGGTTCCTGTATGAGTTTTGAGGGACCCGATGAAATGTCGTACGACTCATGGGTCCCTCTCATACAAATCTAGGTAATTCATGATACAACAGAGGAACAGAAATTGGAATGTCATACGAGTCCTGGGGAAGACTCATACGAGTTTTCATGCAAACGAAATTCAAAAATTGAAAAGCGTATGAAAAGATCCTAAAATGCTATAAAACATGAAAATTTTGAATTTTTAGAGGGGCATAGAGGTCCACCTACGAGATGTCCATACTATCGAGGTCTCTGGTGTCTCCAACTACGGTCAAATCGATGTGAACTCATAGGTACCTTTGGTTCTACCATTTTCTCACTCAGAGGGCTCCACAAGTTTTCAAAAGTCAAAAGGTGAATAATGAAATGAAAATGACCCTTCTGGCCTTTATATAGCTTTTGACCTAATTTTCAAAAGTGCTCTGTTTTTCACAAAAATTGCACCCCTGGCTAATTTCAACGTTCTGAATCCATTTTCTGAATCAAAATCAAAATTTGAGATCGTTTACTATCAAAATTGTGATTTAAAAATTTTTGGACCCAGGACGGTCTACTACTTGCACAATCAACCTTCAATCATCATAGAAATCCAGAATTCAACTTAACTGATTATCTTACATCAAACTATCAAAATTTCAACTTTGTCAACCATGGTCAACTCATGGTCAAACCTAGTCAAACTTGGTCTTCAAGACCTCCAAACGATGTAGATTGCGTTCTCAGATGTGCATAACCACTTCTCAAATCAATTAACATGCTTCTAAACTATTCAACGCTGACTTCTCTTGTCAGATTTCAATTTTAATCCTGAAGGGAGCATGGTATTGCACATCATTCAAAGTCTATAAATCTAAATCTATTATCTTTCCTCAGTAATCAAGACAACAACCACGTCTAGTTGCTGACTCATGAAAAGACCTCATTGCTTGGGGCAAATCTATCATCACTTGGGGCATATCAGATTCATCGAGATCCATATCAATCTAGTATTCTCTTAATCTTGTAAACTACATCAGCTTTTTGCAACTATCAATTCATTAGTGTTATTTCCTTAGTTCTTCAGTAACTGAAAGGTTCAGATGTGATACCAATGTGATTCAATATAAGGACAATCGAATCTGGAATCGGTCACTCACTTCTTTGCAATCATAAGGTTCAGGATCAGGCGTTTTCACGCTTTTATTTCATTGGTTCATCGTTGTTATAGTGAACATTATCTTTGGTCATTCAGGACCTAATATCTTCAAATCTTTCAATCATCATATCTTTTGAATCAGTTTCATATCAAACATAGACTTTCTTTAAACCACTGCGCTTCGCATAGTAATTCAAAGAGGGGCAAAATGTAATACCCCAAAAATGGGCTATATGTTCATTAATCTCCTACATCCTCAAATTGAATGAAATCGACATCAAACTCCTAACCTAAGGCACATCTGAACATCATTGAATCATAATTGATTATCTTAAATTCTGCATCGAGGAATATTCCTAGCAATATTCCTAATTTATCCTAATTATCTTTAATTTAATGATTATTTGGCGATAAATCTTATTTATCCTAAAGTTGATTAATTGAATATGATGAATATTTTAATTAATTGATTTAATACTGCCACTTAATTATTTAATTGAATTTAATTATATTTATTCCTAAGTTGTATTATTTAAATTTGACAATAAATCAAAATTCCTATCATTAATTGATTAAATTCTTATTTAATTAATTAATGCAAGTTGTCACATTTAATGATATTATTTTTGAATAAAAGTTTGATTTTAATAATTGATTAACGCATAAATCAATTGTTTTAATTTTAAAATCAATTGAGTTGAGAATAAATCACTTTATTTTTAATTAATTTATAATTAAATCATGCACAAATAGAAAAGTAGGCAACTAGAAATTAACAATCAATTTTAAATTTAAACTCAACATTTGATGATGAGTTGGAATTCGATCTAAACTCTATTTTGAGTTAAAGCCTCGCTTTTGCATGATTTTTATGAGTTAATTATCTTTTATTTCTGATAACTCAAAAATCAACCTAAGTTTATCAAGAGTGATTTATGGCTTTTTTTCATGCACCTCCAAAGCCCTAGATTTCTATAAAATCAAGGCCTCAACTCTTCATTTGGGATCCACGAAATTGCATCCTCATGTTGTCGAATTGGAGACTAAAGAATCATCTTTGCAAATCCAAACTGTTGTGAGGCCTTTCTTATTTTGAGCATTGCATATCATTTAGAAATTCATCTTAGATCAGTTCATATCATTGTTAGCTTAATTTACATTTCATTTCATTCATTCTAGCATAGATTCATATCAGCTTTTCATTCTTATTGCACAGAAAATACAAAAATATAGCTTAATTTGCATTCATTTAATATCTAGATTTTACATTCAAATCCTTCATTTAGGTGTTGTTGAGGTCACTAATCTCGATCCCAATTTGAGAACATCATACTCGCACCTACTAGAAGGCAATAAATCACCTGGTTAGTTTAGCTTTCAATTCATTGCAGATTTTGATTTTGCTAACCTCTAATGTTTTACTGAAGTGTTGTGTCTACAGATCAAGTACAAAATTCACACACAAATTCCACTCTTAAAGCTATAGATTCAAGCCATCTCACTCCTTCATGTGAAGCCATCACTGATGAGGCCCATCCACCTCCTACATCCATCATTCCTCCTCCATCACTCCCATCTATTATCTATCTTCCATATAGCCCACTTTTTTATCCTCTTCTATCTCCTAGAATCATTGAGTCATTCCAATGCATTGACTCCATCTAAATCTCATCAACATCTCCCTCTCCTAGCATTATCCAAAACTCTAATAAGCCTCATGAGTTCACCCTTCTCCCTGCCATCACAATTGCAAAAATCTTCCATCCTTTCATCCATACCATCTGAAGAGTTCTTCCTTCTTCCAGATATCACAGTTGCAGAATCTCCCATCCTTCCATCCACTCCATCTAAAGAATCCATCCATACATCCCCCAACATTCTTTCTGCGCCAATCCTATCATGTCAAAATCGTATCCAAGATCATGTTGAAATACTCATAGATGAAAATCAAGATCCAATCCCTTTAGATCCCCTACCACATGTTCTATTTCTTTCATCACCCCCAATCCAAGATCCTACAATCCTAATCCCTCCATTTGAAGATCCATTACCATCCTCCAATCCCAGTTAAAGATCCCATCATCCCATCCTCTCCTCATGAGGATCCTCCAATCCAAACTATCCCACTGATATCACTCTATCCTCTTAGACCACTTACATTTGTCAATAGTAGCCTACTCAAAGTAGAAGAGATCAGTTTCATGTCTTCCACTATCGCATCGAATACTAGAAGTTTATCTTATTCCCCAAGTCATAAATATCCTTTCTTGGATAAAATGCTCAAGAAATTGAATTATCAAGGAAAAGGTTTGGGTGCTCATGAACAAGGAAATCTAGAGCACATTCAAGGTATGAAACATCCAAAATCATGTGGCATTGGTCACACATTCAAAGAAGGCACTTCCTCCAGAAATGTTGGTCCAACTAAAGCTAAATTCAAGCACACATCCAAAAAAACCCTTGCATTTTCCCATTGTCCCTCCAAAGAATACAATGCTATTCCTCGTCCTCCATCATTGCAACCAAGGATAACCTATCGCATTCCTCCTTCATCCTCCAAATCCATTTTGGGTCCCTATGTCCCAAAGTCTTCCAACACATATCCTCTACATACCAAATCTATTTTGGGACCTTACATCCCAAAATATCATCCCCCATCTTATCCTACTCAATCCTTCATCCAAAATCCAAACATCCCTAGTCAGGATCAACAAAGGCACATTCCCATATCTCCTATCTACCAATATCCTTCCATCTCTATTCCATCCATATTTCCTCCATCTAGTGCATCTCCTCATTTTTCTTCCAATACTCCTTCCAATTTGGGTGCCATGTCAAGAATGCATAAAGGGAAATATCCACAAAAAGGCAAAGATTTCCATGTTCAGTATAAACAATATGCTCAAGCAAAGAAAAATCCAATCAAACAATCTAATGTATCCCAATGGCCACAAAGACCCACTAAAGTAAAAGAAACATCTGAAGCATCCCTATGTCTACAAAGGCCCATCAAAGCAAAAGCAACATCCAATGCATCCACATGGCCACAAAGTCCCATCAAAGAAAAAACATAATTCAATGCATACCAATGGCCACAAAGACCCACCAAAGGTAAAGCAAAAGTGATGTGGATCCCAAAGAAAAAAGATATAATGCATCTAAAATAAATATCCACAATGGCACCCAAAGTTGATAATCCCCCAGCTACTCATCTTCCTCCTCCATCTCCTAAATCCATCTTGGATCCTAGTATCCCAAGATCTCCTAGCACAAATCCTCTATCTCATCTAGCATCTCCTCTATCTTCATCACAACATGTGCTAATGTTGATCTTGACAACATCCCCCTATCATGATCACTTTTCATCATTCCATCCAAACACTTTCTACCGCCATATCTCCCATCTACCCCATCCCATCCATGCCTTTGCATAATCCATCCATCCTAATAAAGCTGTACCAACATCCAAACAAATCAAAGTGAGAAGAAAGTCCACAACAAATCAAAGTCAGCAATAGATCAGCAAAAGGTCAGCAAAAAATTAGAAAAATCTAAGAAAAATATCAAAAAAAAAAGAAAAGAAAAAAGAAAAACATTCGTCCAATTGTGAAAACTTGGCAATTCAATCACCTTGGACAAGTACCATGATGAAAACCTAGCAAATAAGAATCATGCATATGTCCCCCCAATTCCTTTCTACAATTGAGGGCCATTCCCTTCTATGCCCTCTTATCTAGCATCTCCTCCATCCCATCTGTCTCTCACCTCCTTCATCCTCCTTTGGATATTGACAAAATAGAGACCACTAGGAATAAATGCTTTTGAACACCTTTTTGGCATCCATTACATTTTTCAAACACCTATCCTCTATCCATCCATCTACCTTCCTCATCCTCTTATTGGCATATCTTCCATCCAATCATACCCCATCCTAATGCCTCTGAATACTTGAAATATCCTAAGCAAGGGGCATCCTATTCCTTGGTGACATATTCCTTGGAGACTATCATTCATCCAAATCTTCTTCCAATCCAAATCCTAAGCAGTTCTTCCAATCCAAATCTTCCCCCATCCAAAATCCTTATCTTTCATCCCCATCCCCAAGCTTTCCTCTATCCAATCCTCAACAAAATCTGCCAATCCAACCTCCCCAAGAATTCTTCTATTGAATCCTCAAGAAAATCCATAATCCAAATCTCCCAACAAGTTCCACCAATCCAAATCCCAAACATTCTTCCATCCAAATCCTCAAGAAAATACACCATCCAATCTCCCTAAGGTTTCCTCTATCCAATCCTCAAGAATTTCTGCCAATCCAACCTCCCCAAGAATTTGTCAATCCAATCCTCAAGAAAATACACCAATCCAACCTCCCCAAGCATTCCTCTATCCAATCCTCAAGCAAATTTGTCATCCAAATCTCCCAACAAGTTCCACCAATCCAAATCCCAAACATTCTTCCATCTAAATCATCAAGAAAATCTGCCATCCAATCTCCCCAAGCATTCCTCTATTCTAATCCTCAAGAAAATCTGCCAATCCAACCTTTCCAAGCATTCCTCTATTCTAATCCTCAAGAAAATCCATCATCCAAATCTCCTAGCAGTTCCTCCATCCAAATCCTAAGCATTTCCCTCCAACAATAATCCCTCAAGCATTTCCTCCATCTTGCCATCACTTGGTATCTTCCCTTGTCATTAGTATCTAGCTATAGCCTACCCCCATGCAATCCAATGTCATTCATCCATATCCAAAAATTTCTAGCAATCTTCCAACATCTACAAATCTTATCCCCATCCTCTAGCTATCCAAAATCCAACATCCAAGATCAAGCCAATCTACCCAATTCAAATCCTAAGCCTTGTTCCTATCTCAGTTTTAATCCTTGATCTCAATCCAATCATCATCATTGGGATGTGTCCTTCCAAAATCCATGTCATTTTAGGACACATCATCCATCATATTCCTATCTACCATCAATCCATCTTGGCTTTCCAGCCCCGCTGGGGCATCATCTTGTATATCTTATTAGCTTCGGCTTCATCCCTAGATTCCCTATACATCCTATCTTGGGTCTTTTACCATATCATCATTTGTGTCTCCACCTAAGCTCATTTTTACATTTGTGTCTTTAGGTCCCATCCTTTGAGTTATTCAACCCTTGAGTCGTCATGACCTAATCCAGCTAAGTTCTTCAACAATCATCCCTTGGTCCTTTTTAAGGTTTGAGTATCTTACCTATCTCTTGTCATAGGAATCCTTATTCAATCATCCAACCATCTGCTTCTTACCAATCCTTTGAGTTTCTCAATCCTTATCTTAAATCAAATCAATCCTAGTGCTACACTTTGACTGAGCATTATCTAGGGAATCTTGTACTTATCCTTGTTAGTCTCATCATCTCGAGCAAGATATTGGACTACATTGATAAGAATCCAATCATTCCAAAGATCATCAGTCTATCTTAGGTTGACAATCCAATCCTATATGATCCTACATCAGGAAGCAGAAACTCATCAAAATCTTCCACCAATCACACCAGGTCCATGATGATGTATCCTTCCTCATGTTTAGACCAAATCTTCCCACCATCGACCCAATCAATCATCATCCATCATCCTACCTATGGACAAAGGTTTTGTGAGATAGTTTTTATTTCATTTGGTCCCTCTAGATCTTTTCTAATCTTTTGAGCTTCTTGTACATATCTTCCCATCCTATTGTACATAATCCTCGCTAGTCTTGTAGTAGCATTTGATCAACAATCTTATCGCACCCAGCCTTGCACTTTAGCAACATCAATTGTTGACTATCCTTGATCATTATGGTTATCCTCGACCCATCATTTGTCGATCAGCAACACAATAATTCTCCCCATCATCATGGGTCTACATAGATGTATCCTTCTATTTTTTTTTACCTAAGCAATCAAACCGGGTCTATGAGGATGTATCCTTCACAATGTTTAGACCAATCTTCCCACCATCAATCAAATCACATCAATATGTCTCCTTGGCAGAGGATGTATTTTGGAGTTATCATTTTGACCTTGGATTTTTTCCTTTGGGTCTTGTTAATATTTTATGGCTTCTCATGGTTCCTCTCCTCAAAGTCACCACTGTCCTTTATATCATGGTTTGCTATGAATGAGGGTAATCTGAGGCAAGGTCTTTTGATCTTTTTGCTTCTGCCTATGAGTTAGTTGTGTGTTTTTGGTTTCTCCAGCATCATTTCCACCATGCCTCCTTTGGGTTTCATGCATGATGTTGGGGCAACCTTGTGTGTCATTTTAGCATTAGTCCTATGCAATGCTAGTGACAAGGCCTTGTGATCCTAGAATCCTTGGCAGGTCTCTAGCATTTCTATATCAAACTAGGTTGTGCTCTCAGAATTATCCAAAGCATGGAGCTCCCTAAATCCCCTGCATCCTACATCATCTAGATTAATTTTGCATCTTCATGTAGCTGCATCATGCATTCTACATTCCACCCCATCTTGCATTCATGCATGTTTTCTCTTGGAAGTTTGGTTATTTATCCCCCCTTTCTTCCTTTTCTAATCCCCCTTTCCTCTAAATTCTAGCTTAGGGCATCTTATTTTCTTGTCTTCAATGCCACGCCACTTACAACATCGCATCAAAGAGGAGAAAAATGTAGACACCTAAAATCCTTAGAAAATAAAAGTATTTTTATTTTTCTGAAAACTCATGATGACATCACTATTTACTAATTAATTATTTATTTAATTATTTAATATCCTTTTATGCCATTAAATCCCTTTATTTTAATTAAACATCTTTAATTAAAAGATCCCTCCCCAAAGCAGTTAAATCAAATTTAAATGATTTTCCTCTCTTTATTGAATCAATATTCAATAAATGATGTCACAATCCCTAAATAAATTTTAGATTTATTTAAAGCCTAAAACCCTAAGAATCTTCTAGCTTTTCCTAAACCCTTCCAATCTTTCCTAAACTTCCCTAATCCTTCCCTAAACCCATTTAGGAGATGTTTCCTACATTTCCTAAGCTAATCCAAGTCTCCTTGACTTTTTAGTCAAACCCTTCCCTTAATGAGCCCTACACACTCATTTAAAGCCTTCCACACTCTTTAAGGCTTCTTACAGCCTCATAAAGACACCCATGTCTCTTCTTCAACACTTGTTCCCCTTGCACACTTCCCTAGTGTTTCTCACACATGTGTGAACAACCCTAACCCAAGCTAAACCTTACCTCTTACTCTACCCCAAACCCTGACTCTAACTTTAACTCATCCTCCTAACTCAAGCCCTTCCCAAATCTTATAAATACTCCTTCCAAGAGAAAAGTATTAGCTTAGTTTTTATCTTCAATGCATTTTTATCATGCTCATTTACTTCTAGACTTAGCATAGATCAATCATAATTGTTAGATTTCTTTGTTTCTTCAAGCTTTCTAACAAATCTTAGCTTAGCATAATGGATGAATCTTAGTTTCATGTATTGTTTTTCATAGCTTCTTTCATCATATCACCTTCTATTTGGTTAAAAACAATCTTAGTATAATCATCATGTAGCCTAATCTGCATCTCAGTTTCATTTTGGTTCCTTGGGCTCTAGGGGAAAATCAGGTCTTCTATACCTGATTTTGTGCCATTATAAAGTATCCATGGTCCTAGAATGATCCCAATCCCCCCTAATCATCATTAGGGATATTCTCCATGTGAATAGAGAGCACACCCACATCCCTAAAGTGATAAAAAAATCAAACGGTGACAGGGTGCTCCCATTTCAGTTCTATCTGAGTGTCTTTGCATTGTTTTTTCTATTTAAGCTTAGGAATATGTGTTCAGAATAGTCCCAAGAATCAATTATCTACAAGTTTCAATTCTTTATCCAATTAACTATACTTAAAATTTAAACACAAACACGATGAAAGAACACTTGAACACAACACCAATAATTTGGTTACAAGGAAACCCAAATAGGTAAAAACCCTAGTGGGAATTAACACCCACTAATAAAATGAACTAGTGTATAATGATCCTTGTTAGAAGATCTTACAACCCTATTAGGAGTTGATCTTTACAATGCATTTAGTATAGTGACCTAGTCAAAGGTCGGACCTTGTTAGGAGTCTTTAATGATTGACCCTGTTAGAGGTGAGGATACACTTTTCAAGAGCTCACTACTCAAAGGGGTGAAGGCTACAACCTTCTAAATAATAAATACACACTATATCTAGATCTTGGTGAACTATGAGGTAGACCTGTTGTCTTGACCAATTCCAATGAATAACACACTATCTTTTCTGTCACCTAGACCTCTTCTTGATGACATAATACTTCGCACTCTCTGCTCTACTCTAATATTTCATCTCCATGCCATACTCCTAGCGATCACAAATGGTTGGCTATAAGTATCTTTCTTCTAAATGATATAATCAAGTCAGCCTGTTAGAACCTTCTTGAAATCATATTAGAGAAACAATAACATTTTCCAATAATATCTTGGTCGGCTCTTCCGGATAAACAGAGAAAACTATAACTGGTGAATAGCGACTACATAACTTCAATTATATTGCATATCAAACTATGCATCCATGAATGTAACAACACTAACATGTCTTCATCGTATATCCAAATGCACAAGGCTCCATGATAATTGTATGGACAATCACTCGTAGAACACTGCCTAAAACTCTGTCAAGAACACTACTCACACAAGTTGCTACATAACTATCTGTATTACTAATTAACCTCTATGTCCATGATATCATGTTGATAACATGTCCCTGATACATATACTCAAATCTTACTGCATAAGTGTTCCATGCATGCTACTTACCATATGTTGTCATTAATGACAAACATACAGTCAGCACTGGCTTGCTAGAAAATCTCCAACAATCTCCCCCTTTGGCATTGATGGCAACATATGGAGTGAAAAACACCACCAATCCAAGTAAACAATTCTTTTATAACATTCTCCATTTCCTCATCAAAACTCCCCCAATGATGAATCCTCCATCTATTTCTATATTCTTTAATATTCTCTATTTCTTCAATTGAACTACTTCCATGACTGAATACTACTCCCCCTTGCTTCTATATATTACTCCTCCTTAATTATGTATGTACTCCCCCTTTAATAATGTTTTTAATGACTATATAATACTCCCCCTTTGACATCAATGGAAAAGGTCACAAAACATTTAAGCACCAGTACTACTCCTGAAGTAGAGTAGTCAACCATCCATCAGTCATTGAGGACTAATGCTCTCTCCACTTTCTCTAATCAAAATTAGGGAAGGGAATTAGTCCTAGCTTCTCCCTGAGACACTCAAAAGTATCCTTTGGTAAGGGCTTTGTAAATATATCTACTAGTTGTTCCTTTGTACTCACATAATCCAATTTGACTTCTCTGCCATTTTCTCTCTTAGTAAGTGATACTTAATCTCTATGTGTTTTTTCTTTTCATGCATCATAGGGTTTTTTGATATGTTGATAGTGCTAGTGTTATCACAATGGATAACTATAGGATAACCAATCTGAATTCCAAAATCCTTTATCATCTACTTGATCCAAACAATTGTAGAACAATTCAAAGCTATTGCAACATACTCTACTTCTACTTTTGACTGATAAATATAATTTTGCTTCTTGCTTGTCCAAGTGACTAGTCTATCACCAAGAAATACTGCTCCTCCTGATGTACTCTTTCTATCATCCATGCATCCTGCCCAACCTACATTTGTATATACATGAAGCTCAACATTCTCTAAATTAGGATACCATAGACCATAATCTATAGTGCCCCTCAAATATCTAAATATTCTCTTTACTACCATGAGGTGACTTTGTTTAGGCTCTGTTGTAAATCTTCCAACTATGCCAACTGCATTAGAAATATTAGGTCTAGATTGAGTAAGATATATAAGTTTACCCATCAGGCATGTCTGATAAGGTGAATCCTTCTGGCTGTTCAATGTATACTTCTTCCTTTAACTCTCCATTCAAGAATCCTAACTTTTCATCCATCTAATAAAATTTGAAGTTTTTGAATGTTGCATAAGCTAGAAATAACTTAATTACTTCTAATCTACTCACAGGTGAAAATGTGTCTAAATAATCAATACCTTTTCTTTGCACATATCCCTTACATACTAACCTTACTTTATTCCTTACTACTATACCATCTTCATTCATCTTGTTTCTGAATATCCACTTGGTTCCAATCACATTCTTATCACTAGGTCTTGGGACCAATTCCCAAGTATTATTCTTAATAATATGATCTAGTTCTTCTTTCATAGCATCATGCCAATTTGAATCATTACAAACATCTTCAACACTTAAAGGTTCAATCTGAGATAGTAAACATACTGCTTCATTTCCTACTAAACTCTTTTCTTTTGATCTTGTTGTGACTTTTCTGCTCTAATCTCCAATGATGTCATCCTCAGAGTGATATCTAGATGTAAACTTTGGAACTTTAGGTGATACTGTCCCATCTGCCTTCTGAGTTTCTTCTTCACTTGTTTCAAGGTCATTGAATAAAACACCAATATTGTCAAACATCTCTTCAAAAACTATCTAACTAGTGGAAGGACTTGGTTCTTCTTCTATCATAGGTGCATAATCATGATATCTTTCTTGAACCATAAACTTTTCATCAATCTTAACATGAGCACTTTCAATGATCTTCTTTAATCTCAAATTAAAACACATATAAGCTTTGTTTTTAGTAGAGTAACCAAGGAAAATACCTTCATCCCTTCTTGCATCAAACTTGCCTATTGCTTCATCCCTCTTGATGTAGCACTTGCTTCCCAATATTTTGAAGTATTTCACTATGGGAACATTACCAAACCATAGCTCATAAGGTGTCTTGTCTGCGCTAGGCCTCAATTGTATTCTATTGATGGTATAGACTATTGTATTAACCATATCTCTCCAATAGGTATGTGCAACTTTTCCTTGAATCATGATGGTGCATGTTGTATCAAGGATGATCATATTCCTTCTCTCTACAATCACATTCTGCTAAGCAGTTCTATGTGCACTCAACTATCTCTTTATGCCATGTTCTTCGCAGTACTCATAGAATCTGTTAGAGGTAAATTCTCCTCCTCTATTTGATCTCAGACATTTTATCTTTAGTCTAGATTCATTCTCAATCGGCTTGGCTTTAAATATTTTGAACTTCTCAAATGCTTCTGACTTATCTTTCAAGAATGCAACCCACAACATTCTATAATTATCATCAACAAATAAAATGAAATACCTTTCACCATAGTATGATCTTGTTTGAGTTGGTCCACATAGGTCTATATGAATTAGATCCAACTTTTTTTCTACTAAATTATGCTTTCTTCTAAATGAATTCCTCACATGATTTCCTATCACACATTTCCTACAAATAGTATCAACTGGCTTTGATATGCTAGGTAGAGCTCTTACTGTCTTAACATTGCTTATCTTTACTATGTTATCAAAATTGATATGACATAGTCTTTTATGCCATAGCCAACTATCATCTACCTTAGAAACAAAACAACTTGCTTCTGAATTAAGCTGAAAAACATTACCTTTAGTCTTTGAACATGATGCAATCATTACACCATCTTTGTTGTTAATGATGCACTTGTTTTTTAACTCCAACTAATAACCTTTGTCAAGAAATTTCCCAACACTAAGAAGGTTATGTTGCAAACCATCTACATAAATAACATCATCACTATTGTTCTTTCCATCCAATGTGATAGCTCCTCTACCAACGATAGGTTTAGGAGTGTTACCTCCAAATCTAACCATGCCACCTTTGTATTTGTCTAGATGAACAAATATTTCTTTATCACCTGTCATTTGATGTGTGCAACCACTATCTATAATCCAATCTATCCTTATGTCTGCTTGTGAAATCAATGCTAGCTCTTGTTCCTTTTTCTCATCCTCATGATCCATCTCATCAAACATCTTCTCCATAATAGAAATGAATCCAATTTCATCTTCAACTAAATCATCACTATAAACTCCATCACCACCATAGTAACATTCTTTTGTATACTTAGGCTTGTAGTTAATATTGGATTTCTTAACTCTTGTAGGACACTTAGATGCAAAGTGACCAATCTTATTACATGAGAAACATTTGAATGGTAACTGACCTTCATATTTTCCTTTTCCTTTTCTTTCTTTCTTAGAAATCATAGAAATAATATCATCTATCTCTTTATCTTCATCTGCATTGTCAAAATTACTAGAGGTGTTTAAGGATTTCTTACCATGGACTGATGCTTTGAAGGCTATCTCACTTTTAGGCTCTGTCTTCAATCTTAAAATATAAAAAGTTGAATTTTTTTTGATCAAGGTCTCTCTCTTGAAATTTTTTGTGAGCTGTATGGTCTCATCAAGATTGTTGATCTTGTTTTCATACTATACTATAAGAGTAGTCATCAACTTATCCATAATGTCTTCCTCTAAGATCTCTCCACCATTGTTCCTGATTCCAGCAACTGCTTCATTAATCCTTTGGCTGCACGCTCTGATGTCTTCTTCAGGTAGTATCTCTAATGCATTATATCTTTTCTTCCATGTCTTTCTATGTGCATTCTTTTCTTGTGTATCTCCTTCAAACATGTCTTCTAAGTGCTTCCATATCTTGTAAGTTGTGTCTACTTTCTTTATCTCTGAAAATTCACTATCAAATAAGGCGCTGATAAGGGCTTTTTTTTCTATTGCATTTTAATGGAATAAATCCTTTTTCTTTACAGTAGCATCATCCTTTTTAAGATCTTCTAGAGAGGGGATCTTGACTTCTTTGATAGCTACTTCAAAAACTTTAAAATCAATGCACTGCAAATGTGTCACCATTTTTTTCTTCCAATCAAGATAGTTCTCTCCATCAAACTTAGGATTGTCTTTTCTAAATAATGCCATCTGATCAAACTCAATTTGTTAAAATTTCTCTCTAAGGCACTTGGATCTAATACCAATTGCTAGGAATAGTCCCAAGAGATAACTGAGAGGGGGGGTGAATCAGTTATCTACAAGTTTCAATTCTTTATCCAATTAACTATACTTAAACTTTAAGCACAAACACAATGAAAGAACACTTGAACACAACACTAATATTTTGGTTATGGGGAAACCCAAATAGGTAAAAACCCCGGTGGGAATTAACACCACTAATAAACTGAACTAGTATATAATGATCCTTGTTATAAGATCTTACAACCCTATTAGGAGTTAATCTTTACAATGCATTTAGTACAGTGACTTGGTCAAAGGTCGGCCCCTATTAGGATTCTTTTATGATTGACCCTATTAGGGGTGAGGACATAGTGTCTGAGAGCTCACTTCTCAAAGGGGTGAAGGTTGTAACCTTCTAAATAACAGATACACACTATATCTGGATCTTGATGAACTGCGAGGTAGACCTATTGTCTTGATCAGTTCCAATGAATAGAACACTATATTTTCTATCACATATACCTCTTCTTGATGACACAATACTTTGCACTCTTTGCTCTACTCTAATCTTTCATCTCCATGCCATACTCCTAGCAATCACAAATGACTGGCTATAAGTATCTTTCCTCTAAATGAAATAATCGATTCATCCTGTTAGAACCTCCTTGAAATCATTTTAGAGAAACAATAACATTTTCCAATAATATCTCGGTCGACTCTTCTAGATAAACATAGGAAACTGCAAATAGTGAATAGCGACTACATAACTTCACTTATACTACATATCAAACTCTGCATACATGAATGTAACAACACTAACATGTCTTCATCATATATCCAAAAGCGCAAAGCTCCATGATAACTGTATGGACAATCACTCATAGAACACTGCCTATAACTCTTTCAAGAACACTAATGACACAAGCTACTACATAACTATCTATATTACTAATTAACCTCTGCATCCATGATATCATGTTGATAACATGTCCCTGTTATATATACTCAAATCTTACTGCATAAGTCTTTCATACATGCTACTTACCATATGTTGTAATCAATGACAAACATACAGCCAACACTGGCTTGCTGGAAAATCTCCAACAATATGTTGTTAGATTTATGTTCACTAATGTTTCAATGTCTAAGCTTGTTCCTAGCAAGTTAACTTTGCATTGATCATAGTTATAAGCTATGTAGTCAAGGTATGTCAAAATTATGGTTTAGTCAACTTCAAACATTAATAAAATATGCAATAATCATGATAATGTCATCAAATAAATTTCATGCCCTCCCTATGGATGTTATAAAACTAAATTATAAATAAACATATTTATATATATATTTTAGAAAAAAAATTATGCTCTATGAAAACAAAGTAACTCTTTGAAAATGACATTTTTGCAACATAATAGTTTTCATGGGAGAAAGAAAAAACCATTCAAAAAAATTCAAAAATAAAAATAAAAAATATATTTAGAATCTAGACAGAAAATCCCAAAAGACTCTTATTTACTTCATCTTTTGATTTCAAATGGTTTAACGATAATATGCATTCGAATTTGAATTTTTTTTTCAAAATGTAGAGTTCAATGTCTGTCAAGGCAAAAAAGTGTAACCCACTATTGTGTGTTCACAAAAGTTTGATCCCAAAAAGTATTATACATGAGGCCCAAAAATGATATGCAAAATGTAAAATCTTCCAAGTTATTTAGAGAAATCAAAATTTTATGTTATTATTTATTTCTTTCTATGACATATCTTCCCACTTTCATGAGACAAGAAGAACACTTATTTCATTGATTTTCAAATTCAAATAGAAATTGATTGAATATTTAATTTCAAACAACTATTTTCATTTTAAGAATAAATAACATCCAAATTTAGAAACCAAATTGTTATAGCTTTATATATTTTCAAATATCACTATATTCTTGTGAATATTTTAGGTTTACAACCATCCTCAAACCATTTAACTTTGCATCTTATTGGTATTAAGAAGTACAAATCTTATTTTATACCCCTTCAGTCATGATTGAATGAGGATGGGGGGTTTCCATGCAATCAAATATACTTAGGGTATTTTTGATAGGGCTTTGTACCCTATAAGACTCGATCTTTTATCCTAGGTTCATTTTGAACCATTTAGCTTTACCAAGAGACCCAAAGATCTTTGAAAATAAAGCTTTTATCATATGTGTAGAGCCCCACTCTCCATTATATTTTCCAAGTCATGTTCTTTTATCTGAAATTTTTCTATATGATGTGGTTATTCAATGCTTCTTAATATTAGTGGCATGTGTATGGTTTTGGAATTCATTAAAATAATAGATTGGGTTCTTACACTATTGATTGATGTTGTTGACTTAGTGAATATAAAATAATAAAGCGGTTCTTACACCATTGATTAATATACCTAGCTTAGTGAATAAAAAAGCCTACTCCTTGAACAGATGGGTGTAGTTAAAATGTTTTCTGGAACCATTCATCCACAAAGAAATGCACATGCAAAATCCTCATAAGTTATAGCCCTTTGTAGTCTAGAAAGTTAATTATAGTGCCTAGTTTCTAGATTTGATTATATTTGTGTTTTTAGCATCAACCTTTCAGATCACACTTTGTGATCCATCATCAGGATGAAAGAGAGAAAGAGATGCAAAAAATGTGATCCAAAAAATTGTTTCACATTCTTTGCATGTCTTTCTCTCTTTCATCTGGATGATGGATCACAAAGTGTGATTTGAAACATAGATTCTCAAAACAAAACACAGTCGAATCCAAAAGCTAGGCACTATAATTCCAATGGATTATGGAAATTTGATGTCTTTGATAGAAAGTTAATATCGTTACACAATTTTATATTTAAAATGAATGGTTTTTGACATCTTTTGAAATAAGTTCAACAAATAAAAGTAATGACATATCATCAATTACATGGTGCTAGACCATGTAAGGATTCAAAGATGTCAATTAGACAACAATTTCTAGTTGTTCCATTTATCAAAATATATGCTCTAAATTTTTTCCAAATCATTTGCATGATCTACAATGTTTCCAATAATGTAGTAGCTACTCAATTCAATTCTTCACCAACCAAACATTTTGGGTGAGGCAACATCTATTTAGAGCTCACAATGCATATTTGATGTAATATTATTTTATATATTGATGCAGGAGCATCCTGGGTGTAAGGGGAATCTTGCATCACACAAAAATATTTTCTAGTTTCTTTTGAATAATGGATATCTTGTGCAGAGCTACTATTTTTGGAAATTTACTATTTGTAGTAAGTTTTTTGTTTGAGCTCAGAATGCTCTATTTTCTTCCTTGAAGGTTTGCTTTTCTTATATCAGCCTGCCAATAAAGTTTCATTGCAAGATCAAGTCTAGTTTTGAAGATATTAAAAAAATTTGGTATTGGCAGTCGGGTACAAAAATATTGAACTCAGTTTTGAAGGCTAAATAGGCTCCAAAAGGGGTTGAAACCTTGGTAGACTAGAGATTGTGCAAATCATTCACTATGGAGCACTTCATGTCATTTTCAAAATGGGGTTATAATTTAGCCAATCAATTCAACAAGCAATGACTTATGGTCTCTGAAAGTTGGGCTACCTAAAATAGAAGAAAATGAAATTCCTTTAAAATTTATTTTCAAGTTTTGAAAGTTGTTTGGATCTATTCTAATGTAATAAAAATGAATAATAATATCTTAGGGATGGTCAACCTCAAACTTTAGGGTTAAAATTTCTAGAACCATCTTGGGCGGTTAAAATTGCCTATATAATGGAGGCCTGTAGGGTTATCTAGGGCAATTTTTGGAAATGCATCTGGTGGCTTTAGCTTGCAGAATATTGTAATGAAAAAGCTCATGTGGTTGTCCATATTTTATTTCTAAAAATTGTAATTCCATTTCATTGGAGATAATAGAAATCACATTTGTTGTCCTTATAATTCGTTGTTATTATCAATTATGTTGTGTGTGTTTGTGTTAACAAGGGGAGTACCCTTCATCGTATATAAATTAAAATTAAAAATAGTGAAATTTGTAGTAGCTACTCAATTTAATTCTTCAACAACCAAACATAGAGGGTGGGGTAGTGTCTAATTAGAGATAACAATGCATATTTGATGTAATATTATTTTATCTATTAATTAAATTAAAAAACAAATAATGAATAAATACAAAAATGTACAATTGATAAATACAAAAAAAATAGTACCTACTCAATTTAATTCTTCAATAACTAGACATTAAGGGTGGGGCAACATCTATTTAGAGACCACAATGCATATTTGATGTAATATTATTTTCTCTAGTAATTAAATTAAAAACAAATAATGAATAAATACTAAATTGTACAACTGATAAATACAAAAAAAAAAATAGTCAAAGATGCATTTGAACCTCTAGATAGACAATGACTTCTTTTAGGGATGATTGTTTTGGGGAATTTGTTTCGGAGAGTAGCCTTCCTTTATTTAAGGAAGGCTTTCCTTTATCATGAGAGGTTGGATAATTTATTAGGTTTCATCAATAGAAGAAGAAGAAACATGTATATCCAAACATTCTAGGCAATAAATTATAGTTTATGATCTAGTGAGTTGAATTCTTTATAACAATGTAGATAGGCCCTTCATATTTGTATTAAGAGGAAATTGATGTATCTATGTCTCTTAGTTGTACCTGGTTTTGTGTGTCTTCTAATATTCTATTTAAATTTGTACAATTAATTTAATATTTTACATCTTATCTATTTTTAGAAATTTTTAATTTTCAATAAGGAAGATAATCAATACTATTTTCAAGTTGTATTAATCTCTCTCTTGGAAAATCACCTAGTTGTTTAGCTTTAATTTTAAGAAATCTCTTCCTTTTTTCCTCCACAAGTATATAATTCCAATGAAAACTATAACAAGAGTTAACTTGTAGTATCCCCTTTTTATAGCCTTTCTAACATATTTGGAGTCCTTTTTTCTTGGAGATTGTCATCCTTTCTAGAATGAAGTTTGGATAATGGCAGAGGGTTCATGGTGTCAAGATGATTCCATTGGTTTCTTTTAGTGCGATTTCAAAATTTCAAGTGATTTCAAATTTTTTGATGTATTCTATTTTTGAAAAGTATCAATTTTAATTATGTTGGATCTCTAATGATGTTGACATTATTAGAAAGCACTTTCAAACTATTTTGTATTTTCTACTACTTTGGGTAGAGTGGAAAAATAATTAAAATATTTAATATTTAAGTTGTCAAATAGTGAATTGAGAGGCATCCTATATTAATTATTTATAAAGGTGACTTTTAGGTGATGTAGGTTGCAAAAAAGTAAATTATAACATAAAGTCACTTATTTGATGTTGGAGGTTTATATTAAAAATATAATTATAATTGTTGAAAACATTAAAAAAAATACTTATAAAAGGGAAATTGGAGGAGAAGAAACTCATTTTGAAAATTTTATGAACTATATTATTTGTGAGGTTGAACATTTTTCATCTCTTCCACCTTAGACAAAATCGTCAAGTAAAATATAAATTTGCATTGCAATGTGTGGAAGCAAATATATATATCAAAAGTTGCAGTTCTATATGTGGTGTTCAATATCTCATTCTAATAGGATCCTTATAGAATGGGGTAAAATCCTCAGGTAAAATATAAATTTGTATTGCTATGTGTGCAAGCAAACATATTTATCAAAGAGGAATATCAACTAAAGAAAATATTCACTATAGAATGAGGTTCATTTATGTCCATGTTGTCATGCTATTTGGACTAAAGAATGCACCAACGATTTTAGCAGGATTAAGGTGAATGTGTTTAGATAATTTAATCATGAACTTCTTGAGGTCTTTTTAGATTATTAAAATGTATATAATATTTTCAAAGATCACATCTAGCCAGTGTGAACCATGCTAGGAAAATGTAGAAGCATTCAGATATCTTTAAGCCTTAAGAAATACATTTTTGTGGCACCCTTTAGAATATTGTAGGGACATATCATATGTAAAGAAGAACCTATAATAGATCCAATGAAAATTAAACTCATTATGAACTTACAACCTCGTAAGACCATACCTGATTTGAAGAAATTCTTAGGTCATACCAATATTGTAGAAACCTTATTAAAGACTATGGCACTAGAGCAGCGCCTTTGGAAGAGCTGCTTCAAAAGAATACTAATGAAGGCATTACTTAGACTAACTAGTGTCAATAATCCTTTAACATACTAAATTAAAGATGATAGTGTTCTTGATACTCATATTATGAGATTGGTCAATCTTGTTTCATGTCCATGTAGATGCTTAGGGCCTGTTTGGTGCATGGAATTAATTTATCCAAAATAGGCCTATTCTAGAATAAGGACCTATTCTCAGATTAATTAATCTTGAAAATGAAAGCTGGAATAATCTATTTTTCATTTGGATCCCATAATGTGGAATTGGAATAAGGACTATTTTTCATTTTTTTAATTAATTTGAATAATATGTATTTTTAACTTATTAAAAAATTATAATTATTAAAAAAAATTCTTACAAATTTTTTTGACAAATGAAGGAAGATAGAAAGGCTGGCATGAGAGAACAAAATCACCATAAAAGTTGGAGAGATAGTTCTTTTATATGACAAGAAGTTCAAAATAATATAAAATTGTGAGTTTTTTGAGGGGAGATAGGAGGAAACCTTGAAGATGCTATGCGCAATAGATCAAATGACAGAGAAATAGAGTATGGTTGGAGGATAGTAGTGCTAGGCTAGTATTAAGTATAACAGTGAATGGATGGGAAAGGACAACATGAGAAAGCATTAAGTATAACAGTGAAGAGAGCTTGAATATTGGTTATTATGTGATTTAAGATGTAAGCTACATTTATTAATTATATAGATTTACTTCTTGTGAACAATGAACAAAATATATGTAATGTCCTATTCAGAAATTTGTGAGGACAACATCTAAACTAGACTTAATGATGTTGCAAATATTTTTTTAATTGGAAGTACATTAAAAAGTACAATTAATGATTTCATGAAAAATTAATGAATGTAGAAGCAACTGGTATAACACTTTAACATTAAAATCATTAATCTGTTTTTAAGCATTACGAAAGTATAATTCTAGATCCTAACCTATTCCTCTAGGGTTCTCTTGACGTCGCTAGTTAAACAAAATTAATACAACATCATTGACTTAATTAAAATCATAAAGAAATATTGAACATTAATCATGATTATAATCATTTTTTATGTCTATATTTATTTTAGAAAATCAAATCCAAAGCTCCTAATACTTTCTTTTCTCATAACAATATGATTACTTGATCAAAAGAAATTGAAACACATATAACATATCTAATCTCTATTTATTTATTAAAACATCGTATCTATTACATCAATGATATCTACATACAAATTCTCACTGGTTAATACATGTTTATAAGTACAAAATCATAGGACAATTACATCTTCAGAATTATAGTTACATATTTTACAAAACATGGCTCAATAATCAATAAATCAATGATACGATTATAAATAAAAAGATACCATGTGACAATACATCTCCAAGAAGTAATAGTATGAAGACAACATCCTAGAATTACCATGAACATGAAAAAGACCATTGGACCTTGATGGAAGAAGAACCACTACCAAAAAATCATGTGGAACCCTGAGGGCCAACCCACCATGCTGAGGAGATAGGCACCAAGCCTTACACATTAAAATAATCCAAATCCAAGAAAGAGATGGTACACAAATGTATTGGATGCAAAGGGAAACATGACTCTCAAAAATATAATCAAGACAAAAGTACCAAAGACAACCAAAAATACATGTAGGATACCTAGAGAATATATGTGGAAGTGTCATCACATAGCTCTTTCCCTTGGTTTATCCTGGATAGTCTCTTTGCACCCCAGACCCCAACAAGAACATATGCGGAATCAACTAATCCTTTCATGTGGACAAGCAATCAAATTATACTAGCTCATTACATCTCCTAGATAGATAGGCTAATGTAGGAGCATCTTGGGCTCTTGGCGATGTTGCATCAACCAAAAATATTTATTTTGTATTTTCCTATTTAGTTCAGTCTTCATGTTTGTTTCAGCTTTTGTTCATTTGGGATTGTTGGTAGTTGTGAACCTGTTGGCGTGTTCCTAGACCTTTTTGGAACCTTCTCCTCAGTTTGCATCCCATTTGGTTTCTTTACACGTGAGATCTTACGAGCTCTTGGAAAGACTTAATTGTTCTTCATGTTTCATGGCTAGTTTGTATTTTTTTAATATCACAAATGATTTTTTTTATCAATGAACCTTAATGGTCTATTTCTTGATATTTTTACATTTGTGACTAACCTACTTAGGGGATAATGATTCTTGTCTTATCAATTGAAGGAATATCCTTATGGCTTTGGTCCTGACCTATATTTTTAGTATATTTTCTTTTCATTGGGGAATGTAAACTTTCTTAGGCCAACTTGCAGCTTGCCAAAGCTTTATAAACTCTTTTAAATGATCCCTAAGGGTATCATACAGAGATAGAAGAAAGAAACACTAGTAGAGCTTTGTAGCTAGAGTTTAGAATAGTTAGTATAAAAAGATAACCTATAAAAGGTTCATAAATCAAGCCACTAGTATGCCTGTAGGAATATATGACTGTATGTGTCAAATCCCTTGTATTTGAAACTTTGATAATAAGAAGGTTAATCTTGCATTCTCTCAAGTTTTTTTTGTATTGCTTATGTTGTGTGACTCTTGTTGCAAGGATTAGACCAAAATATTTGATTTCCCTCTATCCTTGACTCTATCAAGTGGTATCAGAGTAAGGTTTTGATTCTGTTGAGGTAGTTTGAGGTCCCTAAGTATGCAAAGTCCTAGGTTGATTTATTGTGGAGTGTAAAAAAGAGTATCTAACCCGTAATTATAGAGGATTCATGGAAGATGGATCATATTCAAAATGCTAAAGGTGGAAAGAGAGATGCAGATCTAGTTGTGTTGAATATATTATGACAAATTAAAAGTAGATTAGATGATGTGGAGACAACCTAAAGAAGAGGTTGACACATTGAAGATGTGAGTGATGAAGAGGAAGAAAGAACTGAACAAATAGCCAAAGAGGGTGATGAACAAACAAAGCTTGAACAAGGAGATAAAAGATTTATAAAATCCCTAACTAGGGTTAATGCAAGACCACATTTTAATCCTCCTGATTACCATGACAAGTTGGGTTTAGATGAATTACTTGATTGGATAAAAGAGATAGAGAATTACTTTGACTATGAAGGGACATATGAAGATAAGAAGGTGAAATATGCTTGCACAAAGTGGAAAGGACATGCATCCTTATGGTGGTAGCATTTGCACACTGATAGAAAAAGAAGAGGCAAGGATAAAATCAATTCATGAGATAGGATGGTGAAAAAGTTGAAAGCTAAGTTTTTGTTTGTTGATTACCAAGTAAGATTGTTTGGGAAGTTCCAAAACCTAACCTAAAAAAGGACCTTAGTGTAAAAGAGTACATACTAAAGAATTTTATAGATTGGATATCAGATCTAGGCATACTGATGATGATGTTGAAAGGGTTGTAAGGTAGCTGAATGGTTTGAGGACATCTATTCAAGATGAGATCAGTTTGGTTAAATTGCAAAGTGTAGAAGAATCTTACCAATATTCCCTAAAAGATGAGGACAATTTGAACAAAAGGCATGAGAAAAGACAAAGTGGGAGAGGTGGAAGATTACAAAGAGGAAGAACCTCGAGTGGTGGAAGATCTTATTTAGATACGAATAAGGGAAAGGTAGAATTCAAAGAGGATAATTCATATTGAAGGGATGATAGAAATTTTCAAAGAGGAAGTGGATCACATGCCTATATGAAAGATGATAGAAGAGTTTTTAAAGGAACCTATTTTAAGTGTAGAAGGGAAGGAAACTGAGCCTTTGAATGTACACAAGGAATTTCAAGAAATAGAACTAAGAGTGGTGACAAAAATTCTTTTATGTAAGAAGAATCCAAGGAACCGTTGAACCAAACTGAAGATGGAGAATCCCTAATGGTAAGGAGAGTCCTATATCATGGGGAATCAAGCCAAGAGTCTTTACCAAGTAGAATTTGTTCAAGACAAGATGAAAAGTTGAAGGAAAGTGTTTCAAAGTGATTATTGATAGTGGTAGCTTCGATAATCTAGCATCTAAAGAATTGGTGAGAAAATCACAATTACACATATTGAAGCATCCAAAACCATATCAAATTGCATTGATAAAGGATGATCATAAGGTACTGGTAAGTGAACAATTCCTAGTTAAGTTGAAAATAGGATCTTAACATGATGAAGTTCTTTGTGATGTTATGCCTATAGATGTGTGTTATATCTTGTTCGGAAGATCTTGGTAGTATGATAAACAAGATTTGCATGATGGGAGAAGGATTAGGTATAGTATTGTTGCAAATGAAATGAAGCATGTGTTGTTTCCTTTAGTTGATACTCCTAAGAATGAGAATTGTACCAGTGTTACAGTTTGTTTGGTTGAATGGAGAAAATTGTTGGATGGATTGAAGAATGATAAAGTATGTTATGCCTTGATTCCTAAGAAACTTGATATAGAATCAGTAGAAAAATAACATGAATAAATAAAAGAATTATTGAATGAGTATGAGGATATAATATAAGATAATGTTTCGGGTGAATTTCCACTTGTAAGGACTATTATTCATTACATGGACTTGATTCTTGGAGAAAATATATCAAATAAGGCAGTACATCAATTGACACCAATAGAGAATGAGGAATTGAATAGACAAGTACAAGAATTGTTGAAGAGAGGATTGATTCAGGAAATTTTGAGTCCTTGTGCAGTACCTAAAATATTAAAACCAAATAAAAATGGAGAATGGATATTGTGTACTGATTCTAGAGCCATTAACAGGATCTGAGTGAAGTACTAATTTCCCTTGCCTAGAATAGATAATATAATGGATTGCTTAAGTGGAGCTAGACATTTCACAGAGATAGATTTGAAGAGTGGATATCCTCCAATCATAATTAGAGAAGGATATCAGTGGAAAAATGCATTCAAGAAAAATGAATGCATTCAAGACAAATGAAGGACTGTATGAATGGTTGGTGATCTTTTCCTTTTTTATTGATTAATGCACCAAGTACTTTCATGAGGTTGATGATGATAGAAATAAGGTAGGACACACAACTGAGAGGGGGTGTAGTACTCACCCGTAGGATGTTTTTTAGTTTGCTTCATGTTTCGGATGTGTGACCAAATTATTTTAGGTCACTTTTCATGTGATCGATTATTGTTTCATTAATGATGATTATGGATTATTATCATATGTTTATCAGGTGTATGCATAGATTAGATGATGATGTTTTATGATGATAGATTATATGTTATGATGTACTTACCCCATAATTGCATGTGTATGGTGATTATGTGTCTTTATCTATTTGGTGAGTTTGTGTGGTAGAGGATGGAGGTGTAGTTACTTGCATAGTCAAGATCCACACGTCTGACCGTACCCTATCATTGTCTATTATATATTGTATGTACATGCTTTGTCTTCTGATGACAGGTTTGCAGGTATAGGGCATCATCTTCCCTGAATTGGTAGGAGTGAACGTGCCCACAAATATTCATCCCAATGGTAAAGAGGGGAGATAATACACAGACCCAAAACCCTAACCTAAGCCTAATTTGTCCTAGGTTTGGACAAGTGTCAGTCTCACTACCCTACCTGAATTCATCTGGTTGGTATGAATTCGTGGATCCCGTTCTTGAGAGTGTGCATGGTTTCTGTTTGCTTGATTTATCATGTTTGATTTTACTGTGCTTGATTCAGTTGATTTATGATTATGTAGGTGATTTTATATGATTATCAATGTTAGGATTATAGTTCAATTTAATGATTTAATTATGTTCCTATGTTTAATTTGGAAAATTATCTAAAGTCAATTATTTGATTAATTAGAATTATTTGATTATTTAATTGAAATTAGGATTTAATTATGTTTGAGTGTATAATTAAATAATTGAATATTTAAATGCATGTTCTAGGATGTATTAAATATTTAATTTATTTAATTTGAGTTTTAATTATTAACATGTGCTTAATTGGAAAATGATTTGAATTAGGCTTGCATATTTTATTAAATGATTAAGTAATTAAATTTCATGATTTTAAGATGCATTGATTATTTAATTTATTTAATAAATGAATTTAAATTATAACATGTGCAAATTGGAAAAAAGAGTTTGTTTTCAAAAAGAGAACAACTAGTTTTCAAAAGTTAAAGTTGAGTTGTGCATTTAAAAGATATTTTAAATTAAGTAATTGTATTTACTTTCAATTTTGGAATTTGAGTTGGATTAGGAGTTGTCTTATGAGTCATTTTCTGATTTGGAGTTGAACTGTGAGTTAGCTTTTGAGTTGTCTTTTGGGATTGCTTGAATTTGTGAATGGAATTCCTATTAGGAGATTATTGCATTCATTTTGAGGGAGATAGGTTTTGGAGAGGATTTTTGGAGAAGGCTTGTGTGCTTGGTATTTTGGAGATTTGTGGATTGTTATGGTTGCTTGTTGAATTGAATTTCTTTGTTCTTTTGGATTGGGCACCTGTTTGCAACATAGTTTTTAGATCTACAGGTTGGGCTTGATTTTGGAGAGAGTTCTATTCTCAAATCTACAAGGGTTTTCATTTTCAGTTTCTGGCTTTGGATCTAAGGTAGGCATTGAATTTTTCTTGTTATCTCTATTTTTACACTCATTTGTCTTTTTGTGTTTTTAATAGATCTGGGTATTCAGAAACCCTAGTGTAGTTGATTTTTGTATTTTATTATTACTTGGCATCATAGTGTTACTCTGGCAAAATTTTGTTGAATGATTGTTTATAGTTTTCCTACAAATTGAAATATCAAATCTATTCTATAGTATATCTATAAGGTTAGAATTAAATAGGTTCCTATTAGTTGAAATCAATTTTGAACAAAAAAATCCAATTCTAGTTGAAAAATTATCATCTTTGTAAAAAAAAAACTCAATCTGAGTATAAAGGTTAATTTTTGGTGTTAAAAAGCTTGCTGGAAAAAAAATGACAGTGAATTAAAAATAACCAGTCAATTAGTCAATTGAATAGGTTTAAATGCTTTTGGGTTTCAAAATGGTTTTGGAATATTCCTACTTGAAAATGACATGCCTTTGTTTGTTTCTAAAAATAAACCATTGGTTAAAATATATAGTAAATGACAATTCATAGAAATGACATCAATTTTTTAGTTATACATGTGACTGTTATTTCTCTATTTTCAAAAATATTTTATTTTAAAAAAATATATATGTTTATTCCCTGTTAAAAAAAAAACATTATCTTTGTAATAAGAATGTTTTTTTTTAAATAAATATTTGAAAAATATATAAATGTCATTATTAGTTGTTGTTTGTTTTATAAAAACAAACTTTAAAAAAAAATTATAAAAAGAAAATTTTGAAAGTAAAATGGGAAGTGGGGCCACCACCTTCCCCACTCCCCATGGCTTCATGGTAACCATAGCAGGGCACTGCTATGGTAGTGGTACTGACATAGCAGTACACTGCTACGTGGGGCCCATGATCCTCGGCCTTTAAAAAAAGTGCGCAGGGATAAGGAAAGGGCGCGGGGTGTGGGGCCCGCAGGGACCCCCCCCCCCCCCCCCGTGGTAATTTTATTTTATGTTTGATAATTATATTTTGTGTTTAAATTATTTTAGGTTAATTTAATATTATTTTATGTTAGTAATAATTTATTAGTAAATTAAATTAAATTAATAAGTTTTATTTAGTTTTATTATTAATTTGTTTAGTTGAAATTTGTTCATCTTTGAATGATTAGATTTTTGGAAGGTATTATTTGTTAAGTGTTATGTTTTTACCAAAATTGGGCATTTTCACTCTATTGAATTCATTTAATGATTATGGGAAATATTCTTACAATTATTGTTTTTTGAAAGAATAGGTTGTGTTTCTTCTTAGCGTGTGTGTTGTAATTATTGTTCCTATAATAATTTCTATTACATTGTATGGTATCAAGCATTAGATGGCCTAGGGGAAAACAGATGCAAGGATATGCTTTTAGTGGATTGTATTATAGTATCATGTTCTTTGTGTGTGCTTTTTCTGATTGTCATCTATGTTTCGATCTTATGGGCTCTTGTTGGTTATAATTTGTTTATGGTATCTACGTAATCATTTTGGTTTCTATGTGTGAAACTGCATCTGGGATTACTTGGTGGTATACCTATTTTAATGTTTATGTTATGAGCCTAGGGGAGGTTGAGTAGGTGCATCTTAGGGGAGTGGCTTACAATAGGGGCTGGGACCCAAAGTGGTCAGTACCTGGGTAACCTATCGTAAGTTATGTAATTAAGTAATAACATAGTAATTAAAATGTGTAGAGATCATTAAAAAGATAATTTAGAGTATGGTTATGATTAGAATTCCTCATATCTGAGAGAGAGTATTCTAATCCCACATGGATTGTATTGAGGGTCCGGGGCCCAAAGTGGCCAGTCCAAGGTAACTCAATGCTTGAGGGTCCAGGGTCCAGAGTGACCAGTCCAGGGTAACTCAAGTAAATAGACATGTGATGACACTCCCATAGCATGTAGCCTAGATCATCTCCTGAGTATCTGTTTATGCCTCTGGATTAGTGTGTTGGACCTTTCACTTTATTGTTGTGTACCTTGAGTAGAGAGCTTTCAGGATTCCTTGCTCAGTGGTTTTATCCTTGTTTGGTTTTGGTCATCTGATTGGGGTTTGTGGTTATCTCCTCAGCACGGTGGGGTAGGCCTTTGTGGTTCTACACGAACGGGTGGTGATTCTTTACCATTTGAGATTCGACGTCCTGGTGCCGGTGCTGTTGATACTTCTGTAGTTGGATGCCTTCATGATTCTTCATTGTTTCTTCATTGTTGGTTTCTTATCATACCTTCATTTATGTAGTCCTATATTAGAGTATCGCATGTGATACCTAATATGGACATTGTACTTCTTTGTTAGATTTATTATTACATACCCTATGACATGTGCAGTGGATGTCAGTTTATTAGTTATCATGGTTGTCCATGAGGATTGTACTCATTGATGTAAGTTTTAATTGTATCATTTATGATATGGAATCTTTTGTTATCTTTCTTTAGTTGTATTTTTTTCTTAAGTAATTCTACGTTAAGGGACCCTTGAGATGTGTAATTTGTGTTGGGTGTTGTTCAATGTGAATAAATGGTAATTGCTTCCGCACTATTGTTTATCTTGTATGTTAACTTTTAAAAAAAAATGTTCACCAAACTTAGTAGCATGTTATAGGTTGATCTCTCTTGGGTTCCCTGGTGGGGCGTTCCAGGGGGGGTGAATCAATTATGTCCAAAATAGATGTGTCAAAATAGAACTTAGAAATACTTTAAATTCCCTACTTAGATAAACATGAAGCAACTAAACCATCAACACAAGAAAACATAACACACCACAAGAAAATAATTGAATCGGATCACATGTGCCAATGTGATCCACTACCATAAATAGAATATAGTCTAGAAACATCAAAAAATAACATGAATTACCACAACAGAAACAAGAAAATCTCTGTCTCAGAATCTATAACTTTCTATGCATTGTTCATCAGGAACACTGAACATCAACCTCTATCATATAATAAAAATAGCTTGTCAATATCCAAATCATGATCTATTCAAAATGAGAACACGCATCCATGTTCTAAACTCACCACAAAGTTAGTAACCATAGATGTTGTATAACTGATCCTCACTGATCCCAAAACTACAATATTGTCACCACAGAAGTAACCAAAAAACTATCCTCTAATAAATCCATCATAACTACCTCAAATCATATAGAGTTCAAGGGTGGTCCCACAATAGTGTGTCCCACTTTTTGGCCAACTTTGACATGGAGATCAACATTCTGAGAAAAAAACTTCACTTCCAAACACCTAGTGCCGCAAAACTATCAAGAATTTGTAGATGATGTAAACTAGAGTCTTTTAGAATTTTCTTTCTAGTTTCTAAATATTTTATTTTTTTTAATATTAAAATTCATTTTTACTTCTCCTTTGAAAAGTGGTTTTTGTGAAAAAACTATGTTTTTAAGGAGTTATTATCACTTGGATCAGCATAAATTTTTTTTAAAATATGATAACAATGTAATTCTTTTGAGATTATATTTGCAACTTCAATATCTAAAGGATGCAATTGGTTTTATTTATTTTGGGTCAATATTTCATAGTTTATTAATTTTTAAAGTGACAGTAACTGTAATTTAGACATAAGGTCACTTGGATTGCTCTAACATGATCTGTGTATATTGAAATTCATTTTTATTTTTTTTTATAGAAAGGTAACACAAATAATCTTTTCCTACATGTTTTTCATAAAAAAATTTCGTAATTTACTATTTTTCCTGAAGTCTTGAAGAGACAGGTTGTTGAATGACCAAACAAAATATGTTTAGTTAAAGTAATATTTAAAAGTGATAATGAACTCAACATGTATTAAAATTATATTCATTAGAAAGCTTGTTCCTAATAGCATCATTTGACATCGTATGTTTGAAAAAACCATCTTGTTTGGTCCTTGTCCCAGGCCTTGAAAGACTATTTTTTTTTAGTTCACTTTTTTTCTGAGGGAAAAATTTCAATTTAGGGGTCTTCAAGAAAAGACCCCCTTTGCACGAAGACACCTAAGGGGCTTCGTGCGAAGGGTCTTTGTGCAAAGAACCCAATGTGAAAAGTCCAGTGAAGAAACACCCCACTAGAATTTTTCCTAGCCTACTTCGAGTGAAGTCGGTCAGCTAGTTATGAATTTGTTTTGTAAAAAAATTTAGAATGGTATAAAACTAAAACATTTCATTTCTATTTTCTATCGAATTGCAATAAATTAATTTTCTTTTTCTATTTCTTTTTCTATTATTGATCAATTTTTACAAAGGCATTTTTTGGAGGAGGATTGCTATTTCCATTTTTTTTCAAAGTCATAATTTTGGAGAGGAGAAATATTAGATCAAAGTATTTTTTGAAGTTTGGAGAATTTTTATTGGTGATCTTGTGGAAGATATTTTTTTGAGAGAAAAAATTGGGAACAAGAAGGGAAGATGAAGTAAATTTACTAGAAAAAGGTCACCTAGTACTGAACAAAGAAATGATGAAACTGCATTGACATATT
Source organism: Chamaecyparis obtusa (assembly GCA_027943335.1). Classification (NCBI taxonomy): domain Eukaryota; kingdom Viridiplantae; phylum Streptophyta; class Pinopsida; order Cupressales; family Cupressaceae; genus Chamaecyparis; species Chamaecyparis obtusa. The sequence goes on from BSBK01009948.1 coordinate 198,459, forward strand.
ATCATAAAACTAAAGAAGGTGAAGGACAAGCTGAAGAAGGAGGGTCAAGTCAAGTCGAAGAATTACACATTGAAGAAGGGTCAAGATCACTCCCTATGAAATCTCAAGCAATTGATGTTGGAAAAGGGTCAAGATCACGTTCTCCTACTAGTATGGATGAACTTTTAAATTTAGCTCAAACTATAAAGAGAAATATTAATTATAGAAACTTAGATCATTTAATTATAATAGATGTGGAGAATTTGAGATCACTTGCTAATGTTCAACCCTTAAGTCTTTCTAAGAAGAGATCAATGAAAATGATAGAAAGAGAAATATTGGCTAAATTTGATAATTTTGAAACACTTGAACAAGCCCAATTGCTTTCACTTGTACTTATAAACAAAAAGTTGGAAGGGGCATTAAAATTATTGGGTATAGACAAAACATCAAAGAAGAGAAAAGTTGTTGACATGCAAACTGATATGATTGAAAATCTTAGGAAAGGTTTGAACTAGGTAGGGAAATGATCTTGAACTAAAGATAAGACCATTACAACAAAAGTTATGTTGACATCCATTGTAGATAACACTATGCTCTAAAAAGAAAGATATCGTCAGCTTCATCTCAGTTTGGTTTTAATAGGAAAATAATATCATGATATGTTAATAGGAGAATACTTTTGGATGATAGCACCTTGGAAGGAAATTGGGAAATCATGTGTAGAGCTCCTCATTCTGATAGGATTGATGGAGGAATCAAGAATTTGGTCTCATTATTTTGGAATGATAATACACATCCTTCATCGAATAGTAGAGATGTTATCAGACATAGAATTTCAACTAATCAATATGAATATCACACAAAACATTGGTTGGACACAACACAACATGAAGTGTATGTGTCATTTTGTAGCTCAAATCCTAATATAAAGATTGGGAAAACATTGTTTGAAAGATTGAAGCCATATTATATCAGGATAAACAAAGTGTTTGAAACTTTTTGTTGTTATCATATTGAATTTGATCTCCACTATCAGGTTTTTTAAAAGTTTGTAGAAAACACTTATGGTTTTGAAAATGCTCCTCCTACTAGATGAAGTAAGTTCATCTCATCCATTTTATGTGACAAAAGAGATGTTGTAGCTGGTCAAATAAATTTCATAAAAGGAATATGTCAAACATGTGTTGATTTGTCTCTTTTTCCATTGAAAAATGAAAATATTGATGTAACAAAGATGGTAAATTGCAAGAGTTACAAATATGTAAAGAATGAAACAAAATTTGGGAAAGAATCCAAAAGGTTAGAATATGTTGAAAAGGAGATAAATGTTGGAGTATTTATGGAAAAATTTAAAAAAGTGATTCAACCCTACAGTCATCATACTTGTTTTTCAAATTGGCAAGCACAACAATTCCAAAAATAGAGAAACAATTTCCCACTTGGAACTATTGTATCAGTTGTTGATTTTGCAGAAAATTATTCCTTTGTTCATCAAAAGGCAATTCAATCAGAATACTATTTTTTAGAGAAAATTACTATTATGGTACATGTGTGTTATTGACATGTGCAATTAGATTTGGATGGTATTCAGAGCACATTGGAAGCACGGGTCATCAAGAAGGAATATCATTTTTATATAAGTGATGATAGAGAGCATGAAATTCATTATGTAGAACACTACTTCAAGATGTTTTTTGCAAATTTGAAAGAAATAGGTATAAAAATTCATAAACATTATGCTTGGTCAGATGGATGTGCTGAACAATTCAAATCATCGAGACCATTGTATGCACTATGTAGATATCATCGTAATGAAAACATACCACATGTCTGGAGTTTCTTTGAGAGTGGACATAAAAAAGGTGAACATGATGGTGTTGGAGCTTACATCAAACGTGCTATATGAAAGTATCAAATGAATTATAAGGGAGTTCATATAAAAGATGCACATGATGTTGTTGAATGGTGCAAGACACATTTCACACCAAATAAGAATGACACGTCATCAGGATTGACTCAAGTGGTGGCACATAAAAAAAAAATTGGGAGATAAAAGGTATGCACACATTTTTAAATTATTCAAGTGTTTAAATTTTTTATGTATTCTTTATTCAAATTATATTTATAGAAAGTATTATATGTGCATTTTTTCAAGTATAGATAGAAAAATTATGCATGGTTGCAATAGGATAGAAAAGACACGATCTTTGCATTCTGTTATGAGTATGAATTATTGCAATTGGATGTTGAACACTAGGGACTACTCATGCTTTTTTTATCATTGCATTGCTGACAATTCTGAGGAATGAATCAATCAAGACCATGGATATGTAGGTGCATGGAATCTAGTGCCACTAGTTGTTACTGATATATTTGATAGAGATGAAGATGAAAACTTTGATGATGTCCCTTTGATTTCTAATGATTATGATCATATTGTTGTCACTAGGGATTGCACCTATGATGGCTAAGTATAAAACCTAGCAATCCCATGAAACATGGGAATACTCTCAGGATGTGGGACGGCTTCCTAAGAATAGACCTCCGGATTAAGGGTCAGCTTCCCCATTTGTATCACCTGAACTGCACTAACTTTGAAGGGAAAGGGATAGAGGGATTGCATAAAACTGAAAAAACTAAATCTAACTTAGGTGATTCACCAAACTGAATAGATCCACAAACTGAAAAATCAAACTCACAATATAACCCAGCACATAACATGAACTCCACAACTCTTCCCAATCTGATTTTCTTTTTAGAAAAAACAATTAGGTGCTGAATGTGAATGAGAAGGAAAGATAATTTTCACAACTCATCATAGTTAGATGCACATAGATTTTAAAAACCTCCAAGGAAACCAACGCTTGCAAAATAATCAAATGAACATAATATCATGTAAAGGATCAGAATCAATCAGAATACATAAAACTAAGTTCATCAACCAACTCACAAACTGTAGAAAAAGAAGGGAACAATTTTTCTATTAGCTGGAATAAAAGGAGCTACAATCTTATATTGCTTCACAAGAGCTACAAAATTCACCTCGTGAGAATGAGGGAATGAAGAACTAGCCTTCTATCACCTAAGTGAGAGGCATATATAGGAAATTTGGAGAATCTGCAATGAAGACCACCACCTCGCCAAGAATAGAAAAGCCTCAGCCATGATCCCATCACTCTGATTTTCAGGTACCCCACTCCCAAGAAAAAAGGGGAAGTGAAAAAAGTGGAGTCCCTAGAATAGACTTAGTCAAAGAAGACCCAGGACCCACTAAGTCATGCAGAATAATGATATTCTGATAGTGGTTTATAAGAACACCGCATGTCAAAATACCTTACAATGTAACTTTCACATTGACTATGACATTAAAAAAAAACTATTCCCCCTCTCTACTAAAAAAAATGTAGTGGATTATAAATATATTTTAAGACATTCTCAATTGAGGAAAATGTCTAAAATATTTACAATTTAACACATATCCACATTTTAAAATAAATTCAATCCTAGGGCCAACATGAATATTCTGAAAATAATAAACCCCCTCCCCCCATGCTAAATACATGATTTAAAAAAAAACATAACTATCTTAAGTCAACAATGACTTCAAAGAGAAGAACCTAGGGCAGCCAATGATTAATATAATTACCTAAGAGAGATAATTATATTAAAAAAGTTTAACCATGCCCATAAAAATCATATTAAAGGGAGATAAAAGGTTTACTCGACCCTAAGAAAGGGGAGATGAAAAGAAATCTGTTGAAATGGAAACCCTTATTCAAAAATGTGGATCCTCTGTCAATCATAGTCTTCACTCGGCATCTGGCACATTTTTATCTTCACTGGTAGTTTCATTGGCAACTTCTATTCTGATTGCAACTCTCGATGGCAACCTTCCTCTGATTTGGAAACAGCAAAATGAAATCAGCAATATGCTTGGAGGTAGGCTTATTTGATTGTTTATCGATTTTTCATTGCATAACTTCTTCTAAAAAATGAGGACATAGTTTAGATATGCTACGGCACAGCAACAGTGCATTACACATTTGTGAGACTATGTCTCTCCATGTATTTGGTTCTAGCCACTACTATTGTCGTAAACAGATGCTTGTTAAGTGTGTATTGATAAATGGCACTGTTGATTTGTTGGCCATAGCCCCGTGATGAAAACTAGGGCATCAATTGAATATGAATTTGCATTCCCCACTCATTTTTTTGGTTGCATCTTGTGACACTGTGCATGTCTATTGATGGATATCCTTTGTATTCAAGGGCATGGCACTATGTATGTTCAACTCTGTATCTTGAGGGAATTGTTGTGTTGTCTATGATCTGAAGCACTATTATTTGCTGCTTAATATTCATGCTAGCCCGTGAATAAGGTAGGGTTTTGCAATGTTCAAACCACGGGTACCAATAATGTATTTGTTGTTGTTTTCATTATTAATGTTGTGGGCCACTGTTAATTTGGTTTTGAGTCCATGTCAACATGTTGTTAACATTATTGTGATTATTTCCCATACACAACAAAGCTAGGGCATCATATGTTGTTTGAACCATTAGCCACGATGCCCCCGTGAGCAAGGCCAAGGCGCGGCACTGGTATATGGTATCATTTTCTATTTGGCTCGATAGTATAACTGATTGCTATCGCTTAATCACATAGCCCAAGAATATATTAGGGCATTACATCTATTCATTCCCACATGTATTGCAGTAGCATTGCAACTGTTGAATTTGAAGGGCCATTAGGGCACGGTTGTCTCTGCATTTGTATTTTCATGGTTTCTTTTGGCATTTGCTGAAGGCATTTGATATTTATTTTGCATTGGGCACAGGCATATTTGTTATTGTACTATTGTATCCATTACTTCATGCTTTTTGTTGATCCCCTTGCTAAAGGCCTGTGAAAGCATACTGATGTTACATTGTTTCTAGCCCGTTCTTTGAAACTAGGGCATCATGTTCTTTATTATTCTCTTCATAGCCCAATAATGCCGATGGCATGGCATTTGATATGGCTCATGACCCATGCACTATTATGAATTTACCAGATTTTATATGCAATACACCTCTGCAAGATGTGCCTTGATTGATAATTGTATCTTTGTTATTTTCTTAAAAATCATGAGGCTTGTGAGCCTGGCATCCAGCCAATATGACATTTTCATCAGTTATGTTACTATTGCAAGTAACTGAGATTTGTGACTAATCCTTTCAAGGGAATTATGAATTTTTATTGTTTGAACAAGGTATGTATTGAATGCAATCTACCTTTGTACTCATAGGGTGTTGAAATTATTTAAATTTGAAAGGCCATGATGCCACTAGGATCTTGCTTGATGTTTCTTGCATTTGCTACTTGGTTTGGCATCCATGAATTGTAAACCAAGGCACTATTATAACTATTCCATTGTGATTTTCTATCATTGATACATCATGCCATGCTATCTATGATCATTTTCCCCTTTCAAATGACCATCTAATGTAGATTATCATATTTGTACTATCTCATCATTATAGCATGCAGATTTGAAACACATTTATGCCCTAAATGTAATGCATTGAGATCTATATCTTTAAGCATCATCTTTTGTACCTTTTATGGTCTTGTGGATTGTGTGCCCTCAGCATGTATGTGCCATGTGAACACTTATGCAACAGAGTGCCCTCATTATTTCATAGATTTGTGTACTCTTTCATTAGCTCTGTTCAGCTTGATGCCATGTAGCCCTCTAAAAATGCTAGTGCTCTGTTCTTATTCTTTAACCATGCCATTCTAACATGTTGTCATGAATTCCTCCTGGATCTGGTTCGTGCCCTGTTTGACCATGCTTATTTTATTTGGCTTTATGGTTCTTTTAGTATCTCACTTACTGAATACCTCCCCACATGAGTCAGTGCCTCTCATTGAGATGGTTAGAGTTGCCAGAAACTCTGTGGGAATAGAGCTTCTGACAACCCTCACCGGTTCAGTGTACAGTACTAGGAGACTCAATACTGATCATGGGTGCTTTTGGCCTATGATGTGGTCTCTCTCTAGGAAATTGAGATTTTCCCAAGAGAGCCTACATTACAAGGCATCACCATTCATCTGCACATGGAACAAACACATTAGTAAAAACAATGGTATTTCATTTATTTCCAGAGGCTCCTTGATGTGCATGCCCTGAGCACAGCCCGTCCCAGAGGTGCATGACTGAGTGTATGTATGCATGTTCATAGATGTTGTGGCACCATTCATTGCTTATATCCATTGGATCTAACCCCTCTATTTCTCTCTCTACAGGTTCAGGATCACAGGAGCACACCGGGCACATAGAAGATCAACTCACTACCAGGCAATGTCTGGTACCCCTGCATCTAGCTCCTTAATTTATGTATACTTGCACTCATTTATGCAATTCTTGCATTTTCTATGCTCACGGCATGTGTGAGCTCATATGAATTTTTTTTTCTTTTCAGTTCCTTCCTTTCTGTACAGCATATTTAGGATATGATATGTAACCTTAGCTGTAGTAATACTTTCTTTCTTTTCATAGACATTGCAATAAATGAACACAAATCTAATCAAGACCACATAATAATGCAAACTAGGGTACAGAGCTCATCTAGTAATTAGGTTTCCCAAAATGTGCAAAAATATGACAACACATATCTCAAGATTGGTCAAAATTGGTAATTATATATATTTCACATTATATGGTCCATTGAGCTGCATGTATAGATAGATAGATAGATCTATAGATTGAACTAAGTAAATTTTCAGATCTCACATGTATATATAAATTACTATGTAGGAGATGTCTTTGCAGTGATTGTTGAGCATGGAAATGTAGAAGGAATTGGTTATTATTTACCACGTTGTACTGTAGAGAGGATGAAGTTACTTGAACCTGAAGAAAGTGATGGAATGTTGTTCCCTATAGGTTTGTATATGCTTTACATCAATATATTGAACTCAATTTGTAAATTTTAAATTTCAACCTTTTAACAAATTTCAAATTTAGTTTGTTTAAATTTATATTGTTAAAATTTGTGACTTATAGGTTCAGTTGTTTTAGAGGGATCATATTTCAAGAAAACCAAAGTAATTCAACATGGTATTCACTTTGTTGATTACCAACTAGACAATAAGGTGTTTTAATATAGTCACCTAGTAGTTTCCACCTTCATTTGTCTCCATATAGTTAAATCTCAACACGGATGTCGTAAGTGGAGACTAGATAGTGAGGATCATGAGAGAATATTACATGTTCTCCATGAAAGGTCTGAACCACTTGATTTGGTCTAAAAATTATAATATGTATACCTATTTCATGTGTTAGGACCTACTTGATATCTCTAGATTAAATTGACTATACTTTGTTTATAGATTTAAACATATGATGGACTATAATTTTTTGATATGTGATGGACCTATTTGATGGTTCAATGGTTTTAATATATAGAATTTTATGTATGCTTTTATATATATATGCTTGTATACATGTATGGTTTTATATGTATACTTTTATTATTTAATTATTTTTATAGATTGTATATTAGTTAAAGATTTTATGTATACTTTGATTATTCAATAATTTTTATGATACTTATTGTCCATTAGTTACATGTATTAACTAGTTATTTTTTATGATATTAATTCTAGATCCCCTTAAGACCTCCCCTTAAGATTGTTTATTAGTTAGAATAGTTATTGTCCATTAGTTACATGTATTAACTAGTTATTTTTTATGATATTAATTCTAGATCCCCTTAAGATTGCTTATTAGTTAAAGATCCCCTTAAGACATTAGTTTGAACACTAAAAAATGATGAAACTAGTTAGAGTACTTATGACATGTGTTAGTTCTAGAATGAGTTAGAATAGTTATTTTACTTTAGTTACATGTATTAACTTGTTATTTTTTATGATATTAATTCTACATCCATCTAATAAAATATAATCAAATGAAACCATCTAGTCAACTAAAACCATCAGTCAACTCATCTAATCAAATCATACCATCTAATCATATCATCTAATCAAATAAAAGAATATAATCATATCATATCATCTAATCAAATGAAACCATCTAATCTAATCGAATGAAACCATCTAACTAAATCATATTATCATATAATCAAATCATATCATCTAATCAAATGAAATTATCTAATCAAATCATATCATCCAATCAAATGAAACCATCATAAATCTATAAAAGGTCAAATCATAAATCATCTATGTTTAGAGGTTTGGATAGAATATAAATATATGTCTCAAATCATAAACTAAAAATATCAAACATATAATAATGACATATATAATGAGTCTCAAATCAAAGATCTGTGCAATGTGTCCTAAACTAGGGAGTCATCTAGATGCATACGAATAGAGTGAACCTCTGACCGAATGCCATGAGTATCCTCTGGCTATGAGACAACAACTGATCCCTGTGAATATAAATGCATATATATAATAATAATGTAAAATACTTAAAATATTATAAATTCATGTTTAAACTTACATATTTTTAAAACTTACCTAACCACTAGTACGTGTCACATCTGTTGAATCTCTCCTATGAGAATGCTCTAAGCCCACACTAGAGGTAATGTGCTCTAACTGAGTGTCATGAGCATCCTCTAGCTGTGAAGTAGCAATTGACCCCTACAAATTTAGTACAATAGTTGGTTATATACATGTACATACAATATATTATGTAAAGTACTTGAAATATATAAATACATGTGTACAAGTGTACACATGCATGCTTAAACCTACATACATCTAAAACTTACCTAGCCACTAGTAGGTGTCACATCTACTGCATCTCTCATATGAAGATGCTCCAAGCCCACACTAGAGGTAATGTGCTATGCTAACTGTGCCTGCAAAATATTATACATTGAACAAACATCAATGCACACATCTACAATTACTTGTTCACTAAAACTCCTAGAAAGGAGAAAAGAAAACTTTATATACCTAGGTCTCAGGAGTAGGAGGATCATCAGCGCATTGCACCATCATATCATCAATAGAAACTGCATCACCCACACCACATTGAGTCTTGAACCTCTCTAGTAATGAAGATTTTAGGGGTGACACTAGCTAGGAGGGGAGTGATGTAGAGTCTAAACCACCACGATGCAATAATAAATCTATAAATGATCCAACATTAGTACCAGTGTCCACCTGACTTAACCTATGCAACTTCTCATCAAATGTTTCTAGGCCCTCAGTCATGATGTGTACATCTCCAACTTGTATACTTGGCTCTATAGCTGTAGATTGTTCTGTGGGTGCAGAGTGTTGTGAACTATGTTGTGCCTATCTAGATGGTCTATCCTATGTTGGTGGAACTACAGAACCTCATGCAAGTCTGATGACATCCCTAACTGAATCTACTAGGATCTTGTGTATGTCAAAAATATAATAATATGACTGTAGGAGATCCTCCAAAAATTAAAGCACCACATCTAAATGACTATGATGACTAGAAAGTGCTCGTATTTCTCTAGGTGCAGGAAGACTTCTAGCTCTATATGCCTCATCACTAACACCTACAAAAGTATTAGATGAAGCCTCAAAACATGATCTGGATTGACTTAGTCTAGTCAAAATATATCTACCCACTATATCTGAAGTGATGGAGGTGGTTGCAGAAGCAATCTAACCTATCTTGTCCACTACTCCCCTCTAAGAAGCAATGACCACTCTATCTACAGTATCGGCCATCTTTGGTACCACTATTAGAGTCCTCTACCTAATGAGTTGTCTATGAGGATGTACAAATCGATCACCCCTATGATACTAATCATAGTCTACAACCCTATTGTGCCCCTGACCATCTAGGAAGATCTAAATAGTTGACCCTAAATCCCAAATGAAACTCAGCATAAAATTGCTATGCAAAATATAAAGGAATGTGGTCGTATTTAGGATAATGACCATGTTCTACAAGAAAATAAGGATATATCATGCATGCAATCTAAGGAATTGCACATCGTGTGACTTGATATTCCCTCACCTTGGGCTTCCCCTCATAAAATGGAAAAATCGCTCATTTTTATGATTTCCTTAGGGACGTGGCTCTAAACTGTCTCCAAGGAAATAGCACATGAGACCTCAGCTCTCAACTCTCAAAAATTACTAACAACTACCTGAGGCATGAAGGAAGAGTGGGATCTCAATCTGGTAGTCACCTCCTCCAAACTAGTCCATACACTGATACAAGTATCTCTATATATTCCAAAGTATCTTTGTATATGCCATTTGCTGAACATGTATGGATGGACTCTCTAAGTCAAGTCATCTATGCATCAATAGTATGAAAAATGGTCACTATATCAAGAGTGCGAGGTGCATCCTAAGTGGCCATCTAGATACATAACATGTGAAAGCTAAGTGTTACAATTAATTACTTGATTACATGTTATAACTACATGTAAAATGGAAACAAATATCTGAATATATAAAATTATACTTAAATTTACAATACTAGAGTGTACTAATAGTACTAAAGTATCCTTGAATGTACTAATTGGTATTAAAATAGGTCCTATTACATCAAGTAAGTGGACTTATTAGGTCTTAAGGGTCATAGGATGTTCTAATTGATTTTAATAGGTCATATTAGTCCTATTAGATCTTAATTGTAGTCTTATTAAGTCTTAAGGGGTCCTATTAGGTTGTAACGAGTCGTATTCTAGTTCCTAAGGATCCTAAGGGTTCTTCAAGAGTTTTATGTCATAATAGGGGTCCTAAAGGAACCTAGGATGTATTAATAGTCCTAAAGAGTCCTTGGATGTACTAATTGGTATTAATAGGTCCTATTAGGTCAAGTAAGTGGTCTTATTAGGTCTTAAGGGTCCTAAGATGTACTAATTAATTTTAATAGGTCATATTAGTCCTATTAGGTCTTAAGTCAAGTCTTATTATGTCTTAAGGGGTCCTATTAGGTCTTAAGGGGTCCTATTATAGGTCATGAGGATCCTAAGGGTTCTTAAAGAGTTTTATTTCACAATAGGGGTCCCAAAAGGAACCTAGGGTGTACTAATAGTACTAAATGGTTCTTGGATGTACTAATTGGTATAAATAGGTCCTAAGGCTACTAGGATGTACTAAGGGTCGGTCCTCCTAGGATAGTATTTTAACATCTAACTCTACATGAATAATATTTATACACGTAACTCTAAAACATATGTACATAATTTAGAGAGAGAGAGAGAGAGATTCCTAATATTTATTAACTTTAAAAGAAATTTAAAAAATATATATTTTTAATAATTTCTATAAGATTAATGGAACCTAAGATACATTAATGGGTCTTTGGGGTACTATGTGTCTTAAGACATCATAAGGAATGGATAAGTTTCCTAGAATGTATTAAGGGGTCACATGTGTTGTAAGTGGTCCTAAGGGATCCTAGGTTATATTAATTGATTCTTGTATGTATTAAGAGTTTTTTAGGGTGACAATGGGTCCTCATATCAAATAATAGAACATAAGATACATGAATGGGTCCTAGGGAATCCTAAGATACATTAATTGGTCTTGGAGGTCTGAAGGGGTCATATGTGTCTTTAGATGTCATAAATTATGGATAAGGTTCCTCAAATGCCTTAAGGTTTTGTAGGTGTCATAAATGCTTCTAAAGGATTATAGGTTAAATTAATTTATCCTAATATATCGTAAGGGTCCTGGAGGCAAACAAATGGGTCCTCTTATGTATTAATGGAATGTAAGATACATGAATGGTTCCCAGGACATCCTAAGATACATTAATGTGTCTTGGGGTCCTAATGGGTCCTAGGTATCTTAAGATGTTGTAAGGGATGGATAAAGGTCCTAGAATGTCTTAAGGGGTTTTATGTGTCATAAGAGGTCCTTAGGGATCCTAGTATTTCTTACAGGGTATTCAAGGTGACAATGGGTCCTTATATGTATTAATGGAACATAAGATACATCAATGGGTCCTAGGACATCCTAAGATTCTTTAATGGGTCTCGGGGGTCCTAGAATGTTAATGGGTTGTAGGTGCAATAAGTGGACCTACAGGATCCTACATTACATTAATTGATCCTAGTAAGTCTTAAGGTTTCTTAAGGGAAACAATGGGCCCTATGTGTCTTAAGATAGTGTAAGAGATGGATAAGGGTCCTAGAGTGTCTTAAGGGGTCGTGGGTAACATAAGAGGTCCTAGGTTACATTAGTGGATCCTCGTATGTATTAATTGAATTTAAGATACATAAATGTGTCCTAGGACAACCTACGATATGTTAATGGGTCTTGAGGATCTGAAGGGGTCATATGTGTCTTAAAATGTCATAAGGGATGCATAATGGTCCAATAAAGTTAATGAATCATACATGTGATACTTGAGTCTATTTTGTTTTTCCATCTGATGTTCTATTTTATCCAACCAAACTTGAATACATTGTGTGTCTTCTTTTTAAATTTTTCCTTATGTTAACTAGCTTGACAACTAGACATAAAAGGTATGTTTTCTATATTTCTACCATAATACCTTGCAAGAAAGGATTGTCTGAAAGGATTATTTATCTTTTGTATTATAAGAATCATTTGGTTCAAATAGATGCTAAAGAATTATTGATGCTTGAGTTTTGTTCTAAGAAAATCTTAAAGAATTGTAAGGAAAGTTATTGATCTTAATTCTTGATCTTATGATGATTTCTATGAATGACTACCAAAATAGTTGAAAAGTTATATACTCTACTTCTTAAATGATAGATAACACCATGATTGTTATGTCTAATTATTTCAAGCTAGATAGATTTGAAACATGTTGTACTTATGGTCGGAAATAAGGGATGATTATGTTTCTAGGAGGGAAAGGATTGTAATATTGGATGGTTGTAAAAGATGTTTAGTAGATGTATCTTTATTCTTTCCTCGATAACTTAGGAATTTACGAACTTATATTTTCTTCAAAATGAGATAACATGTTGAAATTAGGTAATATCTGATATTTCAAAATATGGAAAGATTAAGAAGAATCTCTCTTTGATATACCCTCTCAAGTAATAAATTAAATCTATTGTTAATAAAATGTGTCTCTCCCTTATTTCCCAATAAATATATTTAAAAGGCTAAATTTCATAAGGGAAAATCAATGTGTCAATAAGGAGAATGAGCTTAGCTAGAGGAGACCCTTGGGTAAAGGACCTATGTCCCCAAGGTTTTGTATAAATAAGATTATAGTAAACAATTGTTTAAAGGAGAAATGTTTGATTATATGGTAGGAATTCTAAATTATATATGATCCTCATAAGTAGTGTGAATTGAACCAATGAAAAATCATCAACTATAAGGAAAGAATATGATATTAAACAAAATTGTGTAGTAATTATTTACTTTGTTGTAATTTTGTGTGTGAATTGGAAGTTGAAGCTAACAACATTGCTAGTATATAGGAAAGATGAGTTATTATGAAAGGAATAATGATATGTCTATTAGAATAAGATTTAAGTCAAACTTTCTACCTATCCTAAAATTGAAATATTAAAAGAAAGTGAATTTGTAGGTAATGGTATAGATGTCATAATGAAGATGCGCATAAGGATATCTGGCTCCTCCTCAGTAGCATCTCTCTGAAAATAGGGCTCCTGTCCCTTGATATCCATGTCTACCTGCTCATTCAGTGCCTGTACATCCACCATCTCAGCATCTGGATCATCTTGTATGTCATCATGAACCTGGCCACCTTGTACAACACCACCCTGTGCCAATAAGATGTCTGCCTCATCCTGAGCGATTGGTACCTATAACGGAGCTCCTGCTGGTGGCTGTGCTAGAGGCTGTCTCCATCCCTGTCTAGTTAGGGGAGGCATCAATCCCCTCTATCTAACTCCACCTCCCCTCATCCGTGGTCCTACCCTATCCCCTCTCCCTCCATCTCCACCATCTCCTCCATCTCCTCCACCATCACCGCTGCCTCATCTTCCTCGCCCATGTCTATCTCTCCCTCAGAGTCTCCCCCATTGTCTCTTTGTAGGATCTCTCTTTGTAGGCCTAGCTACTGCATCTATAATCCATGGTACATGAACATCTCTCAAGAACTGCTTAAGATCTGCAATCATCCCAGGGTCCACCACTATCTGTCTCATGGTCCATGCCTGAAATGGCAGGTCCACAAACTCCTGTCGAGTTGTATCAAATGATGCCATGGGTCCCCAATCCCGTCTCTCCTGATGTGTACGAGCATGCTCTGTCACTCCCTACGGCATGCCCTAGACTCTGCCAAACTGGCACAAAACCTGGCTGACCAACTATCTCTCCAAAATAAAGGGCATCCTCCCTATCAGCCACCATGACTCAAAGCAAAAACCTAGCTGCCACTCATCATCCCAAGGCTCGCAACCTAAGTATGGTCTCCATGTCACTATATCTAACGTATCAAATATATACCGCCAGAACTCTAAATGGCCCAATTTTGCCTAAGACAAAACTGAGGAATATAAATGAATATAGGGCTGCCCTGATCCCCAAAATCTAATGGCCATTGGTCACGTCACTGAAATGTGCTCCCAGGCCCAAACATGGAGCAATGTCACCCTTGCCAATAGAGATGCACCCCCATGGTACACCACCTGATGCATATCATGATAAAGATGTGCTAATAAACACACCCCCCAAGAAAATTGAGTCCCCTCCATCATCCACTATAATGTGTGGCCCCATCCCACTACAAATCCATGTGACCTACGATCAGGGCATACAAATCCCCAAATTGCCCCTGCTAGAACCATTGGAAATGCATCATATAAATTGACCATGTCCTCCTAGATAATCTCTCCATCCTCTATATCATCATCATCAAAAATGGCTCTACACTCTGTGACTTTTCCATGTTGATCATACTGAACTAGCTCACTTGTGATGGGAAGACAGAAGATGCGATATACATGCTCTAGTGTGACTGTCATCTCCCTTGTCAGAAGATGGAAGGTACTCATCTCCGAGTGCCATCGCTCTACTAATGCCATCATCACACTAAGATTCACCTGAATCTTGGGTGTGTAGATCATGTAATACAACCCAGACACTCCGATTAGCAGCATGTCTGTCTCTGACAGTGTCAGTCTTAGATTCTGTGTGACGGGATATCTCTCCCATGACATTAGAATATCTGTAATATCCTCCTATTCAAGTCAACAACAATCAACCTATCAGATTTTGATAAGCTGATCTATCAATCTATCTATCCTATCATATCAATTTCAAACATGTTTTATCACGTGTTTAAATAGATGATTCTATCAATTATCTATGTTCAAGACTGGTTAACTAGCGAACATGCTACAATGTTTGCCTATCTTGATTAAATCGATCAAAATCAATCACCGACAGATCCAATTGGCTTATCGACATCAAGTTTGACCTAAATGACTATATCATTTGCCCAAATTCTACTATCTAAAACACATGCGCAACATTGAAACATGCATGCAAAACTTTCTACTTCATTTGTGCAGGTTTTTACCCTTGCGTAGTCTTGCTTCACCTTTGTGCAACTTTTTAACATGTTTGCGCAGGTTTTCATGCTTGTGCAATTTTCTTGCACATTTGTGTAATAATTTTGCACAAATGCACAGAATGTATGCATGCACACTTTTAATTCATCTTTGTGCAGCATTATTTTTTTCTTTAGAACACATGCGCAACTAACCTCCATGCATGTGTAGGAAATCAAATTTTTTGTGCAATCATTTCTATTTACTACGCATTGATGCATTGAAACTGGGCATTCATACAATGCCTAAAGACAAAAAAAATTTCCTAATCTAATCTACCATTTCATCTACCCTAAACATGCTAACATTCTACCCTAACATGCATCAAATCATGAAATCACAAAGGAGGATCGAATCACCTACCGGCTCACCCGAATCGGGTGGTCGCTGGAAGTGTCTGACCCTCTCAAAGTGATGATCTGACAACGGGAACAGCATCCTGGGGGCTCTGCTCTTCTCTCTCTCACTCTGATCTCCATAAGACAAGTGTGCACAATGAGCCTATTGTGGACCCCTTAGCCCTATTTATAGCCTGTGGATCTTATGTGCTTGGTGTGTGGACCCTACTTCTCATTTTTATTCCATTTCTCCTCATTTTCACCCATATTTTCTCCTGTTTCTTTCGTGAGATTGATTATCTAAAAAAAATAAAAAAATAAAAAAATAAAAAAAAAATTTGTCAATCAATCTCTCGAGGGGGCCTGCATAGGTCCTCTAAGACATTGTCTGGGGCAGGGGCAACAAAAAAAAAAATGCTTGATTTTTCTTTGAAACAATGTGACCAGCACATTATTTCAAAGAGGGGAAAAATGTATACACCTAAAAATGGCTTCATTAATTAATGAAATATTTATTATTTAATTACTATTGACTTGATAAATTAATTAAATATTTATTATTTAATTAATAATTATTCCTCTATTTATTAAATAAATTATTCAATTTATTTAGTAGATTCACTGTAGTATATTCCTCTATCCTAAGTCTTCTAAATTAGTCTTATTAAAGTGATTTAATTAAATACACAATCACCTAAATATGACTAAGTTTTCTAATCCACCTCACCTACCTAGTCACCTGACACATCACTTTGGCTAAAATAAATAATTATTATTAATTATTTATTAGTAATTATCCTCACCCACACATGTCCTATTCTTAAGGGCTATGTGACCTCATAGGACTTAGTCTCATGACCACATGTCCTCTCAACAATCAAGTCAAGAGACATTCCCTATTCCTAAGGGGCTTCTCAAGCCACCTCTAAGAGTCAAAGGTGACTCATAGGACACTTGTGCAAAGAGTCCTCATGAGGAAAAGGTCTCTCCCTCTTTCTCTCTTTGGTCTTTGTGAGACACTTGACATGTGTCTTTCCCTTCCACCTTCTTCTCCTCCATGTCAATGTGAGAGGAACATCATCCCTATTCTTCCTCTCACATTCCAACTACATCCCCCTTTCTCTCAACTCCTTCAACAAAGTCAATCCTAGCCTTAGGATCTTCCACCTTTCATTCTCAACCCTAGGATTGTGCCACCTAGGCCTAGATCCTCCAAAACTCTATAAAAGGAGTCACATTTCCCCTTTGGGAGCTAATAGGCATTCAAGCATTCAAGCAATCAAGCATCCAAGCAACCAAGCACTCTAAGAATAATCAATCCATATTATCATCATTTCATTTACATTCCGTCCATTAGATTGCATAAGCTATTGTGCACTCATTTCATAAAATCTCCACACTTTTGTAGCATCTTGGGAGAAGGCTTCATTTGGAAATCTAAGAGCTCAACCTCTACAAGAAATCAAGGCTAGGAGGACAATGGAGACAAGTTGCATGGTAGGTGAAGGTAAATAATTTAGTTTCATCATTTTATAGTTACTTTGTATTCTTCATTGTGTTGCATTAGATTGATTTATTGGCTTTTAATAGTTAGTTTATCATCTCCAATTATTAGACATCTAATTTGCATACATTTTTGGTGCTAGAAGGAGGGCCAGCCTCCATTTTTAACATTCTATTTTTTTAGTTTTCTATGTGCAGACATGTCCAAGTTTTTTCTGCGCATTCATTCACGAATACTGTGCATTCATTCATCTATTTTGCGCATGCATTTCCGATCAAATCTGTCATTTGCTGTCTTTTTCATTTTCAATTTTTAATTAACATCTGTGCATCTGTTAAGTCTTCCTGCACATATGTTAAGATTTCCTGCACATCAATATCAATTTTCTACGCATCCATTTTTCTATTCTATGCATCTATTTAATTAGTCTGTGCATTTATCCACTGTTACCGCACATCTGTTATTTATAGTAGTTAGGTTTAAATTTCTGATTTATTTTGATTTTAGCTAACCTTTGACAAATTTCTGTTTGCTCTGGTAGCTTTTAGGTTGTTTTGCAGGACGTTGTTTTTGAAGACCCCATTGCTAAACAAATTTTCTAATGGTTTGATTGCAGGTTGCCAAGTGGTTTGCAAAATAAACCATAATCTCGTTTGGGCTTAAAAAAAGACATGTCTTTGTTTTGTGTGTTTTCTTTAGAATAGCTCAAGTGTTTGTTGTGTCTTACTTAATAGCATATCTATAATCCTAAAATTATAACAACGTATCCTCTCCCCTTGCCATTCGTGGACCTTGGGTGTAAGAGAAACTGTTATAATTTTTAGAGGGTGGTCTTTGGTGGGAAAAGAGGTACTCACCCCAAGGAACGACCCAACCAGTAACAGGTTAAAGCCAAGCCCTTCCAAACTGGCATATAAAAAATGCTAGTGTGATTAGTCTCACATTAGACAGGTGTGAATTCATTGCGGCAACCAAAATCTCCTCCAGTACCCTAGTGGTGTGTTAAAGTCTTACTTAGTAGAGGTGAAAGCCTTACTTTGAAAAGATTGGGAGAGCCCCCTTAAGTGGGAAAATGACTTGATCACAACCACCTTAACGGATGTCCTTATTAAAATCTTTTGTTTAGTGGCCAAAAACCTTCTATTTGCTAGCTCAAGGAGTCACCCAAGCTCGTGAAGACACCCCACATTACTCAAGGTTCATAGTAGAGATAGCATTTCTTTGGGAAGTAATGACCCATTGAATTCAGAACTTGGTGTGCCTGAGAAGTGAGTGCACTGTAAGGAGGAGCCCATGCCTCCAAGTTCCTAGGCTGTCCGCTATGGATTTGCATGGCTGGATTTTATTATCCTAGTGGGGATTTAGCAGATATTGTCCTTGCCTACCATAGGATTTGTAAGCGTGTTTGTGCATTCATATTAGCATAGTTAAATTAAAATCATTTCTATCTTGCGTACGTGTGTTTATGCATTTTTCATTTTGCCAAAAAAAAAAAAACCAGAAAACATCAGAAAAAAATCCAAAAATTTTCAAATCATATCAAAACTTCAGAAACTACACATATATCACATCTTGCTATGCATTTGATCACATTTGTTGTGCATCTGTCCAGACTGTCGGTGCTTTTGGTTTTACCAGTTTGCATTTGTCAAATTTTGTTGTGCATCTATCTCATCTTGTTGTGCATTTATCGATCTATCCTACGCATTTGTTGCTGTGCATTTACAATAGTGAGCATTTCTACCAACTTTGCAATTTTCCAAATCACTTTTTCAAATGCCCATTTTCATCTTTAGTAAGATTCTAGAAAAACAGTCGAGTTACACAGACCTCTGATCTTTAGTTTGACCATTTTCATCATTTTTCACCACTCCTTCATTAAGAACTCATCAAATCATTTTCTTCCAATCTGTGAAATTATTAATTTAGTGTTGAAACATTACCTTATCTATCAGATTTTGATCTTTGTGAGTTTACCATATTAGGATATATCATCCTAAAACCACCAAACTTACTTAGGTTATTATCTCTTGATTTCCCTTTGTCATATCATAGTGAAATCTATACCTCCTATTGACTTAGAGTTTATCAAGTTGTCCTATCACTTTTTCAACATGTTTCAATGTCTTTTCTATCAATCACTTTCCATATCTTCTCATCAAGAATCTTTCATCCCACAATCAATTTTCTCAATTTTATGGTTCAAACTCGATCTTAGAAACTTAAACAAGCCATTAATATAGAATCCCTAGACAAGATGGAAGGAAATATCAATGAGCTTCTTGACAAATTTGTGACTCATTATTCATATAACATCAAACATGAAGTCACTATGCTTGATCTTTGCAATGCACATCAAAAGAATGGAGAACCCTTCCTTACTTTTTTGCACAGATGGCGTCAATTGTTTGCTAAATATCCATGAATGATTCCTGAACAAGAAAAGATGGATATTTTTGTCCATAACCTTAAACTAGAAATGAGTTATAGGTTACAATTGCAATGTCCACAAAACTTCAATAAGCTCATAGAAAATGGTATCAAGATTGAGGAAGCCATGGTCTGAAAAGGTGAGATCAAACTTTATTCTAAAGACACTGCTGGATCCTCAAATTCCAATTCCAACAACTATAACAATGACAAATCGAAGTTTTGGAATAAAAACAAAAACATTATCAATGATGGGATTGTTGATAATCATAATGTCAAACCAACACAACCACTTCTCAATCTCACCAGTTAGGCCAATGCTACTCAAGGTACTTATAGTAATCAGTCATCAAATCAAAATACCAACAAAGATTCATCTAAACCAAGCTTTCCTTTCATGTCACCTCGAAAAAACTTTACTCCTTTAGGGGAATCTCTCGAATCATCCTTACGAAAGTTAATCACAAAGAAGCTCATTACGCTTCCTGACATGAAAGATTTTGAACCTAGAGTGAAGCCTTCTCGGTGGGATGAGTATGATTATTGCAAATTTCATAGAGGCAAAGGACATAAAACCAATGATAGCAAAAGGCTCAAAAATGTAATTCAAGATCTAATTGAAAGTGGTGAGATTAGTGTTGACGGACATACCTCAAATGAATCACATATGGCTTTCAAAGATCCACTTCCTAAGCATGAAAAAGGAGGTTCTTCAAATACTAAGAGTGACAATCAAGCCAATTATAATTCCACTCCCTATCGATATGTTGGTAACATTTTAGAATGTCATCCTTCTATGTATTATGCCAATGTCATTACCATCAAAGGAAGATCAGAGAGTCACCTAGTCCATGTTACTACTCATGCTCAATCCAAAGTTACTCTCCAAGGAGTCCAGTCCAAACCAAATGCACCTAACAACAAGTTTATTTATGTCCCAAAGTCTACAATGAATATTTCCAACCAATACAACCTTTTGGAGCAACTCAAGAAAACACCTGCCCAGATATCCATCTTAGAGCTTTTGTGTCTATCCCCATCACATAAAGATATCCTTGGAAAGGCTCTTTTAGAAACCCAAGTCCCCACAAATCTAGATCATGATCAATTTCAAGCTATGGTGGGTCATTTAACAACCCCGCATTGCCTATACTTCACTGAGAATGATGACTTAGCTATTACCCAACCTCATAATGCTCCCCTACATATCAAAGTCCTTGTCTAGAGTCACAAAATTAAACAAGTACTAATAGATGGAGGAGCTGGCTTAAATATCTATACATTGAAACTAGTCCTTGCATTGGGATTCTCTAAAAATGCTATTAATCCCAAGAAGAAAATCACGATAAAAGCTTATGATGAGGAAGAGCGGTCATCCAAGGGGTCTATTGTTTTACCAATAAGAGTAGGTCCTATAATCAAAGATGTACCTTGCCAAGTCCTAGACATGGATCTTGCTTATAACATTCTCTTGGGAAGACCATGGATTCATTCCATGCAAGCTGTACCATCAACCTATCATCAATGCTTGAAATTCCCTCATAATGGTCAAGAAGTCACTATCAAGGGAGATACTAATCCATTCTAGTATTGTAGTTCTATGAAGACATCTGATTCTTTGATACCTTATAATCATACTGGATCTTCTGCAACTACACCCATTGATCCTAGTAATATAGCATCAACATCAAAATCAAATGGGATCAAGATAGACATAAAAGAAAGAAGTATGGGAGACTATACTTTAGGTCAAGCTCTTTGTATCACAGAGTTACCCTTATCTCCTAGATCATATGGTAGATCTTTGATCACTAAATAACAATCAGAACCCCCTTCAAAACTTGTTTATGATACATTTATAAGTGGGGGCACAATATCCAAAGAGGCAGTTGAGCGTAATGCTGATCATTTTCTTAAGTCACAAAAAAATGAAGAGGATATCAAACATGAATATATATCACCTAATGTCTATGGTAAAGGGTATACTTTGTTACAAAAGATGGGATACCAAGGTGCTGGACCTATAGGGTTACACAGAGAAGGGGTTATCAAACCAATTTTACAAAATCCCAACTATCAAAGAGACACTATAGGATTAGGCTATAGAGGAGAAGGACCAAAAGAACCAAAAGGAAAAGCAAATGTCACACCTTTTCATGAGATATCTAAAGCTCCTGCCTTGCAATTCAGAAAGAATGGTATGTATGTGGATCCAGAGAAACAAAGGATAGCACAAGGAATCATTGATAGACTTGGGGATAATGATGATTCTGAGTCAAATGATTATGAATGGGAATCATTATTTGATTGTACTACAGAGATAGGAGTTGATGTTGTCCATCACCATAGTAATGATTACCATGAGGGAGAGAGTTCAAAGACTGACTCATTAGGATTGGTCCCACGTGATACTACTTTTGTCAATTGTGAGGAAAGTGACCTTTATCTTGCAATAGATGAATCAGATGAGAGTATGGAAATAGACCCCACTAATACTATCATAAACCTTGACAACTTTTCCATTAATACCATTTTTGCCTTTGAAACTGACCCAAATGATCTGATGCCCCTTGTACATCCTGAACTTATCGATTAGGATTCTCCCGATCATCCAGAACTTGATGTATTCCATATTACCCATAAATATTCTACCATATACTATCCCCAAGGGAACAGCCAAGCTGAGGCGTCAAATAAAACTATTGTTAAAATCCTACAAAAGACTGTCAATGACGCTGGCCGTGACTGGCATATCCAACTAAATCCAGCCTTATGGGCTTACCGTACCTCCATCCATACTCCTACTAGAGCCACCCCATACTCCCTTGTCTAAGGATCTAAAGCAGTCCTACCCCTCAAGGTCGAGTTGCCTTCACTTTGTGTCTCTCTCAAAGATTTGATTCTTGATGAAGACTATAGAGTTGCATGGTTGACTAAACTAGAACTGTTGGATGAATGCCATCAGAGAGCTTATGATCATTTGAAAGTCTATCAGTAGCGTATGTCTTATTAGTATAATAGCAAGGTAAAGATCAGAGACTTTCAGTTGGGTGACTTAGTCCTTCACAAAAATCCAAAGAATCAATAGCACCGTGAAAAGAAGGGCAAGTTCAAACCCAACTGGTTAGGTCCTTTTGTGATTACAGCAATCTATGGTTCTGGGGCTTATCAGTTGTCAACACCTAAGGGAGATCCCTTGGATGAACCTCTTAACAACATCCATCTCAAGAAGTTCTATCCTTGAAATCTCAATGCAAGGGCTATGTATATATTTTGTAAATATAAAAATACAAAACAAATAAAAAAATCAAACGAAAATTGCAATAAAATCATGTGGTGAAAACTTGGAAACAGGCACCATGTGTATCGAGTTAGCTCCTCTATCTATTAGGATTCTTTTAGTGTGTCTGTTCATTGCATATATCCACAATAAAATGGCTAGTCAGTCCCCATATCCTCCATTGTATCTACTCATAATAAAATTCCATCATAGCTTGATCATTTGTCATGGTCTTCATCCTAGTCTTGTTGAGTCTTTCTTCATCCATAATAAGTCAGTCCATCACCTAGCTGGGGGCATGTCCTCGACCTAGTTCAGGAAGTGGATCTATGATAGTCATGACTCTTAGAGGACACAATGGAGTGATTTTCACTAGAAAAAGCAACATGTAATCAAGTGTTCTTTCACAATGATATCTTTATGATGAATCAAAATCTGTAATCTATCCTTCCAAACATGACTGTTTATCTATCGAATCTTGACTATACATCATCACTTGAACTGATCACTTTATCTTACACTATCTCTTTGGAAAAAGAAATGTATATTCATGACAGGCATGTTAGAATTATTTGTTGTAAATTATGCATTCATATCTAGATTTTATTGTTATCATGCTTCCTATGTTATTCCATGATATCTTTGACATGAGTTTGAAACTATAAAATATCATTGATTAGGGTAGCCATGATGGGGCATGGTATTTTCTTTGGTTGCTGTTTGTGGGATATTTCCCCATGAAATTGAAGGAACAAATAATTGGGGTGTCTGCGCATAAGTGCCTTCATTCATTTAGTAGTATTGACAACATCCAAATCATGTTGTTCTACGTATGCTATTTATGGTGATATGCTAGCACATACCTCGACTCCAAATATTTGTTCCCCGATGGAGGAGGGAATATTCCTTGTCTGTTATGCAAATGAAACTTAGGTCATCTCAGTTTAATTATACCTAGATGCTTGTCGAGTTTGCAATATTAAACTCCATGCAAGAAGTGCTCAGGTCATCCTGGTTTAATTATACCATGATGCTTGCATTTTCTTGCAACATAACGAGCTCAATGATGAAAATCAAGTTCTAGTTATTATGAAGTTCTAAGATGTTACCTAAAGTTGTGGAGATACACTCATTTCATATTGCATTTCATTTAAATAGTTCATGACTTACATATCAGTGCTCCTTTTATAGAGATTTATAGGTTATCTTTCTTATTAGGTTATTTGTTCTCTTAGTCTATTCTTCTTGTGTCAGATACATTGTTATTTAAGTTGAGGACATTTGGACAACCAAAAATATTATGACTTTTTTCATTTAATATTTTTCACTTAATCATTTAGAGACATGTGTTATCTTCATTAGGAGTGTTCATTTGTATATAATTTGATCATTTATTATAGCTATCATTTCATCTCATTTTATCATGTTATCGGTTATTATATTCAATCATCTTAGGTACATCATCATTTATTTATTATCCATTATGTGTGTTTCACATTCTCATCAATTATATGCATTTTACATCATTTATTTATTATCCATTATATGTGTTCATCATTTATTTATTATCCATTATCCACATTGTTCATCACAACATTGCATTGATAATCACATAGCATTAGTAAACTCATTTAAGACATGCATTTATATCACCATCATATGATTATTAACCATTAAGCATCAAAAAATATCAAATCAAATATAAATCATTTTGCAATCTAAGACATACATTCTATGCATATTAAAGTAAATCATCACATCCTGCATATGTCAGTATGCACATGTATATAAATCATCAAAGAAAATCATGATAGAATTGCATCACTGTATATATAGAGTCAATCATATAGCATCCATCATATAAAGTCCCTAAAACAACAAAACTATCCAAATGTCCAATGATATAAATCAATAACAATGTGACCATAGTCAGTGTCTCTCAAGTCAAAATATAATGATACAATGAAACATAATGGTACAACAATGTATACAATGCTCTCTCAAAATCTATGAACCACTACCTCTAGACTTTGTCTACCGCTGTCTACGGGATGCAATGTGGCCCTGTGCTACTAAACTTCCTGATGTTGAGGATCCACCATGACCTCCTGAACCTTTCAGTTCTCTCGGAGGGTGTGATGATACAACCTCTCCACCAGCTGGTGCCCCTCTGTCATGCACTACCATCCTGATCGCCACTGAGCTATCCCTATAACTCTCGATCCACTGATACCTCAGGACCACCTGTCTGTACACCTCTTGCCAGTAGGATATCTCCTTCCTAACATGTATCATGGCTCTGATGCTATCTCCATGAGGACCCAACTCCTTTGTCCACTACAACTCATCTAATAACATCTCTGCCTCTCCTAGTCTCTCAAGCGCTCCATCTCACTCCTATCTCAATACTCTCATCTATCTATCCATCCTCTCAATCTATCTCTCTAGACATGGAACCTGGTCTACCTACACCTATGTAAATGCTAGTCAGACTAGTATTGTATCAATATCTAGCTCCTCCTCAGTAGCATCTCTCTGAAAATAGGGATCCTGTCCCCTGATATCCATGTCTGCCTGCTCATCCAGTGCCTGTACATCCACCATCTCAGTATCTGGCTCATCTTGTACATCATCATGAACTTGGCCACCCTATACAACACTTCCTTGTGCAAATAAGATGTCTGCCTCATCCTGAGTGATTGGTACCTATAATGGAGCTCCTGCTGGTGGCTGTGCTGGTTGTGCTGGAGGCTATCTCCATCCCTGTCTAGCCAGGGGAGGCATCAATCCCCTCTATCTCACTCCACCTCCCCTCATCCGTGGTCCTGCCCTATCCCCTCTCCCTCCATCTCCACCACCATCTCCACCATCTCCTCCTCTATCTCCTCCACCGTCACTACCACCTCGTCTCCCTCACCCATGTTGATCTCTCACTTAGAGTCTCCCCCATCATCTCTCTATAGGATCTCTCTTAGGAGGCCTAGCTGCTGGATCTGTAATCCGTGGTACAGGAATGTCTCTCAAGAACTGCTCAAGATCTATAGTCATCCCAGGGTCCACCACTATCTATCTCATGGTCCATGCCTAAAATGGCATGTCCACAAACTCCTTTCGAGCCGTATCGAATGATGCCATGGGTCCCTAGTCCCATCTCTCCTTATGTGTATGAGCATGCTCTGTCACTCCCTGCGATATGCCTTGGACTCTGCCAAACTAGTGTAGAACTTGGCTGACCAACTATCTCTCCAAAATAAAGGGTGTCCTCCCTATCAACCACCATGACTCAAAGCAAAAACCTTGTTGCCACTCATCATCCCAAGGCTCACAACCTAAGTATGGTCTACATGTCACTGTATCTAATGTATCAAATGTATACCGCCAGAACTCTAAATGGCCCAATTTTTCCTAAGACAAAAATGAGGAATATAAATGAATATAGAGCTTCCCTGATCCCCAAAATCTAATGGCCACTGGTTGCATCACTGCAATGTGCTCCCAGGCCCAAACATGGAGCAATGTCACCCCTGCCGATAGAGATGCACCCCCATGGTACACCACCTGATGCATATCATGATAAAGATGTGCTAATAAACACACCACCCAAGAAAATTGAGTCCACTCCATCATCCAATGTAATGTGTGGCCCCATCCCATTGCAAATCCATGTGACCTAAGATCAGGGCATACAAATCCCCCAATCGCCCCTGCTAGAACCACTGGAAGTATGTCATATAAATTGACCATGTCCTCCAAGATAATCTCTCCATCCTCTATATCATCATCACCAAAAATGGATCTGCACTCTGTGACTCCACCGTGTCGATCGTACTAAACCAGCTCACTTGTGATGGAAAGACGGAGGATGTGATATACATCCTCTAGTGTGACTGTCATCTCCCCTATCAGAAAATGGAAGGTACTCATCTCCGAGTGCCATCGCTCTACTAATGCCATCATCATACTGAGATTCACTTGAATCTCAGGCATGTAGATCATGTAATACAACCCAGACACTCTGATCAGCAGTCTGTCTATCTCTGACAGTACTAGTCTCAGATTCTTTATGACGGGATATCTCTCCCGTGACATCAGAATATCTGTAATATCCTCCTATTCAAGTCAACAACAATCAACCTATTAGATTTTGATAAACTGATCTATCAATCTATCTATCCTATCATATCAATTTCAAACATGTTTTATCACGTGTTTAAACAGATGATTCTATCAATTATCTATGTTCAAGACTAGTTAACTAGCGAACATGCTACAATGTTTGCCTATATTGATTAAATCGATAAAAATCAATTGCCAACAGATCCAATTGGCTTATCAACATCAAGTTTGACCTAAATGACTATATCGTTTGCCCAAATTCTACTATCTAAAACACATGCATAGTATTGAAACATGCATGCGCAACTTTCTACTTCATTTGCATAGGTTTTTACCCTTGTGTAGTCTTGCTTCACTTTTGCGCAACTTTTTAACATGTTTGTGCAGGTTTTCATGCTTGTGCAATTTTTTCACACATTTGCGCAATAATTCTACACAAATGCATAGAAAGTATGCATGTGCACTTTTAATTCATCTTTGGATAGCATTATTTTTTTCTTTTGAACGCATGCATAGCTGACCTCCATGCATGCACAGGAAATCAAATTTTTTGTGCAAACATTTCTATTTACTGCTCATTGATGCACCGAAACTGTGCATTCATACAATGCCTAAAGACAAAAAAATTTCCTAATCTAATCTACCATTTCATCTACCCTAAACATGCTAACATTCTACCCTAACATGCATCAAATCATGAAATCACAAAGGAGGATCGAATCACCTACCAGCTCACCCAAATCGGGTGGTCGCTGGAAGTGTCTGACCCTCTCAAAGTGATGATCTAACAGTGGGAACAGCATCCTGGGGGCTCTGCTCTTCTCTCTCTCTCTCACTCTGATCTCCACAAGACAAGTGTGCACAATGAGCCTATTGTGGACCCCTTAGCCCTATTTATAGCCTGTGGGTCCTATGTGCTTGGTGTGTGGACCCTACTTCTCATTTTTATTCCATTTCTCCTCATTTTCACCCATATTTTCTCCTGTTTCTTTCGTGAGATTGATTATCTAAAAAAATTAAAAAATTAAAAAAAAATTTGTCAATCAATCTCTCGAGGGGGCATGCATAGGTTGTCTAAGACATTGTCTGGGGTGGGGGCAAAAAAAATGCTTGATTTTTCTTTGAAACAATGTGACCAGCACATTATTTCAAAGAGGGGCAAAATGTGTACACCTAAAAATGGCTTCATTAATTAATTAAATATTTATTATTTAATTACTATTGACTTGATAAATTAATTAAATATTTATTATTTAATTAATAATTATTCCTCTATTTATTAAATAAATTATTCAATTTATTTAGTAGATTCACTATAGTCTATTCCTCTATCCTAAGTCTTCTAAATTAGTCTTATTAAAGTGATTTAATTAAATACACAATCACCTAAATATGACTAAGTTTTCTAATCCACCTCACCTACCTAGTCACCTGACACATCACTTTGGCTAAAATAAATAATTATTATTAATTATTTATTAGTAATTATCCTCACCCACACATGTCCTATTCTTAAGGGCTATGTGACCTCATAGGACTTAGTCTCATGGCCACATGTCCTCTCAACAACCAAGTCAAGAGACATTCCCTATTCCTAAGGGGCTTCTCAAGCCACCTCTAAGAGTCAAAGGTGACTCATAGGACACTTGTACAAAGAGTCCTCAAGAGGAAATGGTCTCTCCCTCTTTCTCTCTTTGGTCTTTGTGAGACACTTGACATGTGTCTTTCCCTTCCACCTTCTTCTCCTCCATGTCAATGTGAGAGGAACATCATCCCTATTCTTCCTCTCACATTCCAACTACATCCCCCTTTCTCTCAACTCCTTCAACCAAGTCAATCCTAGCCTTAGGATCTTCCACCTTTCATTCTCAACCCTAGGATTGTGCCACCTAGGCCTAGATCCTCCAAAACTCTATAAAAGGAGTCACATTTCCCCTTTGGGAGCTAATAGGCATTCAAGCATTCAAGCAATCAAGTATCCAAGCATCCAAGCACTCTATGAATAATCAATCCATATTATCATCATTTCATTTACATTCCATCCATTAGATTGCATAAGCTATTGTGCACTCATTTCATAAAATCTCCACACTTTTGTAGCATATTGGGAGAAGGCTTCATTTGGAAATCTGAGAGCTCAACCTCTACAAGAAATCAAGGCTAGGAGGACAATGGAGACAAGCTGCATGGTAGGTGAAGGTAAATAATTTAGTTTCATCATTTTATAGTTACTTTGTATTCTTCATTGTGTTGCATTAGATTGATTTATTAGCTTTTAATAGTTAATTTATCATCTCCAGTTATTAGACATCTAATTTGCATACAGATATAAAATTTAATTTCTTTTTTTTAGGCAAAAGTGGCAAGCCACTATAATATATTAAAAAAAACTAATTCAAAAATAGGTCAACTACGAAAGAACTAGTAAGAAAACCTAGCATCGTCCCTTTTCTTTACAAAATCTTAAGAGCGCATCATAAATACAATATGGAGTATCAACTACCTCCCATGATTACGCCTCCCAATTACAAAATTATATTTGACATTTAGATAACATATTAACAAAAGCTCTAAATGCCAAGGCATCAAAAAAAGACCAAAAAAATTTCAATTCAATGATCACTCTTCCATGATGTCACACCCCTAAAAGCCACTACATGACTTAGGAGTCATTTCCCTCCTATCTTCGATGCACCTGTACTCTGTGGCACCCTATACATTTGAACTCCTACAAACTTCTAAAACCTTGTCCCAACCGCAAGCACCTTGAGGCATGACACAATCCCAACCAACACAATCCTCTAGTTTTTTGGGAGACCATCCAGACCCAGTTTGTTCTGCAACAAGAGATGGTTGTGATTCTAATGCGGCCTCATGACTCCAAATATTCCAATCTCTGACTCGAGAAGACTAGCAAATCGATGGCACCATGTGTGGAACCTAACTTTGAAGCATATTGGAGAATCTTTGCAAGTCTAGAAGTGCATACCCCATTTTCTTTTCTCTTTCCTCTAACTGGAAGCTGAGAGACTAAGAAGTGCTCCACAACATGACTTTCATGTGGGAAGGACTACGTTTATCTATTGCTTTTTTTAGGGCTTCATACGTGACCAAACATTCATGCTTCTGAAGCAATTGTGAATTGGAAAATAAACCCCCCACTAGCGCCATCCCACTCCAAAGATCATATTTTTGCATAGCCACAGTTAATTTATTGTGTGAAATAAATTGTGGCCATATTACCATGTGTGCCAGTGACTGAAGAAGTAGGGGAGATTGCATAATGTCCATAGCATTAGAGAGGAAAATGAATACCATGTTCGACGGATAAAATAACTAAGATGCCAATGAAGACAAAAATTATTCACCAATTACTTGCCTGATAGCCCTTCGAATTGTTGGAGAATGTATTATAAACATCATATCTAACATTGAGTCATCGATATCCTTTGGCAACACAATTTCATCAATCCTCAGAGGAAGCCATATGCGGTAATTTTTTGGCATCATAGCATGATGTTGCTTATGGTAGGCCTCACAGAGGACCAAAACATCTATCACTTTCAACATCTTCAAAACCTGAGATTTACATGCAAGCTAAACCCTGATATATATGCTAAAAAATACTTTCTAGAGGATATAATAATGCGCGGATATGGAATATCTTTAACCGTATAAGCCCATAAAAACTTGACAACATGTATTTATTTTCGCACCTAGGAAGCCATGTGAATAGTGAGAAGTGAATGTCCTTACAAATGCCTGCAAACTATACTTACAATCCCACACACTAGTGCCAAAAAGTTTCACTTGAGGTAGATGTCAATAACCAAATAAGGACCCTGTTTGTGTAATTATTTCGGCAAGTGCTAACTTTTTCAAATCATGCTCATTTTAATGGCATGGATGATGACAGGCCGCCTTATCTATTTCAATTTTTTTGTAAGCTTGCCATAGTTATCAATCATTGACCAAGGATTGAGTGATGAGAATTCTAACCCATCACAACCCAAATTTGAAAGATAGTCTGCTACTCGGTTACCTTCCTGAAGTGTATGGGAAATGCATACATCCTAGCATTCATCTAAAAGCCTCTAGACTTGATAAAAGATATAATTTAATTTCCATGAATATGATTTTCTATGTATGCAAGCATTAATAATTACTGTCGAATCTCCTTCAATGTGTAGCATTCGATAATTACCTTGCTTGGCAAGAATGAGGCCAGCTAGTAGAGCTTGAACTTCTACCATGTTATTAGTACTGGTAGGTAGAGGTGATGTAGTAATAGCAACTACTGTTCCTTGAGAGTCCTAAATACACGCCCCCAAACTGATAATCCTGGGTTTCCTCTAGAAGCCCCATCAAAATTTAGTTTCCAAAATCCTTCAGATGGAGACCTCCAATGCACCTCACATCGAGATACTAAAGGAGAATTTACCTTATTAATTTTCCAACCATTAGGAATGAATAAATGCCTCCATTCCTAAATTACTTTAGAATCCCATGAAGTAACAATAGGATTAAATTTGGAATTTCGCAGGCTCGTATTTGTCACTTTTGATATTGATCTCTCAATCCCCTTCAAAACTTTGTCAATGGTGGATGCCTCTTTTTTGAAAATGTGCTTATTTCTCTCCCACTAGATGGCCCACACAACTAATGTCGGTGTACACTTCCACAGATTTGCAAACAATGAATTTGGATAGAGGACTAGCCAAGCTTGAAAAAAATCCCATATAGTATTTTGAAATGGGGTACTATAATTTAACTTATTCAAAATGAAGGTCCAACATTAATTAGAAAATGGACATGTGAGAAGAAGATGGTCCACTGTCTCTTCACATTCATTACAAAAAATGCAATTAAATGATTGTGCAATGTGCAATCTGCTCAATCTATCACTGGTCAAGATCCTATGCTTTAATGCAAGCCATGCAAAGCAACCTGCTTTTGGAAGCACTACATGATTCCAACAAAATGAGAATGCTCTACATGGTGCTTTATCTATTCTATTTTGTTGTAGGATTCTATATCCTTCTTTAACTATATAATTGCCATCCTTAGCTGGTGCCCAAAGTATCTTATCTATGGATCCAGACATGAATACTTGTTTAGAGGCCAAAATTTCCTTAAATTGAGCAATTTCCTAATTTGATAGTGGTAAATCTTTTGGATTTTTCCAATTAACTTTACCTAATATTGTGCAAATATTATCTATATATTGACTGAGCTGTGTGCCCCAATGGTTTTTTGAAACAGTAATGATATCTTGAGATACTAAATTTTTTGATAAAGAAGGTTGTCCATTCCATGAATCCATCCAAAAATTAACCATACTACCAGTATTGATTTCCCAAGTGACATATTTTACTACAATATCTCGTGAAGACATCATAAAATCCCATATAATGGAACCTTTTGGAGGATTGGAGATGGATAGGACTCTTGTAGGATCATTATTGTCCAGATATTTCTACTGCATAATCTTGCACCATGTGGAATGAGGTTTACTGTACATTTGCCATGCTAATTTTCCACCAAAAGCTTCATTTCTTTTTGTTAAGTCATGAATTCTTGCCCCTCCGATTGCTGGGTAATGAGCCATGTCTTGAAGAGAAATAAGAGGAATTTTTCTTGCTTCATCCATATTACCTGTCCAAAGGAAACCCCTAATCATCTTTTGTATTTGTTGTAGTACTTTAGGAGGTGCTTTTAGGACTGCAAGAAAGTAATTTGGGATTGCTGCTAATACTGATTTAATAAGCAGAATTATGCCTGAGAATGATAACCATCTGGCTTTCCAAGCAACTATCCTGCTCTGAATATGTTGTATTACTGAAGACCAATAGGTAGTTTTATTTGATCCCATAAAGAATGGAATTCCTAAATATATGGATGGTAGAAAGTCCACTGTGAAGCCTAATATCCAAACTATCTTATCAGATATCACTTTATTAGTATTGAAGAGATATATTTTTTATTTTTGCACATTGATAGCTTGCCCTGATACTTCTGAATAAATTTGCAAGGAATATTTAATTTGGTGAGCCTCCTGAACTTTTGACAAACCAAATAACAATGTATCATCCGAAAATAAAGAATGAGTGACAAATATATTTGTATGAGATATATTTGCACCATGCCACTTACCTACATCATGCTAATGATTAATAGTCCTACTAAGTGATTC
Source organism: Chamaecyparis obtusa (assembly GCA_027943335.1). NCBI lineage: Eukaryota > Viridiplantae > Streptophyta > Pinopsida > Cupressales > Cupressaceae > Chamaecyparis > Chamaecyparis obtusa. The sequence goes on from BSBK01009948.1 coordinate 231,824, forward strand.
AGCCATGATAATGAAAAGAACTGGAGATAGTGGATCTCCCTGTCTAACTCCTTGAGTTGATGAAAAGAATCCCGTTGGTTTTCCATTTACTAAGACTGAGAACCAAGCTCCTAAAATACATGCCTTAATCCATTTACACCAGCCTTTAGAGAATCCCATTTTGTTCAATACTTGAAACAAGAATTTCCAACAGACTTTGTCATATACTTTCATCATATCTAATTTGATAACAAAATTTGCTATTTGATTTGAGTTTATTGAGTGAAGAACCTCATGAGCCACTAATGATCCTTCCATAGTTTCTCTACCCGGGACAAAACCTCCTTGCTCTAAGAAAATAATGGCTGGGATAAGATGCTACAATCTTAGATAGATGGCCTTAGTTATGATCTTATATGTCAGATTACATAAAGAAATTGGTCTAAAGTCAACAAAAGTTTTTGGATCCTTGGTCTTTGGGATTATTGAGATGTTTGTGGTATTAAAATACTTGAGCATACTTTTGTTCTTTCTAGACTCCTCCATGGCAGCTAGTAGATCCCAACCAATAATATCCCAGCAACTTTGGTAAAATATAGCAAAAAAACCATCCAACCCGGGGGCTTTATCTGGAGGGAAGGAAAAAACAACTTTCTGAATTTCTTGGATAGTAAAAGGTGCCATCAACATGGCATCTTCTTGAGGTGATACCATATTTGGTATGGACTCTAAAAGCTCATTAACTTGTGAATCACTAGGTGAGGGAGAAATGTCAGGAGCCAAGAGATTCTTATAAAATCTTACCCTTTCTTCCCAAATGAGATTTTCATTTGTAATGAGATTTCCTGTAACAACATCTTTGATTTGAAAAATCATTTTAGAAACTCTCTTTTGTTTATTTGTTGCATGAAAATACTTTGTATTTCTATCTCCTTCTTGAAGCCATAGCTCTCTTGACTTTTGTCTCTAGTAAACTTCCTCTCTACTACACAACTCATCCCATTCCTATTAAAGAATTTCCTATCTAGCATAAGTATCTTCGGTCATACCATTCTATATGATAGTACTCAAAAATTCTTCTAATTGCTGCTTGACTTCCATTTTTTGTGAAAAGACATTCTTGAACACTTTCTGATTCCATTTTCTGATTTGAGATTTAACAAATTTCAGTTTCATGGAAAATTGGTGCATTCTAGATCCTTCAACATATGGAGCACCATTCCACCATTTGTGTACATGAGGCAAGAATTGTGGGTGACGAAGCCACATTCTTTCAAACTTAAAATAGGAATGAAAATGAGTATCATTACCTTTATCTATTTGCTTAATATTTATTGAAATTGGGAAGTGATCCAAACCTGGCAAGGAGAGAATATCCAGTGTAATATCCATGCTCTTCAGTTTCTAGTCTTGTGATAGAAGGAACCTATCTAGACGGGTAGCAATATGTGAAAATCCAAATCTTTTATTTGTCTAGGTAAAGGACCCATTAGATGAGTGAATATCCATGAGATTATTATTATCCACAAAAGAGTTAAAGTCTTGCATAGTTTTGATTGGGGGAGTAATACCCCCTATTTTCTCCACCTGAGATAGGAGTGCATTAAAATCACCCCCAAGAATAACATACTGGGAATCTTGAGTCTGAATGAAATGAGTAATACTGTCCCACACTCTGGATTTTTCCTATGTAGCAGTAGGTCCATAAACATTAACCAAAATAAAAGAGATATCAAAGGCAGTAATTTTCAACATCTGCCAATTGTTGTCTTGATGATTGAGTTGTCCATTAATTGTTTGGGGATTCCATAATACTGCAATTCCATTGGAGGCTCCCATTCCTGGTGCATGTAATGACTTCCACTTGTGCCATTTGGCAATGGTTTTTTCAAATGTGTCCAAAGAAAGCTTGGTCTCCTGAAGCATGACTATGTCTACCTGCATAGAATCAACAACTTGTTTAATCCTATGCCTTTTGTCAGAGGCATTAATGCCTCTAAAATTCCATGAATTGATTTTCATTGTGGACAAGGAGAACTCCTTGTTCTCCTTGTCAATCTTTTGGTGACAACAAAACTGTCATCCAAAGTGGTTTGTATTCTAGCTGCTATTTCTATCCTAGCCTTAGATCCCTTTGGCCTGCCTCTAGACTTTAGAGTTTTGGGGAGATGAATGGTTTGTGATGGGGTTTGCATTATTGATAATATCTTTTGATGCTGACAAACTCTCCCTCCATTAATGGTTTCCATATCCTTGATTGATTGTAAATTGAAATTGGAATCTTCCTTAGATTGAATGTGAGAAATTTGAGATAGCAAGCTATCCACTGATTTTTGAACTTGTTGGTAAACACAATTCTCCAATCCCAAGGAATCCTCGAAGGGTAAAAAATTGGACATTTCTAATTGATCATTCAATAGCCATTGACTAGTATTAGTCTGTGTATTTATTTTCTGCACACCATCAGGAGAACCATCTCCCCCATCTGTAACCATCTTTGTATTATAACCCTAAGCATCATCTTGGCTATTCTAGTACTAAAATTCTCTAAGAAAATTATCAATCATAGGAGATTTATAATCATTATCTATAATGCCTTCTTCCTTTGCAATTCCAAAAATGATAGAGGTAGCTATCTCTAAGATAATTTGGTCTCCTACATGACGAAGCTTCCTCTCTATAAGTGGTGAATTAATAACTAGCTGTCTTGAATTGGGTATAGGCAGGGTAAATATCCTATTAAGAAGATTGTCTGGTGAAATTAAGTATGTTACTGATATTATCTAAGAATCCAGAGGTGATAGAAAAAGAAACTTTGGCTGAGAAGACAATTGCTAGAGGAATAACATAATCCATTTAAGAATATGCACAAATTTTGAAATTGTCATTTGACTAACTTGATCAGAGGGTCTTATTACTTGATTGTCAATGATCAAAAAAGAAGGTTGTGTAGCTAGATCATGTAATTGATAATTTCAAGAACATCTCATTGGATCAAAGCAATGATCTGGACAAATTACCATAGCATCATGTCCACCTACTTGGCACTAGGTATTGAAATGACCAAGTCTATGTTGGAATTTATTAGCTGTGACTTCATCTTGGATCTTAATTAACTGACACCATTCACTCCATTGAGATGTGATAGTTAATGAGGTGGGAAATGGTTTTCACTTGTCAATCAGCAAACACACTCTAACTTCCAATTGCGGGCAATCGAAGGGGATGAGGTCATGCTTTAAGAAAATACCCAGCTTGTTAGCTAATATTTCAATGATCTTCGGGTCTCGATATTCAAGCAGCAAATGGGGAAAAGAGATCCAATATGGAAAGAACTGAATAAGTGAATCCTAAGGGTTGAAATTTGGGACCCAAATCATGGTGTGCAAACCTGACCCCTGATAGAACCAACCTTTCTACTTGTGCACAAAGTTTCTATCTTCCTTTGATTCAAATATGGCTATAAAAAAGTTGGATTCCAGATCGATGAAGAAAATGTCCTTTAAACCTGGCTAGGTAGAAAAAGCCCAATCCTTAATATCCAAAAATGACAAGGAGGATAAAGAAAACCTACCTATGAGAGTCGATTGACGAAGGAGACCAATCGAGTGCTACAACAGATGACATGGAAGAGTAATTTGTAATTGACTTGTCCTGCTATTGAGGGCATGTAGAGGATTTTTTGTGCCTGAATCTTTCTTCTGCCATAGTTGTTTAGAATTTTTTGGATTGAAGGGGGCTCTAGAGGAATGTGGAATAATGGAGATCTCTGCCCCACTATTTGCCTCCTTGTTGTGCTCAGTCAGTGAGATACCATGCATTTGTGCTGGAGATCTATGAGGGGTACCCTCACAAATATCAAAGATGGGTTGCTTTTGGTGAGCACCATGAAAAGTACGGCCCTATGGCCTAACATTTCTCCTCCCTTTGGATTGAATCCCACCTCTGCTTACCATTTCCAGACCCTGAGCCAAATTTTTGAAAACAATTTTCTCCTGCCCAAATTTATTTTGAATTTACGGATGAGGTGCGATGTGTTTGGGGTTTTGTTGGGATGATTCACCTATTTCAAATGTTGATGAGCTATTCTAGGGCCTCCTATTACCAATCCCATTGCCTACAACTAGGGAATTTGAAGTAGATCAAAGATCATGGAATCTTGGATTTAGGAAGAAGGGTTTGGCTGGTTGAACTATTGCTTTACCCTAAAAGATTGATTTGAGATCTTTGTGTGCTGATACCTCCTTAGTCAGATTTCCAAATACAAAAGGGCATCTCTAGAAGGAGAGGCCGCGAACGTCAGATCTAGATGGCTTTACAACAGGCGTGGAAGAGAAAATATGGGAGATGTCACTCTACCCAAAAGAGGGTGCAGTTGTTTGATGCTCTCCATTTACCTAACAAAAGTGCTCAAACTTTTGTCTTTGTGACTGTAGCTGATGCCTACCACCATGACGTTGCTAGTTATGAACAACTATCCCTCGTTCCTGACAATACTGTTGGAATTTTTCCTCTTGCGATTGAAGTTGTTTCCTAAAGACTAGTGAATGAGTAGAGGCTTGACCATTTGCAGATGGATCCACTCTTGCACTTTCTCTTGTGCTTGCTCCCACTCTCACCATCCGCAAAGTTGCAAAACATAATATAAATGTTTATATAGATATAAAATTATTATTTTGAATATATGGTAAATAATTTTCAAATCAAAACAATGAGGAAATCCTATGTCTTGAGGCCTTTCTTATCTCATAAGTTATTGGAAGATAATCTCTTAGTTAATGAATTGTGCTAATAAATTGATTCCACCTTAAAACTATTAATTTTTAACTATTTTAATTTTGTAACTAATGTCCACATATTGTTTACTATATAGTTTAAAGAATATTCATTGCATGAATATGGTAAATAATCCATTTAGTACACTCATAATATTATAATGGATATTTATGTGTCATTCATTTATCAAGGCTTTATAGAATAGTCATATTTATTGAATTATTATTTTGATAGAGTTGCTAAGTTCACACTATTATAAAATTATTATTATTATTATTACCAGTGGTGAATCTTGTAAAGATATTGATTTTATTTTTAATTATATAAGAAATGACTATTAGAACTATAATAAAAGGGTTGGACAAACCTCCCTTGTATCTTTCTTGTTTATCCTATAAGCTATGATTTAGGATTAGTACTTTATAAACTAGATACCTAATAAAAGAAAATGATATATATTATTTTATAATAGTATGATTTTAACTCTACCTTGAGTTGTGGAATTAGTATGAGGTTATGCATTAAGTATAGGACTCTATTTAGGTTCCACCTAAGTGGGTGGTAGTCCATGGGAAAATTGTCTAGGGAATAGGGCCCTAGAAAGGGTTGCGTACCTACTTTCTTGATTTTATAAATAGATAGTCTAGAATGGGGAGAGTCAAACTATGAAGTCTCTGAGCGTGAACGTAGGCAAGGCCATCAATGATGAGCCCCTGAGGCTTAGGTCTAGTCCCTTAGGGTTTGTCTTTAAGTTTCTAATGCAATGATTTCACTTCTTAATAATGATTCTCATAGCTAAGCTATCAATAAAGAATTTATTTCTAATGGAATATATCTAATGTTTGCATCTAGTTGTTTAGACATGTGTGTAGTTACAAGTGTTGGACATGGTGGTCATCATGTAAAAGAAGGTTAGCAATATTCAGGTATGCAAGAATAATAATTTGTTAATTAAGGAGGACAAGTAGTATGATCTCTTTATTCTCTTGACTTCTAGTAACATTAAATAAATCAAATTAGATTATGTTCTGCTACTTTATTGAAACAAAAAAATTATATATTAATGAGTATAATGTCCTTGAGCCAAGGGTTCCTTGGTGGGGCATTACATCTAGTATCAGAGCCCTAGGTTTCACACTGGGAACTCTAGGTCTCCTAGCTCATTTATTGCTCAATATTTTGCATAGTTTTATTTTAGTTTATCATTATAAGATAAGATCCTAGATGTAGGAACTATGTTCTTGGTGTTGGTTTCCCCTTCTCTTTCTACTTGCAGGTTTACACTATGATTGACAACCTAATGTCACTGACTCTATCACCACTCCAAAGTCTACAAGGAAAATGGCCAATTAACAAGGATCAAAGAGATCCTCCTACACTTTGAGAAAAATGATTAGGCGGGTGTACCCTTGAATCACTTCTTTAAAGGAATCACTAAATATTATACATTTATACCCCTTACTAACTAATTTAAAGATTTTATCATTTATGTGTGTGTGTGATTGATGATGATGGACTTCTTCTAGAGAATAGATCAGTGCCTTAACCCAGGGCATAGAGTCACTTAATAACATATATCAACTCAAAACCCTAACTCAAAGATAATTTCACAATACTCTTTGTTTACCATATGCTAACTCACTTTGTGACATTAACATATATGAGCCCAAGATCAAGACAAGAAGACAAATATAAATTTGAGATTGGAATTCAAATGTATTCTCATTAAGATTTGCAGAATCAATAGAATATCAAGACAACAAAATGCTAGGAAACAAACCCTAAATCCAAGCCTTCCTTGTTCAGTCTCTTAAATTGACTATCAAAATAACACCATCAACAACCTAGGACCAAAAGACTTAGAACCCTTATTATAGAAATAATTCTGCCATATATACCATCAGTCATCTTGGGATTCCAAAACAAGATGCAACAAGCTATGGATGATTGAGGTAGGGTTAGGGTTTCACCCACCAAACCAACTAAATTAATCAAAAATTTATTACATTGGAGTGAAAACCAAGTGGTCAGAAGAGATCAAACCTGAGAAAGATCTACATTTATGAAAAATCTCAGAGTACTGTACTGGAGATCATGAGTCTACCATGCCAAACAATCTGATTACCCACCTGCAGCATGCCTCGAGCAACTGGTTACTTGCATTTTCAATGTACAAACCCTCTATAATTAATCATGGAACTCTTTGGACCATGCTGCAATAGTTAACATAATCAATTTTATCAAATCCAGTCGCTTAAGCATTGAATTCAAGTCCTTTCTATCACTGAAAACCCTTAAAATATTCAAATCCTAGTAACAACGGCTAGTTCCATGGCACTAGTAGCATATCAACAGTCAACATTTGAATCTCTTTTAGCTTTATATCAGCACCGTTAGATCCTTCTCCTTTCGTGGGCTTCATGACTCAACTCTTGATAAAACCCTGGTTTACATTTAGCAAACACGCGACAAAGTGTTGCTCATTTGTGAAATAAAACCCTTAACTCAAGCCCCAGTTAGCGATTTAGCAAACAAAGGAAATAACTAACCCCAGTTGGTATTTAGTGAACTAGCGATTGAAGGCTTTCACCCATTTGCTAAATGTTTCGGGCTACCACCATTTCATTTAGAGATTACGCGAACACTCCTTCGCTGAATCGCTAAGTCATTTAGAACATCATCATTTTATTCAGCGAATAAGAGAACAAGAGGAAATTTGTCAAAGCTGCTACACACTTATCAAGACTGCTAAACCTTAGACCCACACATGGGCCTACATTGTGCCACCTGTCATCACATTATTCACTACTACAACCCAGTCACCACTGACAAAGGACCCACCTTGCTACATCAGCCACTTCGTTGAATCAAGTACCGCCACATTACAAAAGATTGACAAGAAGGCCTCTATGACTTTTCCTCCATGCACAAGTCCTTTGACAACATGTCCACCTCATTTCTTTGCAACCAACAACCAACTGCCATCTCAACAATTATCTGACGATCGGTCCACATATATTATCATTTATGAAGAAGGCCGAGCATTTTGTGAATCAACGACTAAAGGACTTCATTGAGTCACCGAATAATTTGGGGCTTCACTAACCCTTTCTAAGACTTCATGAATACACATTTTCTCAATTGCTAAATACTTTAGAGCCCTACAAACTTATTAAGAGAATAAGCGAACAAGAGCAAATTTTAAACCTCTGACAAATATATCACCAAAATCGCCAAACTTAGAGGGTTAAACATAAAGCACGGCCACTAGTTTGCTAAATGACATGAGACCTGACTAGAAAAATTAGAGATTCAGCGACTAAAGGAAAAGAAAACCACTCGTAGAGTCGTTGAATGCTAAGTTGTAACTGCCAAATATTAAGAGACCTAGCGACAATGTAATTGTGCAATCGCTGAATAAGAAAGCTAACCACTAGAGGGCTTAGAGAACTAGTGACTGACTAGGAAATGTAAAGTACACATGCATAAAGGAAAACTTAAGTGGCCCAAAAAAGTAACAAAGAAATAGAACAGGGCCAGGGCAAATAAGGGTTTTATTCCTCCAACAGCTAGAAAATTTGAATTTTTGCCTAGGGCTTGAGCCAGAGACAAAGAAAAATACTGCAAAGGCATAGAGAAAAGACACAAGACCATGAAAATTTATGCGGGTGCTAACAGTGGCTCTATCTTGGGATGATGGGTAACTTGTGCCCATGCAACAATGCAAAATTTCTTGTTAAAGCAGACCACCTACTAGACAAAATCTGAACAACAGAGAGCAACAGGACAAAACCCTACAAACTAAGGCAAAACCAAGAAGAGAGAAACACACTATTATATACAACATGTACAACATATATAGACCTAACTACTATTCATGGAAAGAGAATACCTTCAATTGAAGTATTTTTTCAAGAACTGTCCATGAATTGGCAATTCCTGAATATCACCATTTAAATCCTTCACAATACATGAATCATGGCCCCATTTCTCATGAATTAGATATGGCCCTAACTAGATTGGATCAAATTTTCCATGTTTTCTTTTATCCTCCAGTTTGGCATTCCAGATTAATACTAGGTCATTAGGCTCAAACCTCCTTTCAACAGCTCTTTTATCATATAGGTTCTTGACTTGTAACTGCAATTTGGCATTCTTTGAAGTTGATTCTCTTCTAGTTTCATCCAGTCTGATGAGATCTTCAATCCTCAATTGCATTTCATCATCTATATCATCATCATATAACTGAACAAATGTATACATTTCCAATAAGTTGTTTTGAGGCATCCTTGCATGTATCCCATATACTAAATCAAATGGTGCACAACCAGTTGCTTTCCTTATAGTTACCCTATCAGCCCATACAGCTAATGGTAACTTTGAATTCCATGCTCTTTTATTCTTATCAAGAATCCTCTTGAGAATTTTAATCAAACTCTTATTAGTTGATTCTGCCTATCCATTTCCCTGTGGATGATAAGGCAAGGAATTTGATATCTGAATTCCTAGACTTTTGTAGAATTCCTTGTACTCATTAGACCTAAAGCACATTGCATTATCACTGACTATCCTCTTAGGGCAACCAAACCTTGTAACAATATTATTCAGGAAAAAGTCAGTGACCACCTTACTAGTTGTATTTCTTGTAGGGATAGCATCTACCCATTTAGTAAAGTAATCAATGGCAACTAATATCCAGGAATGTCCCCCACTAGACTTGTTTGGTATCTCCCCTATGAAATCTATTCCCCATTATTGGAAAGGAGCCTACACTTCTACTGGCCTTAAGGGCATATTGCCTGAAAATTTAAGCTTACCAGACAATCTTTGACAAGCATCACACCTCCTTACCAACTGTTCTGCATCCTTGAAGATTGTAGGCCACCAGAATCCTACTCTCAAGATTTTATGAGCAGTGGTCTTACCCATGTAATGCCCTCCACAAAATCCCTCATGCATTTCTTTCAATAACTTGTCAGCCTAGTTTTCATCAACACATTTCAAAAGTATGCAATCTAAAGTTTTCCTATACAACTTACATTTTACAATCACATACTTGATGGCCTATAACTTCAGTGTCCTCTTCTTATTATCATCCATTTCTATTGGACACTTCATGTTTCTTAAGTAATAAATAATATCTTGATACCATATACAATCATCCATATCACAAGTATAATCAATCTCAGTCTGGTTTATCTGATTTGCATCAAGATTGGATTGAGCCATCAGTTTTGCCAATACCTATCCTCTAACCAATTTGGTAATCTAGATATCAATATTGAATTCTTGAATTCTATTTATCCATCTACATCTCCTCCCAGACACCTCTTGTTGTGAAAAAATATCGTTAATTGCTGCACTAGGTACAAAAGCAATTACAACTGCTCCCATCAGATAACTCCTAAAAGCCTTGACAGCCTTCACCAGTGCATATGCCTATTTTTCATTGATATCATACTTCAATTCAATAGCCTGCAAAGATTTACTAAAAAATGCAATAGGCTGCTCATAACCTTCATTATTTTTCTGCAACAAAACTGCAGCAATAGTATGAAAAGATGCAAAGGAAAAGATATGCATTAGAACACTATAATCAGGTGCCTTGAGCACAGGTGCATCTTTTATAGCCTGCTTGATATTCTTGAAAGCTTCATCAGGCTCACCTTCCCAATTGATAACAGATCCCTTTTTCAACATCTTAGATATAAGTCTAGTGACCTCAGCAAAGTTTGTCACAAATCTTCTCAAGAAGTTTACCTGACCAAAGAAAGACTGAATTCCTTTAATATTCTTTGGTCTATGAATATTATCAATGGTTGCCACCCTTTCAGGATCAATTCTAACTCCTTGCTTTCCAACTAAGTAGCCAAACAACTTACCCTCAGTGACACCAAAAGCACATTTCCTTGGATTCAATGAAATGCCATATTCCAAAGCCCTCACAAATATTTTTTCTAAATGAGTACAATGATCTTCTTCCTTCTTGGAATAGGCAGTTAAGTCATCTTGATAAACAATAAGGAAATCATTTATAAAATCTGAAAAGGCAACATCCATTGCCCTCTGAAAAGTAGCACCAGCATTTTTGAGACCAAAAGGCATTCTCACATAAACATATGTCCCCCAAGGTGTTGTGAAAGCTATCTTGAATTACTCTGATTCTTTCACAATTACTTGATTATAACCAGAGAAACCATCCATCATGGACATTAATTCAAATCCGGTCACTCTTTGCAACATAGCTTCCATATTGGGCAAACAATAGTTATCCTTTAATGAGCTGGTGTTCAAATTTCTAAAGTCCACACAAAGTCTGATGTCACCATTTTTCTTTTTGACAAGAACCAAATTTGAAACCCAAGAAGAATGCCTAATAGGCTTGATGATTCCAGCATCTCTCAGCTTCATTAATTCTTCTTGCATTTTAGGTGCCAAAGTAGGATTTATAGGCCTTTGTTTTTTCCTAAAGGGTTTAGCATCTTCTTTCAAAGGAATAACATGCTGGAACAAGTCCTCTCTATATACCTTTAGGTCATCATATGACCATGCAAAAACATGCCTAAATTTTCTTAGCAACTCAATTAATGAATTTCTCACTTTATGAGACATATCCTTACCAATGTATACCTTCTTAGGTGCTTCTTGTGTTCCAAGATTTATCTCCTCCAAATACATGTGGTCTTCCCTCCTAATATCCTTTTGAACACTATCATGGTTGTCAAATACAGTTTCTAGAACAACAAGTCCCTTAGGAACTTTGTTAGTTTTAAGTTGAATAACTTCATTACCAAGGAAAACCTCTTTTCCTTCTATAGTCTCAACCAAGGCTGAGCAATCTAATTCCTGACCATGATACTGATCTTCACAATTCAAAAATCTCATAATTTCATTATCATCTTCAAAAACTTGCCAATTCTCAACATTGTCTGATATACTAGGCCTAATCTGAACTTCAACCTTAGAAAGACCAGCAAAAGTAATATTAGTGGGGTTGATTGCTCTATTGGCTAACAAATCATCCATCTTATTATTACTCCTATCCTTCCACTCAATATTGAAGGCATCAAAACATTTAATCAAATCCCAAACATCATTTCTATATTGTTTCAACCTCTTTTTCTTTGAAGCATACACTGATCTTATTTGGGATACCACTAACTCAGAATCTCCAACAACTTTTATTCATTTAATTCCATGCTTTTGTGCCAATCTTAGTCCTAACAATAGTGCTTCATATTCTGCTATATTATTGGTACAAAAAAAACTAAATGTGAAAGAGAATTTGTAGGTGTTTCCATCAGGAGAGATGAGTAGAATACCTGCCCCTGCTCCATCTTTGCAACTAGCACCATCAAAGTACATCACCCACAAATCACCCTTCATAGATTTAGAAGTTGCTTCCTCATCAATGCAAGATAGGGTAGACTCTCCTTCAAGTATATTGACCTCAGCTCTAAAAGCATTGATATTAGTATCCACAAAGCAAGTAACTTCATTGTCAATATTCCTTTCAATCATGTGGCAAACTCTTGGCTCTCACTCAATCTTTATAAAATGGTCATCAATCTTGAAAGTTGCAAAGGACAAGTCACATTATAAACTTCCACCCATAGAAGCACTCCACTTCCTAGACAATAACATACCATAATGAGGAGGGATATCCACCACCAAGACACTCATTGTCAAATTTTTCTCTGGATAAGCTGCCAACCTATAGGGCATTGCATTTATAGTGCCAATGACAGGTACTTCTCTCTGATCCATTGCACAACATATACCCTGAGTAGTGTCAACTCTGAGGCCCAACTTTTCCATTATTTTAAAAGGCATGATAGTATTGGAGGCACCTGAATCAATCATACAATTTCTTAATTTCATTCCATTCACAAGGATACTCAAGAAGAATGGATCTATATTTTCTAGGCTAGCATTGATAGAACTATCCAAGTATATAGGTGGTATCTGAGATTCCAATCCCTGAACCTCCATTTCCTTCGAAACTTTATCTTGGGATTCATTGCATGCAACATCATTATTATGAACATTATCTACCCATGCAATAGCCCTATCTTTATGTTCAAAAATCTATAATAATTCTAACAAAGGAACCCTAACAGTTGTCTAAGACAATACAGCTAACATATCAATAGGAGCAGAGCAAGGAATCTCAATCTGCATTGCTTTAGTATCCTTTTGTTTATCTGATATGTTAGTTGTAGCTGTGACTTTCATCTTTTCATCTTTATCCATTGTGTTAACTGGCTTCTCTATTTCATTAGAAATTTTTTCAACTCCAACTCCCCTAGGCTCCCATTTCTTACCTTTTACATTCTTGAATATTTCCATATGATCATTTTTTAACTTGTTCTCACTAGGCTCCCTGGAGTTGGTGTTCTTTATAAACATTCCTGCAGCTTTCCCATTTGTATCCATTACCACCATGCCTCTAGTTTGCATTTGAGCTATCATTTCTGCAATAATTCTATCCATTTCTTCTCTTGAAGGTCTTCTCAAATTTATTGTTTCTGAGGAGTTCATATTACATATCCTTTCATCAATGTCATCATTATCAGAAAAAACTTCCTGATGAAAAAGTGCCCTATTATGTCTTTTCAAACACACATCTACTTCTTCATCAAAATCAGAATCATCTTCATATCCTAAATATGAAGTTGCCATATTGCATCCAATGTCATCATGACTTTCTTCTTGATCTAACTCTTCATTATTATCATTTTGATATGCTAACATGGATTGTGCAACCACACAATGCTCTATAGAATGAGGGGACTAGCATGCTATGCACCATGGTGTATCCTCTATAACATTTACAAAAGACTTTTGCAAAGGATCAAGGACAACTTTATCATTGTTTCCTCTTGCAGCAGGGATTATAGGCTTGCCATCCTTCCATTGGGTGTTATAGGGATAATTTTGCAATCTATTCTACCTACTAAAATTATTGTTGAATTGAGGTTTTTCATTGGTAGGAGGATTATTAATTCTATTAGTAGGTGCTTTCAAATACTTCAATGCATTTAGCACCTTATCCAATTTATCTTCCTCTTGTTTCTTATTTCCAACATTTCTTTCATTATCCCGCTTATACTTTCTGTCTCCAAACAGCTTTGGATCATCTCTTTTCCCACCCAATTTTCCTAATATTTTCATATTGTTTTCAATATTGACAGCAATTCTAAAGGCATCTCTAAGAGTTCTTGGTTCCTTGTACCTCAACAAATATCCCATTTTTCCATCAAAAGCATTGAAGTATGTGGTTAAACAAATATTATCATCTAACCTCATAACTTGAAATAATTTGTGCATACTCTTCTAAAATCTCATATTAAATTTAGTTGTAGACTCATTTTGATTTTTTCTTATGGTGTTGAACTCATTCAACATGAAACTAGCATTGGGCATGTCACCATATTGTTCCTTGAAGCATTTCTCAAAAGAATCCCATGTGTCAATACATTTGTCAGGGAGTCTCTTGAACCAATCTCTAGCATCTTCCATCAAGGATTGAACAAAAAACTTAATGACTACATCCTCATGCTCAACTTCATAATCATTTAGCATATCAACAAATAACCTAAGGTGTTCTTCACAACTAATGGCATTGTTACTAGCAAACTTAGGTATCTTATCTCTTATATCAGTTGGAAAAGCATTTGGGTAGCCAGGTATTCCATCAAAACTAATTTTCCTATAGCCTTCTAATTGCATAGGTCTTCTCTGAAAACTTGAACTAGTATTCCCACCAGAATTAACATTTTTATCTACATTCCCACCCATTTGTACATTTGACTATTTATTAGGGTCAACGACCGATTTAGTAGATGCAGTAGGAACAAGATTATTAGTAGTAGCATTACTAAGTGGAACAGTAGTAGTCATAGATGGCATACCTATTTCAGTAGAAGATGGGCCAAGAATATTTGCAAATGAAGTCCTCAAGAACTAGATCTTTCTCTTTTTCTTTGCAATAGAAGCTTCAATTTCAGCTCTCTCCAATTCTTTAGCTAGATCTTCATCTTCTTTTCTTTTCCTTTCTAACTCTGTATCCTTATTTGAAATGGGTGGTGGGACTTTTGGAACTATCACTGGCTTTCTTGTTTGGACTCCCACCATCTTTTGCTTTCCTTTTTCATTAACAACAGTAGCAGGTCTAGTAATCTCATGCCCATCCTTATCCTTAGACAAAGAAGTATAACTTTGAACCTGTCTAATGACAGGGCCCTCTTTATCAAATTCATGGTCCTGCAGCAAGCGTTCCTGCTCACTCCTCAAAGAATCACGATCACCAAAAACATCATGCTACAAAGTCTTAGGAGCATAAGTAAGCATCTTGTTTCTCTCCTTTAACTCCTTAATCTTTCTAAGAAGGGAATCTCTCTCTATTAGTGCATTCACTTTCTCAGCCTCCCTTTCCTTTTGTAATCTCTTATGTATGGCATCCTATTCTGCCAGCTATAATCTTAGTGCACTCAAATCATTTAGGTCTATCATAATATCCTCAGAGCTTGATGACACATCTACATCAGTATGATGCTAATATGGGGAATGGACCCATCTTGGTCCCATGGACTGCCTTCTAAGCATATCTTCATCAGGATCAAGATTCAGCCCACAACCTCTGTCTCTTATTCCTACATCACATTCTGCAGGTAGTGAAGATCTATCTTGAAAAGCTGCCTCTGGGGTATCATAAAACTTGTCTTCAGAGTGACCACTATCAAATTTTGAACTTTTATACTGTGATTCTTCCTCATTAGAGGATGCATGTGGTAATCTATTTCTAACATTATTCTGTTCCCTTATAGGGACACTTGTAGATTCTTCATTTCTCCTGATCCAACTTTTCTTCTCTGATCTAGGTAACTGTTCCAAAGTAACCTCTGGATGCTTCTTGACAAATGACCTAGTATTTCTTCTTTTGTCCATGATTTTAATTTATAAACACTGGTTCTAACCTTTGAGTCGCCACCCACCTAATATGGGAAAAAAAATTTAACCTTTAAGAAAACAACTGAATACAGCAAGAGAAACACAAGAACCTTGTACCAATTTTTATCTCTAGACTCTCCCCAGCAAAGTCACCATTTTTTTGGTGACTCAAATGGGCAATCAATCTGGGTAGTAAGATTTTGACTTTACAATATAACCACAACCAAAGATTCTAATAGATGTTGTTCTTTTTCATTGTTCTCCCCAGTAGAGTCACCAATTTGTTGGTTTCCCCTTCTCTTTCTACTTGCAGGTTTACACTATGATTGACAACCTAATGTCACTGACTCTATCACCACTCCAAAGTCTACAAGGAAAAGGGCCAATTAACAAAGATCAAAGAGATCCTCCTACACTTTGAGAAAAATTCTCAAGCAGGTGTACCCTTGATTCACTTCTTTAAAGGAATCACTAAATATTATACATTTATACCCCTTACTAACTAATTTAAATATTTTATCATTTATGTGTGTGTGTGTGTGATTGATGCTGATGGACTCCTTCTAGAGAATAGATCAGTGCCTTAACCTAGGGCATAGAGTCACTTAATAACATATATCAATAGAAAACCCTAACTCAAACACACTTGAACTCAAAATAAGTGCTTTGCCTATTATCCCTCTCACTCCCAAACCTGATCATCAAATTCTCATCCAACCATGAACTCACTGAAACTACCCTAAAGACTTTAATCCTAACTTTGTTAGGAACTCAAAGATAATTTCACAATACTCTCTGTTTACCATATGCTAACTCACTTTGTGACATTAACATATATGAGCCCAAGATCAAGACAAGAAGACAAACATAAATCTGAGATTGGAATTCAAATGTATTCTCATTAAGATTTGCAGAATCAATAGAATATCAAGACAACAAAATGCTAGGAAACAAACCCTAAATCCAAGCCTTCCTTGTTTAGTCTCTTACATTGACTATCAACATAACACCATCAACAACCTGGGACCAAAAGACTTGGAACCCTTATTACAGAAAGAATTCTGCCATATATACCATCAGTCATCTTGGGATCCCAAAATAGGATGCAACAAGCTACAGATGATTGAGGTAGGGTTAGGGTTTCACCCACCAAACCAACTAAATTAATCAAAAATTTATTACATTGGACTGAAAACCAAGTGATCAAAAGAGATTAGAGCCAAGAAAGATCTACATTTATGAAAAATCTCAGAGTATTGTACTGGAGATCATGAGTCTACCATGCCAAACAATCTGATTACCCACCTACAACATGCCTTGAGCAACTGGTTACTTGCATTTTCAATGTACAAACCCTCTGTAATTAATCATGGAACTCTCTGGACCACACTACAGCATTTAACATAATCAATTTTATCAAATCCAACCGCTTAAGCATTGAATTCAAGTCCTTTCTGTTGCTGAAAACCCTTAAAATATTCAAATCCTAGTAACAACGGCTACTTCCATGGCACCAGCAGCATATCAACGATCGACATTTTAATCTCTTTCAGCTTTATATCAGCACTGTTAGATCCTTATCCTTTCATGGGCTTCATGACTCAACTCTTGATAAAACCCTAGTTTACATTTAGAAAACACGTGACAGAGCATCACTCATTCGTGAAATAAAACCCTTAACTCAAGCCCCAGTTAGCGATTCAATGAACAAAGGAAATAACTAACCCCAGTTGTTATGTGGCGAACTAGCGACTGAAGGCTTTCGCCCATTCGCTAAATATTTTGGGCTACTGCCATTTCATTTAGAGATTACACAAACACTCCTTCGCTGAATCGCTAAGTCATTTAGAACATCATCATTTTATTCAGTGAATAAGAGAACAAGAGGAAATTTGTCAAAGCCACTACACACTTATCAAGACTGCTAAACCTTAGACCCACACATGGGCCTGCATTGTGCCACCTGTCATCACATTATTCACTGCTACAGCCCAATCACCGCTGACAAAGGACCCACCTTGCTGCATCAGCCACTTCGTTGAATCAAGTACTGCCACATCGCAAAAGATTGACAAGAAGGCCCCTGTGGCTTTTCCTCCATGCATAGGTCCTTTGACAACATGTCCACCTCATTTCTCTACAACCAACAACCAACTACCATCTCAGCAATTATCTGACAATCGGTCCACATATATTATCATTTATGAAGAAGGTCGAGCATTTTGCGAATCAGCGACTAAAGGACTTCGATGAGTCACCAAATAATTTGGGGCTTCACTAACCTTTTCCAAGACTTTGTGAATACACATTCGCTCAATCGTTAAATACTTTAGATCCCTTCCAACTTATTAAGAGAATAAGTTAACAAGAGCAAATTTTAAACCTCTAACAGATATCTCACCAAAGCCGCCAAACTTAGAGGGTCAAACATAAAGCACAACCGCTAGTTCGCTAAATGACATGAGACCTGACCGAAAAAACTAGAGATTCAGTGACTGAAGGAAAATCAAACTGCCCGCAAAGTCACTGAATGCTAAGCTGTAACCACCAAATATTAAGAGACCTGGCGACAACGTAATCGTGTAATTGCTGAATAAGAAAGCTAACCGCCGGAGGACTTAGAGAACTAGCGACTGACTGGGAAATGTAAAGTGCACATGCGTAAAGGAAAACTTAAGTGGCTTGAAAAAGTAACAAAGAAATAGAACAAGGCTAGGGAAAATCAGGGTTTTATTCCTCCAACGGCTAGAAAATTTGAATTTTTGCCTAGGGCTTGAGCCAGAGACAAAGAAAAATACTACAGAGGCATAGAGAAAAGACACAAGACCATGAAAATTTATGTGGGTGCTAACACTTGGTATTCATGCTATAGTAATTTTTTAAAAAGTGTACCCATTCTTCTAAGATTAGGTTGTCGTACATAAATTACTTCTATTTTGCATTCTAGAAATAATGAATGAGCCTCCTAAGTACTTTCTCAAAAAGTGAATATCTTTCTAGTAAATAAATGTTAATTAATTCCTCAAATTTTATGTCACCTTTTTGTTGTACTCTTAGAAAGACTCAAATTAGTATTACAAGTTATTTTGTACCATAAGTGTTGACAGTAGCCAACCATATCTCCTCTAAAACTTGTCATCACAAGTGCTTGTTATAGCGATTATAGGTTGCTTGATTGACTTGAAAGGGCTTGACACATTATTCTATTTTAAATATCATAATAGCTATGTGTGATCAATGAATCTAGTTAATGATGTTACCATGGTAGTTCTCCTTATTATAGATTCAAATGATAAAGTTACTGCATACATATTATAGGTTATTGTAAGGACTAAAATATTGTGTCTCACTCTTTCTTTTTCCCTATTTTAGAATAGAATTGAAAAATAAATCCTTGTACAAAACATGAATTTAGTACCTTATTAATTATGTTTCAACATTGAAATTCTTGGGTAATCCTTTTGATCATGTTGTTGTTGAAGAATTACAAATAGTGGGGAACATCTGCTAAATTAACATTGTGAGTATTTCTCTTGAGATTTATATGCAATGATAATATGACATGATGCATGATTGATTTTGTTTTTATAACACCTAAATTTTTATATGAATTACATTAGGGTTATTTGATAATAATAACCACAAATTAAAAATAAATATCTCTTCTCTATTCATGATGAATGACCATCAAATGATGTTATCTATATAAAGTAAAAATCTGATTTAATTTGTTGATTTTGAAAATTCTTGGCTAAAAGACCTAAGGTCCATTTGTGACTATAAGCCTATGTAGGGATTAACCATAGAGATGAAATTAGGATTTTTTCATAATGAAAGGAAAATGTGTTCTTTTGGTACAGTTATTGAAGGAATTGGTAGGGTTGATGTAATATTTTCTTGACTATCTTTCTAAAATTATTTGTTCTTGACTTGGTGAATAGGTAATATTTAGATGAAATATGAATGCTATGGTAAGTCCAGTAATGATGTGATTATCCTCCCCAAATTGTAATGTTAGGCAATTGAGAATTCAATGTATTTCCTTATTAGTATTGAAGTCATTATGTTAGTGAAAACTAGTGTCTTGAAATGTCTATATGGTGTGTTGTGTCTTTATTGGAGGGATTTATCATGTGTAATGAAAGTACCTAGATAATTCATTTGTTTGAAAAGATGATATTTGGTCCACTCTTGGTGCCCCTGATTGGGTGAAAAGTAAATGGTTTATAATGATTAGTTTTGAATTTATTATGTGACTAATAAATGTATGTAGTACAAGTTTATTGTTTCATTTCCTTAATTAAAACAAATATGTGTTGATTCGATGACTCTTGAAGAAATATAGTGTATTATTTTTCCTTGTACCTTATTTTATATAAGTTAAAGTCATCTTGCAAATAGATGTTACTATCTCATATTATGGGAATGGTAGAGATTGATATGTGTACATTGGATATTAGCATATGCCCATGAGGAGGTGAAATGTGACTAAGTATGTCATTGGTATGTTGTACCAGGTAGACAAAGTGAGTTGTGAAAATAAAATAAAATAAAAATTGGAATATATGGATACTATGTGATGTTATTGTGTACTTCCTTGTAAATGTGATAAAACTAGTGCCAGTGCTTATGTTGGGTGTTGTGTATAACCAGTAATTAATTGAGTTCCATGGAGTGGTGCAATATAAGTTCCATCCATAGAAGTTATGTTTTGGATAAGGGTATGGGAGAACCATACCACTCATGTGTTGCTTTCTTGTTTGTCACCCTACTGAGTGCCAACCCATGAGTGTTGGTAATTTAGTATGTGGAGGGGTAGTAGTAGCACCATTTCCTCAGGTATTTATGTGGCATATGTATAATGGTGGTGTGAAGTGACCTTAGCTTCCACTACTCAAGGGAAAAGAGTAAACTATGCTTCCCCTTATGAGGAACCTAAACATTTGGTTCATAATTTTTTATCCTAATTCCCACAGTTCTTGAGCACAATACCAGGACTTGATATGAGCCTCTCTGAGGAGATATATGATTTATGAATATGTACATTTCTATGTGGTCTAGCATGTGGAGGGAGATTTTTTTAGCCCATGTTGTGATGGATACCATATTCACACATGTTCCGACATGATGCAATGAATATGATGCCACACCCCACTATTGCTCCAACATAGTGTGAGGTGATGATGTCGTGTTGCTGATGGTAGTGAGCCTAGCTTGAGAACATGATGCCATGTACATGATTATGTGAAGGCATAGTATATGTATGTATTTTGTTTCCTACTTGATGCAGAGTATATTGGTGATGCTTGCATGCTTGTAGAGGGGCACCCATGGATGCTTGGTTTGTAGATGTGGTAGGCATATGGGTGGGCCCAAACCATGTATACCTCTGGCTATGATGATGATCTATGAGAGACATCATTATGTCGGGTGTGTCTTGTGTGTGCCTATTCCAAAAGGAACATTGTCATGTGACATACGACCAGAATGTGCTTACTCCACTTGGTGTATGGTCATGTTGGGTGGGTTGGCATGCTTAATCTACACCATCCAATGTAGGGGTGTTGTCGAGGTGAACCCCCTATGCCATGTGGGTAGTGTTTCTTGGGCCCAACCACATGAAGGGCTATTGTGATAGTTGGATGTTGTTCCCTCCTTCCTCATGAGGTGACTAGATATAGTCACATAGTGATGTGATGTGCAATTTATGGTGAATTTCTTTTATCTTTGGTTGTGTAGACCAACAATTTTCTTATCTTTTTCTATAATAGTTTAGCCAAGACTTATGAAATTTATCTTGGATTCTTCTTATCTTATTGTTGAGATTGATAATTCTATTTTATTTATTTATTTAATATTATTATTGAGCTTTGATGGCTAAACTATCTCCTTTCATAATGTTGGTCTTGTGTTGTGTTGTGATTCCTCACTAAAGACGCATGAGGTGGACTTGGTGAGTGTATACGAGGAAGTAGATGCAGGGAACCTTTGAGGATGGGGGTATGTGAGGCTATTATGTAGCTAGTATCCACTACCTTCCTATGTGTGGTGTATGTTCCTTGGAGGCTAACCACCTTACACAAACAAGGGATATGACACATGGACTTTTATGGAGGGTCTTCATGACAAAGGCCCAAGACACCATCAAGCCACTATGTGAGGTTTTGATTATGGATTTTGGATATAAAAGAGACTGGTATTGTATCCTAGAGTGAGAGTTTGTCTAGAGAGGCATATCCACTCCTGATCCTTGTGATGTGTAATCCCAGTGATGTGGACTAATATGATTGTTTATGAGGCACATTTGGATATGCTCAATATTTTATATTAGATTGAAATATACCATTGTGTTGGATGAAAGTAAAAAAAAATTGATTTACATGTATTGAAAGAGAAGGAATTTGTAACATCTTGATATGTTTTAAGGAAAAAATTGAGTGGTTCAAGCTAGTTACCTTGGTTCTTAAAAGGGAAAATTCTATTCATATTGATATTTGATCAAGATAGAGTTATCCTTGTTGGTGATAGTAAAATTGATTGGAATATATATTTCATGTTTTTTGTTTTTTTTTAGTGCATGGATTCAAGGATTAGTTATGCATGGGATAACAATTAAAATGTGTGTATGAGATAATGTTTGATGTATTTCCATTTCTAACTTGCTGACTTCCAAGAGTAAGTCTCATCTTAGGGGGGGAGGATGTAACACCCTCTCCGATGATTATACTTGGACTGTTTGATTTGGACATTTTACATTATGATGATTAGAGCTATGTATTCACATTTATATTATGATGATATGCTTATCAGATATTTAGATATACTCAGCTATGATTATTGTTTATTAAATTGGAAATCATTCATCTTGTATATACTTATGAAGATTTAAAGAGCCAACCCAAGGATTTGGAAGCTAACCATTATATATATGTGATGCCTCATGCTAAATGTATATGTTATTGATGTGTTTTCATGACTCGGGATGAAGTCATAGTTACTCACTTAGTTGAGGTCCACACAATGTATCGATCTTGGTCATCTGTTTGCATATGTCTTATTATGTATCTATGCATATGTATCTCTTCTCAGTGATGCAGGCTTGCAGGTACTGGGCATCATCTCCACTTGGCTTCACAGGTCTGAGTGATCCCTCAAAATCCTCGATCATTGTTGTTGTTCGAAGATGGTCCATAGTTCACACATGGGAAAACCCTATAGTTTTGATTATTTTGTCCAATCTCTTGGTTTGGTTTAGGGTTGATTTGAGTTCCTTATTTTATATAACTTTTGATGTCAGTCTCATTTATTTGGTTATGAGATGTGTAGGATAATGATGTTATTTTCTCTCTCTCTCTATGTATTAATCGTATATACAAAGTATGCATATATGGGTGCATGCGTATATGCATACCTATATATATTCATTTATTGATGTGTTAGTAATTATGTTCTTATGAACGTATTAGTTATAATCATGATTCTATTTATTTTGATGTATAATGTGGCTTTAGATAAATATAATAAATGCAAAGTGAATAAACAAAAAAATAATAGATATAATATAAAAGTAAATAAAACTAATTACCTACTCCTATATTTACTCCTACCTTATAGACTCTCTCTCTCTCTTGTATGTCTTGTTAGTATAGAGAGTGGGAGTGGAACTCAAGACCTCTAGTTTGTAAGGGGTCCCATGTTGCCATTGGGTTAGCGACTTCCTTGAGAAGCATACCCATATATATTTTATTTATATAAGAGTTAGTTGAGCTATTAATTACAAAATAACAATAATAATAATAATAATAATAATAATAATAAAACTATATAGGCGGAGTTAAATTATTTAATAAGTTTGGTTACAGAGTAAGTGAAGGGTAGGTAAAAGTTAGTTACTGAAGGGGTAAAAGTAACTATTGGTTAAGTTA
The DNA here is from genome assembly GCA_027943335.1 of Chamaecyparis obtusa. Lineage (NCBI taxonomy): Eukaryota > Viridiplantae > Streptophyta > Pinopsida > Cupressales > Cupressaceae > Chamaecyparis > Chamaecyparis obtusa. The sequence goes on from BSBK01009948.1 coordinate 255,457, forward strand.
TTACAAGACTATAGTAAATCTATGTTATTTTTATATTTGGTAAATGTCTTTGGTAAATTACCATAGTGAGTAATTTAGTAAAGTATTTCTAAAAGTTATATTATCTATTTTTGCCACCCTTAAATTTAGGAGACAAAGATTAAATTTTTATTAAATAATATTTATTTATCCCTTCATGGGAATGGTTTTGAAAACCATAATATTAGCAAATAACTAATATAGTTGGGATGGTTGCATCAGTTGGATTACTCGTGCAACCACCTTCCCCAATTTATATATAGGAAGGATCTCCTGTGTGAAGGGGGTGGGATAGAAATTAATAAAATTATGTTTTTAGTAGAATTATATTTGTCTGGAGAGAGAAATAAATGCACAGGAGGGAGATTTACGTTTGTGTGAAAAGATGAAGAAAGGAAGATTTTACGGAGGGGCATATTGAGGATCAAGAAAAGCAATGTACCAACACATAAATAATAAAGTTCAACATACATTCAATAATGAACCCTCTGAACATCTTTAATAGAGAAAAGAGGTGAGTACCCTGAACCAGTTATGTGATATTAATTTATTTGTATGCTATGCGAAACTGTTTTAAATTTTATTCCATTGTTGATAAATATTTCCACTTATTTCTTACTCATCCATTAATGTTTTTACCACTCTATTGCTTTAAAAAAAAATTGAATATCTTATGCTGTTGTTTATATTTGTTTATGCTTTGTAGGAGACAAGTTAGGGTATCGAATAAAATATATATTAAGGGTTTAGAATCTGAATATTTTAACAATATTGATTTATCTTTTAATCTAGTTTTGTAAATTTGTAGAATATATTAAATTGATACTAATATTCCTTCATGATGTCTTATGGTTAATTTTTGTAATTTAATAATTTAATTTTTATTGAGCACTATTTCTTTAAGTTTTAGATATTGTAATGAAATACCTCTCGGATTAAATAAGTGAGTTTTGTTGTAGAAAAATCTGCTCACACTTGGTTATGATGTTCTAAAAATTAATTTCATATTTCTCTTCTTCACATTCTAACCCCTTTCCGAAACATATTTAAGTTTTTAATTTGGTTAGTGTATGTGAAAGTTATAGCTATTTTAAGTCAGTATTATTTTACTGAAATGTATAAGCAATTAGATATTTATCTAGTAGAGTTGCAAATGTGGTTGTCCATAAATTTCTTTATATTTTTGGAATCTTATACACTTTCTTCCCCTCTAAAATAAATTAACATTAGATAAAAAGAAATATTATCTTTTGGATAGTAAAATGACTGGGTATAATAAGAAAGTACTAGAATATATATGCAATAGTGGTATTGGTTGATTTTGAGTTTTATTTCTTTAAGGGAAATAAATCATTTTCTATTAATAAGAACTATAGATATAAAATTATTATTTTGAATATATGGTCAATAATTTTCAAATCAAAACAATGAGGAAATCCTATGTCTTGAGGCCTTGCTTATCTCATAAGTTATTGGAAGATAATCTCTTAGTTAATGACTTGTGCTAATAAATTGATTCCACCTTAAAACTATTAATTTTTAACTATTTTAATTTTGTAACTAATGTCCACATATTGTTTACTATATAGTTTAAAGAATATTAATTGCATGAATATGGTAAATAATCCATTTAGTACACTCGTTATATTATAATGGATATTTATTTGTCATTCATTTCTCAAGGCTTTATAGAATAGTCATATTTATTGAATTATTATTTTGATAGAGTTGCTAAGTTCACACTATTATAAAATTATTATTATTATTATTACCAGTGGTGAATCTTGTAAAGATATTGATTTTATTTTTAATTATATAAGAAATGACTATTAGAACTATAATAAAAGGGTTGGACAAACCTCCCTTGTATCTTTCTTGTTTATCCTATAAGTTATGATTTAGGATTAGTACTTTATAAACTAGATACCTAATAAAAGAAAATGATATGTATTATTTTATAATAGTATGATTTTAACTCTACCTTGAGTTGTGGAATTAGTATGAGGTTATGGATTAAGTATAAGACTTTATTTAGGTTCCACCTAAGTGGGTGGCAGCCAATGGAAAAATTGTCTAGGGAATAGGGCCCTAGAAAGGGTTGTGTACCCGCTTTCTTGATTTTATAAATAGATAGTCTAGAATGGGGAGAGTCAAACTACAAAGTCTCTGAGCATGAACATAGGCAAGGCCATCGATGATGAGCCCCTGAGGCCTAGGTCCAGTCCCTTAGGGTTTGTCTTTAAGTTTCTAATGCAATGATTTCACTTCTTCTTAATAATGATTCTCATAGCTAAGCTATCAATAAAGAATTTATTTATGATGGAATATATCTAATGTTTGCATCTAGTTGTTTAGACATGTGTGTAGTTACAGGTGTTGGACATGGTGGACATCATGTAAAAGAAGGTTAGCGATATTCAGGTATGCAAGAATAATAATTTGTTAATTGAGGAGGACAAGTAGTATGATCTCTTTATTCTCTTGACTTCTAGTAACATTAAATAAATCAAATTAGATTATGTTCTGCTACTTTATTGAAAGAAAAAAAATTATATATTAATGAGTATAATGTCCTTGAGCCAAGGGTTCCTTGGTGGGGCATTACATTATACCTAATATATAAATGATAGACTAAAGTAGAAATGTTTGTAATATTCTTATTTAATGTTTGATCAATGGCTAGAAACTTTCAACTTCTAGGAGTAAGTTGAATCTTAGGGAGGGATGATGTAATGCCCCTCCAACCCTATCAAGTCCTAGTTATGCTCACTAGAAATTAGGAAGAGCTATAGGTGAGAATGATCCTCCTTGTGATGGTTTCTTAAACCAAACCTCTTCCAACTGACCATAACTTCATATTTTAATAATATTGCATAGGTATGTTCCTATACATCTTCTTATGTGTCAATGATAGTTTAGGACCTTAATGATAAAAGGATCACCTGACAGACTTATATGCTTCTTTGTGAGATGTTCATTATTAATGTTTATGTTTATCTTAGGGTGATTGATTATAATCACTTAAAAGGTTAGATGTGTTACTTAATCTAATGATGTTACTTGTTATAATTGAGATTAGACAAGGTTTTCTTTATTAAAGGATGTATGATTTGTTTATCTTGATTTGATAATGAGACATTATGAGTTCATGCTTGATGGTTTAACTAGGTTGTGAAATTCAATTGATGATTTACATTTACATGATTATGTTATGATGAATTCTTGTTATACAATATGAAAAAGAAATTATTCTGGTACTAACCACACTAATCCAATTATGCTCTGTTGATGTCACTATCTAGTGTGAGTGTAGGATGAGGGGAGGTAGTCATAGTTACTCCTACAAGAGGTCCACACGATGTCACACTCTCCCTCCTTGTTTGTCATTATTTGTACATATGTGTGTGTGTGTGTGTGTCTATGTGTGTGTGTGTGTTGGTGTACTTGGTTGTTGTGTAGGATGCAGGTACCAAGCATCAACTCCACCTGGCTACACAGGTCTGAGCGTTCCTTCAAAATACTCAAATTATTGTTGTATGGAGATATTACCAAGATTACTCTCAAGGTTACCCACAGACTTAGATTTCTATTTAGGAGGTTACCCTAGTTGGGAGATTTGTAATGCAGTTTATGTTGTGGTCTTGTGATTTATGATTCAATGTTGTTTTGAGATTTATGTTGTGAGTTATAATTGTCCTTATATATATATTATTTATATCTATAAATAATAATATTATTTGTATGTTTTTATTGATTGTGTAAATGGTAGGTTCTTTATTATAATTAAATAAAGTGAATTGAATGAAGTGTATTAAATAAAAAGTGAAAATAATAGTAAAAATAGTAATAAAAGGATAATGCTCCTTGTATTAAAACTAGCTAGCTAGGAGGGAATGGAACTTGATACCTCCTAGAAGTTAGGCTAGCTGGTTTTCTATGTGTGCTATGTGTGTTCCTTGGAAGTTATTTGTTTATTATTCTTGTTATGGTTTTCTTTGAAAGCTATTTTAATTAAATCTATTAAAACTTTGATTAAGTCTTTTACAGGAATGATTTTTTGATCTTCCAACCAACTATGGAAGTTGGAGAAGTTGCTTCCCGTAAAGAAACTCCTCCAACCACTTAGTTGGAGGATAAATATTTGCAATTTTTTTGTGGTTTGAAAGGAGGATTTTTTGGAAGATTTTTGGGAGTGTTGTGCATTGACTTTTTCAAAAATTTATTTCAAGTTTCTATGAGTTTGAGAGTATCTATTTGGTGAAGACAAATGTCTATGGATTTCTAGAGTTTTATTTCTAGAGGAAGATGTCAAGGAGGCTATCTACTCAAGGCTAGAAATTTTGCAGAGAGTCTCCAGCCAAGGGAAGTGGATTCTCCGCAGAACCCTGGGTAGGATCTAAATTGGGAATTTTCTCCATTCTTCCTGTGTGTGTATGAATATTTTTCTATATGATATGATATTTTATTATGATATGAATGTTTACTATGTATTAAAATGGAAATGTAAATGTCTTATCTTCTGTGTATTTCTATTATGTTTCCGGGAAGTAATTATGTAAATGTTTGTATAGTTTTAATGGTAAAAAATTTCTTGGGAGTCTGGGATTTGTTGTGATTCTTCCTTTTGGTTTTTTTGATAGTTATGTAATGGTTTAGGAAAGTTTAGGAAGGTTTGGGATTGTTTAGGAATGGTTGCAGTCCTTCTTCCCCATTTTTGCTTCTGCAGGCTTCTTCTCTATGAATTGATGTTTTTAATTTGATTTAATCTTATCTAAGACTTAGGTAGCGTTGAGGATGTTTTTTGGATGTGGTAATGAGTTCCTTCATAAGCTTGACCTTAGGGAACCTTTCCCAGACACTCTCCATGCCTTTAAAAGTCATTTTTTGGCCTTTTCAGGCGATTTTGAATTAAATTTTGAAAATGTATCGTGCAATGTCGTATGACATTATACACTTACCCATACAACACTTGGTGAATTTTTTTATGAGCCTCACTAGAATGTTGTATGGGTAGTTATTTATTGTCGTATGGGGTTTTTTAAGGGTTTTAGGGGCTCAAAATTTGTAGAATTTGTGTTTAAAACCTTTATAACTCATTCCTTATGATTAGGCTGCAATGTGCATCACCTATGTTTGTCATTAACTTGACATGTTGATTTTATTATGTGTTACTTATGGTATTTCAATACTTGTATTGTACTTAAGTTCATTTTATGAAGTCTGAACTCGTCCTGGTGGCAGGATTTATACAAATATAATATTTAAGCATAAGAAATTTAATTTCTTATACTTTAAGTTATATTTGTATAAATAACTTCTAGTATGTTTGAGATAAGTTTCAGATTCATAGGATTTAACATGCAGATTCTAAATTTTGGAGTTTTCTGAAAAATTTCAGACTTAGCCAAATTTTAGGAACAAGAGGTTTCCCTGGACTTATAAAAATAAGCTATGGAATGTTGAGTTAATGCATTTAGAAGTTTTTATCCCCTATGTATGTTAATTACTTGTTTTTTTTTATGTTATATGGTGTTACTTATGATGTTTTTGTACTTTGTATATACTTGAGCTTAGTTTATGAGGCTAGGACTCGTCTTGGTGGCCTGTGTGCATGGGAGGGTTCCCTAGACCTATAAAGAAGATGTGGAAAGTTGTATTTATGAATGTGGAAAGTTTTGTGCTATGATTTAAGGTATCTTGTGATAGAAACTCTTCCAATGATTCATGTTATGTATATGGCTAAGGTTAGGACTCGCTCTGAGGGCCTGATTGTGCAGGGGAGTTTCCTAAACCTATGAATCAAGACATGGAAGTGTTATTGTATATCTTTGGCTTGTGATGGGGTAAGGGAATAGGAACCCTAAGTGAGTGGCTCACCATAGGTGTTGGAACCCTAAAGTGGTTTCCAGATGATCCTATGGGTGGGTTCATAAAAATTGGTAACCTTAAAAATTAACCTAGGAAGGGGGGATTCAAAAGATAATGAAAGAACATATAATAAAGGCCACATAGACTTGATTGGAGTACTAGGACTAGGGATAACTACTAGGGTGGATCCCTATTCATAAATGGGGTACTTGGGTTGCATGGTTGCCAAGGTGGATCCCAATACATAGGTTGTGTGATGACACTCACTTAAGTGGTCTCCGAGAACCTTAACCTCAATGTTATAGTATGATGATATTTTATGTGCTTTATTCTTGTTCTTTTGAGTCTTGGATTTATTGGTATTTGAGACTTATATTTCCTTAAGGTCTTGAGAGTTCCTTGGTTCTATCTCCTTGTACGGGGGTGGAACTTTACCAGTTTCACATGGCTGGGTGGCAAATCTCTTTTGAGGTATTGTTCGTGGTCTATGTCATGGCTTGGATTATGAGTTGTTCAGAGATGAAGTTTTCCTCTCTTGTATAATGTATCTCTATCTTTTTAAATCAAGGTGTAAATGTGTGTTGTAAGCCTTTGGGAAAGTTGATGTAATTATCTATTTGTATGCCTTCAGGCCATGTACGAGTAACTGTAATTGTAATTATATTTGTAAATGGAAATTGTAAGAAAGAAGTTATGTATATGGGAAGGGTAGTATTAGGAATGTCAAAGGGGGATTGAATATTGGTTAATCACTTATGGATTATAATTAAGTAACTTTCCTACCCTATCTCTCTTGTGAGTTTTAAAAGAAATTGAAAGTAATGATTCTATGTAAGTATTTGCAATGCAATAGATGTAAACTTATTTAAAAGGAAACTTGTTTTGATATGTGGATTAGTGAAAAGATATGCTAAGGGTTGATAGGTATCTCCAGGTGAAAATAATAAGGGAAAGTAAACATGTATGTTATTGAAAGTAGTATTAAGATGTAATTCTTTCCTAATTTTCTTAAATTTCTAAGTTCAATGTGTATGATGTAAGGTTATTTAAACTAGGTTTTTATCTTAATCCTCAAATTGGATATATACAATCAGATATATGATAATTTGTGGTTGTTATAATTGTGACAAAGATGATTTAGTGAATGGGTTATATTGGTTAGCATTAGATGGTTAAGTACTTTACACTCTTTCTAATCAGATCCTTGAAATGAAAATAGAAAGTAAGGACTTTTAATAGAAATTTTATGTGATGATAGTGCATAGATAAGGTTAAGGAGAAAAAAAATGAAAGAGGAAAGGATAAATGTATTTAGTGTACTAGATAAATGATGGGCTTTCGATTCATTTCTAAAATTGAATATTTATGTAAATTAGGTAAAGAAAATGAATGCAATTATCTCATTAATGTAATTGGCTTTGATGGGGAATGGAAGCAATGTCTCAATGTAAATTGAAGTTGGAACAGGAATAGAATTGCATTAGATTAAGTAATAAAATGCATTGCTTGATAATGGTAAGTGAATTCATTAAGGGAACCTTAAGGAATGTACTTGTGTATGATAATGATGATAAGTTAGAATGTTAAGAAAAACAAAATGTGTTAATTGTAATTTTAGGTCATAGACCTGATTCCTTATGGGTTCCCTAGCGGGGACATTACACAACTGGTATGGCTTGTTTCCAATGCCATAGGGTTGGTCACCTTGCTATAAATCTCATATTTAGGAACTGATATCCTAACCAGTTAGAGGATAGGAAAGGAAAGGAGATTATAAATGTTGATGAAGTCGGACATGAGATGAAGAAGACTTGGATGGAGAAATGAGAGAAATAGGAAGAGTTCAAGTCATTTGAAGGGAATTCACTATCCTTTGGTACAGAGGATTCATCTTCAAACTAAGCATATTATTTTCTTAGGGGGAGCACTTATGGAAAATCATTTACCGATCCCCTTGATTCAAGAGAGGTAAGATCAATATGCACATTATGGTGTAAATTACTATGATATTGGTTTTGTTAAATAATTTGAGGTTTTTATTGATTCTGTGTCAACCACATTGATATTTCATAGTGTATACCTATCTAATATCGATTACAACTATTTGATGAGTACCCACTAGTCAATATGCTTTAACCAATGACATGACACTATTCCTACCATTGGTAATAGTACTATTTTATGGTTGAAGTGTACAACATATATTTCTCAACAATAAATAGAAGAAAGTGATTTCATTTTGTACCTTTAAACTTTAATTCTAGCATCTGAGAGCTATCTTGAGCTATATTGTACAATGATCACATTTGAGTTGAGATCTTTGAGCTGAATTCTTATCAAGTTTTCATGAGTCCTAACCTATGAATTTCAAGTTATCAGTTTATTTTTTTGTTAGCCTTGTGTGTTTTTTTCGTTGATTCAAATGGAAAAGAACATCGATACTCCTATTCTGATTAACATCACTGAGAAGCCTTGACCCATTTTCAAACTCCATCCAACCAAAGAGATTGAGATTGATATGATAGGTTCCCTACCCATTGTTCATCTAAGAGCATTATTAATATGATATGTTTCCTCCTATATGTATTGCAAAATTAAAGAACTAGGAGATGAAGAAATCAAGAAAGAGTATGATGATATGTGCACTAATGGTGTGTTGAAAGATTATCCTAAGAATCTACAAGTGAAGGGTTTAACATATGTGGTGGATATTCCATATCCACCACATTCCATTCCAATTGGATTCACTATGTGTTAAGAAGAGTTCATGATCAATTTATCTGGATGGACAGAACACACAAAATTTCCAAGATAATGATTCATGGAGTTATAGGATTTCAAGCACAAGGAGTAGAATGTACATTGAGAATGATGGTAGCACATTTGGTTACTGAGCTAACCAAATCTAAACAAGATGGTAGAGTAATAATAATTGATGATATTGAATATAAGGAAGTTCTCTTTGCATCCATGGTGATAGGTTATAAAGTATACCAGTCAAGTCCTATTAACAGTGCTCCCAGTGATGCTATCCATGCTGCTTATTAGATTGTCAAAGATGATTTGGTGTATGATCTATGTAAAATGATTATAGAAAACATAGAGAGGTATAGAAAGATAATAAGTAGTCACTTAAGTATGGTTCCCTACTTGTATGTACATTTTTCTATATCCAAAATTTATTCCCCGATAGAGGTAAAGTTACATGGTCAAAGGAAAAATTGGTATTTGTTCAAATAGGTGAATTCATAAAGGAATTGTGTGAAAATTTTAACAATTTTATGTGGGGATATTGTTACAAGTAGTAGTTGTCATTGCACCAAAAGATCAACCTGTTAATGCCTGATACAACCACTAGACTTATAGAAGACATAGGAGGTGGTTAAGCCATGTCATGAATCTCGAGGGGAGCACTAACCATTATGTCAACAATCTCCCCCTCAACATTACCCGAGGGGATTTGAACCTATGACCAAGCTCTGATACCATTTGTTACAAGTAGTAGTTGTTGTTGCACCAAAAGATCAACCTGTTAATGCCCGATACAATCACTAGACTTATAGAAGACACAGGAGGCGGTTAAGCCATGTCAAAAATCCCAAGAGGAGTGCTGACCATTATGCTGATAGATATTTCAAAGATTTCCAATCTAACATGGATAAACATGAAAGAATACTGGTAGTATAGTATAAAAGTAAAAAAATGACATTTTTTTCTAGTAGGCACAGATACATGCATTGTGCAGGCATTTGAACCCATAACATATTGGCTTCACACATATGGGGTATGAAGTAAAGGGTGATTTAGTAAGTCTACATGTAGATGAGTTATTGCCAAAACCTTTAAATAAACAAGCACAAAGATTTGGTACATATGAAGAAGCCTTTGCTAAAATCCAAATGGATCTGAAGAAACTAATCATTGAGAGGAAATCAAGGAGAATGATATTTAATCTAGAACAAAAAAAATTAGTGAAGAAGTAGGTACATATGGTACTATTATAGTTGAAACGGAAGACCCATTAGTAAACATTCCTTCTACATATGCAAAAGTGAAGAGAAAATAGAGAAAACCTAAAGAAAAGGAAGTTAAATAAAAGAAGGAACCAGTAAAGAGGAAAGGACAAAGTACTCCTATCGTGAAGGAGACATATAAGAGGAAGAGAAAATCCATAGAGGAGAAGAGTGGTCAAAAGGAAACTGCAGAGGATGAGGAAGAAAGGATGGAATCAGGGGTAAGAGTTTGGAGTTGGGGGACAATTCCGCGGAAGTCTTTTAGAAATGAGAGATGTCACTCGAAATAGGCACTCATTTTCAAAAAACAAGCGCCCGTTTTAGGTTCGGGCACCCAATCCTAAATTCAAAAAATAGGTACCCATTTTTTAATTCAAAACGGGTGCCCGTTTTTTAATTCAAAAAATGGGTGCCCATTTCTAAATTTTTTATTTTTTATTTTTTAGATTTAAAAATGCATTTTAACACTTTGATTTTTTTTTTAAAAAAATGAGCGCCCATTTTTTGAATTCAAAAAATGGGCACCCGTTTCTTAAGACATGAGCGGGAAGCACACATCTGCCTTGAATTTTGTTTCAAATTCGGTTTGGTTTAGGCTTGGTAGAACCAAGCCTATGCCTTGACCTCCAAAAATTTGGTTAAGGCACTGGCATGTCAAATTTTTGCCTTTCCATAATTGTTTGAGGGCCTTCCCGATCATATCATTTTACGAAAAAGAAACCCATTAGAGTTCTCACTCTCCTGATTTCAAAAATGTAAATTTCATAGTGATGTGATTATTTTTACTATTTTTGCATTATTGATTAGTTAAAAGTGGTACCTAAATGTAAAATAGTGAGGTTCACTAAAACGTTAATAACTTTTTTGTTTTTAGGTTTCTTGGAAAATAAATTATATGAGACCAATCTAGATACAATTCTTTTGAAGATAAAAAAAAAAGAATTTTGAAAAAATATGAAATTCTCATCAAATTATGGTGTTCATACACCAGAGGTTTTGAAAATGTATTTTATAGTCAATTAAAAATTAATTTAAAAAAATATATTCAATAAAAAAACAAGGAAAAATATGCTGACCAATATTTGGTGTCTTAGGTATATTTCCCCAGAAGGATTTACAAAAGTTCATTTATTTACGTCAAAATATGGTGTCCGTACACGACTATGGTATGGTCCTGAAACAGGCATTTTGAAAACATGGTTTTTAAACATTCCTACTAAAAAGTAATTTATACCATGTGGGTATTTAAATAAATTACATATTTGAAAAGTAGACTTTGAGAACTACATTTTCTGTTACTAAATTTTTTGAGATTCAATCTCTAAGTGTCTCAAATTTAGACATCAATTGACAGGAAATTTGAAAAAAAGGGAAAACACTTCCACTTTTTGCCCAAAAGTGGGACTTAACTTCTTGCAGCCACCCTCAAACAAGGAGGCCTCAGAACTAAAAAATAGTACAAAGACAAAGAAGGATCCTACTATTGATGATGTTTTAAAAGGTATTGTGGAAATTGGTAGATTAGCTACAATTGGAAGAAAATATATCTTTGGTAGTGATGAAGACAAGAACAAGTTAGAGGATTCCATTGTGTATCATTTACATAAATATTGTATAACACCTTTGGAGATACATTCATTCATTCCTAATGAATAATAATATTTGATAGATGCTAGATGGAGTACAACCTTGCAGTTGGACATAGAAATCATGGAGAGAGAACTAATGCAAGTGCAACTAGAGCTATATTTTGAAGATGTAAAAATAATGGTAGAAGCTCACAAGAAGAAATTTAGGATAAAGAATAGGGTAGCTAGGATTTTGATTGATGATACATAGAACATACACAATGAGATTGTTGAGGCATGGAAGAAAATTTTTTAGATAAAGGAGAAAGAAGTACAACAAGAGAAAGAGCAAGAAACATTTGATGAAACTATTCAAGGAAATGATACAATTTTAGTAGAATAGATAATTAGGGATGTTTTTCTTGATGTCCCGAAACAAGTGCAGAATATTGAGGAACAAAATGTTGTGTTTTCCCAAACTGGTGGAGTTGAAGTTGAGATAGAAGACATCACACATAAAGAGGACTCTCCCTCACCATATCCTATAAAGAATACAAAAGAGTTTAATGTAAAAATA